>CM074185.1:5141370-5576011 GCA_037179385.1 Holothuria scabra | reverse complement strand
CTTACACATGAGGGATTTTGTCCACTCCATCGTCCTTGTCTACAGGTTCTAGTACTTAGGCCGACAATTTCGTATCCCAAGTGACTACAGAGTAAATCTAGCTACTGTTCCTGATGATTTCATCTCTTCTGCTAAGTTATCGCGTTGTCCTTGATAATTGTATTCGATATCCCAATCACTACTGAGTAGATCATTCGTATAACACCGTCCTAGATAAGCAAAGAATATCAATAGCTGAGGTCGGTTAATTATTACGTTACATGATGTTTAACGGCTCAGTTTCTTATCAATTTTCTTAAGTCGGGGGAAGCCACGGCTTTCTTCTTGTTGTGACTCACTGGTATAGTTAGCAAAGGAGAGCATATGGGCAGCAACATGCTTTTAAAATATTCAACAACACTATTCCAAGGGCAAGAAAGGGACACTGAATGCATAGCAGGCGTAGATGTGAGAATAAATGTTTAGTTAGGGCAATGTGGCGCCAAAACGATTCGACCACTTCGATTGGCGGTTGATGCGCACTGTTTAACAAGGTATTTCTTGATTAGTCGTCGCCATTGTATTGTGTCGACTCGACTGTATTCTTTGATAGGCTTAGAGTATAATGAATAAGGGCTAGGGTGAGCCAGTTAGGCAATTTCTTGTTAATCAGTGCGCATCGCCCCTCCAGTGCTTCACTTATTTCAAATTTGATCAACTTAACAAACAATCTTCATTCTTTAGGGTCAGGAATCTTTTGTATAAGGCTGAATTTCTTCCGTCTCTAGAAATGTGTACGCTTCATAAAAAGGAATTTCAATATTTGTAGAGAGTTTGGGATGCCCTCTTCAGCTTGTCTGAAGTGTAATTGTGTGGCATATCGTGAGATACATTGTTCGATTTATCGTACTTTCATTGCAAGCTGGCAGTCTTCTTGTCCAAGTACCAGCATCACATGCAGAGAGTTCTTCATCGTTCATGATAATAAAACCACTGTTGCAATTATACGTTCTAATAACACCATGCACTGGTAGAGGGCGCTCATCACCGTCTAGTGTATAGGCGACTTCACCATTTAGCAAGGCTTCATGATCACATGGAACTGAAGGCGGAAAGAAAGTAAATAAACATTGCTTTCATGGGTTTCATTTATGAATGTTGTGTCATGGGAACGAAATAACCAGACTACAAAGATGTGCTAAGGTTTTGATGAGATCATTCAACATCATTTCATCGTTTGGAAAAACAGACGGTGTGAGATAAATTCCACATTTAGCTTGCACCAAGAAGAATGTTTGGGGTTATACAGTCCCTTATATATACTTCAATGTTCAACATAATATACGACATGCGACTCAGTTACCTTTTCATCTCCATGCACCACCCAAATGAAGGATACATGTTCCTATTATGGAATTTTAAAAACAATTATTGAAACATTTGATCTTTTACCTTTTTGGGATACACCATCTTTAGCTTGCAATGCACAGAAAGGTACATAAAATAACTCTTAATGAACTTCCATTGCGCATTTAGGCTCACACACGATAGAAATAAAAAATAAAAATGACGTTTCGCTTTTCATTTTAAATACAAAGTTTCTGATGATAGCTTTGTAAGAGAGAAACAGAAAGTATTTTGAATAAACACAAAACGATGTTTGTAAGACTTAGTTGTTTGAAATTAAAATTTTGGGCGGATGCCGTTAACAGTATTGTATTGGAAAATACATTCACGAAATTTGAAAACGCTCTTAGCTTATCCATTGATATCAAATACCAGCATGAGAAGTAGAAAAGAGAAGGTATAGTGCCAATATTTTCTTCAAAATCCTTTCTATTTGTTTTATTACGAATTGTATAGTTTCACCTTCCATCTTCAAGATAAAAAGACATTTTTGTTTATAAGTGTTTATTTTCTAAGGATACTGCAGAAATTTTGTTACATGGGTGAAAAGAAAAGTAGGAGAACAGTGATAGAAACAATCAGCGGATTAAAGGGCAACTGGTGAGGTCGAGGAGCAAAGCTACTGAGGGTGCTACTCTAAAACATTTGAGGACTTCTAAAAGAGAAAAACTGAACAATACTTACGATTTGTACAGAGTACATTTAAAGATGATTGGTTTGAACTACAACATGAAGACGGGATTCAAAGGTTGCTTCGTAATTTTCTTTTTGGGGGCCTTCCTCATGAGCTCTTAGTAGTTACTTTAGTCCAGTTCAAAGGAATTTTTCTTTTAATAAAACTTTTTAACAGTGCCTCAAATAACTTTAAAGTTGTTCCAAGCAATGGCCAGTACAAAGACTATCTTTGAAAATGTCAATTTCAGTAAGGCCTAGGATATGACATTAGGAAACACTACATGGTTGAATCAAAACTGTGTCCAAAGTACACATGCTTGCTTATCTCACAAAATGGTATCCCATTTGAGAATGATTCCTGTATCGATCTACAATCCTCGACAAAAGTACATGGGACAAACCCCGCTTCCCGTATCAATGTTGAAGTTTCAGGACGCTTTGGGCTTCCGCAACATTGAATGGGGAGTGGGGGATGGTGATCCGTCCATTGCTTGTTTTTGTCCCATCATTTTTGTCGAGGATTGTTGGAAGCCTGTACAAATGTATATGAAGAAGTTTTCGATCCTTGGAAACGTTAAGACAGTTGATGAATTAAAGTTGTGTATTTTGGTAGGAGTGATTCGATGACAAATGTCAATGTGTAAGCATTATGAAGAACAATTGCTGCATGACAAGACAAGAAAAGCGGCTTTTGAATATTTCACGGGAAGAAATGAAACGTATTACGCATTACGGACGTCTGTCCATATTCGGTCTTTCTAACCAGGACAGGGAAGTGATCAAAATAAGGTACCCATGGGTGGTTTAACGTCGTCAGTTTTGTCATAAATATATTCAGAAGACCCGTTGCTGCAGGGTACCGAAGGGGGGAGGGAAAGCTTTCAGGCGAGAAATATTTCTTGAGTGGGGGGGGGGGGGGCAAAACAGTCTTCAGGGGAGGAAGAGAACGGATATACTAGCTAAATAACAGACCAAACGCGGCTTTTTAAATTTTTTTTTAAACCGAACTGCTACAGAAAACCCCAAAGTGGGCTTTATAATGTTTAATTTATTCATCATCCCAATGTAGACCTCGTCACTGCTCCCTATTATATTACTTAGAATATATAATTAGCGCCATGGTTTACCATTGACCTCACCACGATTAACCATAGACCTCCACACTATTTCAATGTATGTCGAGGGTTGATCGTGCAAATAGAAGATCTCTCTTTTTAAAGGAAACTTTCATTGTGCAAAAATGGTTAACCGTTTCAGTTTCGAGAAATCTTTACATAAATTGCCATGTTCACTACCTCTCATCATTCAATCATTTAATGTTTAATTATGCGAATAAAAAGAGAATTTTGTAATTAACCGTTGGGTACATCGTAAAATATGTTGCCTCAACCCCCTAACACAAAATATAAGATGGAAAAAATCTCTGTTTTTCCCCATAACAGTACCTGAAATTTTTAAAGTAAATTAAATCTCCCACCACCCAAAGCACTATTTTCCCTCCCCCTTCCTCGTATGAACTACTTGAGGAAGAAAATTCTTTATCGCCCGGCGCTAATCTAACACGCCAGCATACTGGTCGGAAAAAATCAGCTGATACAACTTTCCTATCGCTTGATCAATAAAATGGAAACCTGCTCATTTCAAAGCATTTAAAACGAAAATTTGGAAGTTCCTATGCCTTTGTACTGGCTCCCGACAATCCTCGACAAAAATACATGGGACAAAGCCCGTTCCCCGTACAGAATCAATGTTGAAGTTTTAGGACTCTTTGGGCTGTCGCAACATTGAATGGGGGAGTGGAAGATGGTGATCCGTTCGTTGCTTGCTTTTCCCCATCATTTTTGTGGAGGACTGTAGGTCTCTTTGTTGCTGTGTTATTCATTTTGATCGTACTAACGTGTATCAAGCAAAATCATGTTAAAAAAATTAAAAATTATGGTATCAGAGTAATTTCTAGAAATGGATGAACTGATTGATTGATGCATTAAGTGAATCTGTCATAAATCTATAGCTGAACAGAGTAATCGATCCATGGCTTGAAGGACTGAACTTGTCAACTCACTGATACATGCACTTTCTCACTCGTTCGTGATGACATTATGAAAGACTACAGGTGCTCCAAATTTGAGAAACGATAACAGTTATGCATTTATAAAATTTCAGACGCTCCTCCTGACCGTAACGCAAGATCTTCCAATGTTCATGAAAGGATGATCCTACAGAAGATTCAGTCGTACAACCCAATATATTTAGTTGTAAACCTTCAACGGGTGTGATCGTTTGCGTACTTTATCACTTCAATTTAAAATTGTTAAGAAACATGAACTTTTAGCCAAAAAATGACTTTCCAGAGAATCTGATTTTATAGGTAAAAATATGGCAAAACGCATTGATTTGAAGGAATCCCTGTATCAAAATATACCGAACGTTACAAAATTTCTTGAATAGTTCATTTACTGGCAGTGTGGGGGGGGGGGGGCGAATGACCCAGTTGGTCATTGTCAGACTTTCCCAATTCATTGAGGAAACTCAACCGTCAGTTTTGTGGAATCATCTGGGCATGTTTGTTAGGAGAGTGAAACATCCTTTTGCAATTGAGGCAGCCTTTCTTTTTTGGCAATTGACTCAACACTTAAGAAACTTCGACTCACGTTTGCCTTAAAAGTATCTAAACTTTGTCATATCTTTGTGTCACGATTGTCACTTCCGATGGCATTGATGACGTCATCCAAAAACAACAACGACTGCATGACAAAGACTGGATGTTTTCAGTTGCCAAATTAATTACACGAACAGACGGGAGGGTACTCAGTTGCAGTGCCTAATACTTTGTCATCTATCTTACCGTTACAGCCAAAATTCGGGTAATTACATCAATTCAGTAGTAGATCTAAAATTTACCCAAGAATCGCGATGAAGTCAAAATAGCATGAGTTCAATCGGCGTAGTACAGTTTTCCTCGAACAGATAAAAGACGGTGATAACGGAACATTTTATTTAGTAATTTTCTGATCACTAAGCGAATTGCGGATTTATTCTTTCAATCCTTGCAAACGAAACCTTAATCGGTACTTAAACGTTTGTTGAATTCCATATCCGGCTGCATAAGGTATCAGGTTTCATTACTTATTCTACGCTACGCGCCGACCGACCGACCGTGTGCGGGACTTTGATAGACTTTTGGTAGAATTAAATTTTTCGGGTAAAGTGTCTTTCTTGTAGCTTTTTGATTACTTTGCAGTTTGCTAATTTATTTGAAAGGAACATTCTCCAAAAATACCGACTGCTTAGATTTTACTTTAAAGACTTAGAAATGCACTTTCCTGGCTGTCTGAGGAGCCCATTTTTTCAAAATTTTCGAGCAAAAATAGTCTGCTCCCATGTTCATATACACCTATGTTTCTAATATATTTAAAATTTAGTCTGAATGGATGGTCTATATTTACCATATAAAAATGCCGTTGAAACACACAAATGTTTCACCCAAGGATAATGAACCTTAGTCGTAAAGTTCTGAGATGTAAAGTTCCTCAGCTTAAAAATCGCTTACTGAAAATCTAGATTGTCTAGATTGTGAAACGTAGAGTTACTATTCGAATTAGAGTTAAATACTTACTTCTTGAGCAAACTGGTTGGCCGCCTGTCCAGCTTCCTCGTACGCATCTCTTGGTTTCACTTGCCTCAAATCCATGTTCCCTACAAATAAAAACTGCAGTTGTGCCAGCTGGTTTATTTCCTACTGCAATATCGTCTGATTCTGGAGGGATCTCGTACTGAATATTCATGTTGTCATACCAACCAAGAGAAGAAACAGAACAAGGCCCTGCAACGAAGGTCAAAAATTGAGCTTTATGTGCAACGAGTTCGGTCGCCTATTTCAGACTAATGTAAAGAAATCATAATCCATGACGTGTCAAGAGTTTAGAGTGCTGAAGTACTTCTAAACTGTTTAACAGTGTATCAGAAATATAGCATGGTAAATCCTATTTTGTATTATTTCTTTTTCATGATGACCGGTGGGGTTCATAAGGTGACAGCTTTCTTTAAGTGGTAGGTCAGCATGTCACGTATCTCAGATTTAAAGTCATTTAATCATCAGCTTAAAATAAATTTACCATGCAGGATGTGAAAAACTCTCAGTTGGTAGGTGCTCTTTGATTGAAGTGCTCCAATTTGCGAAGTTGCTAGAATGGAACTGCTTGGACTGAAGAAGACTGCCTTTAACGTTGTTGTTATAGTGTTTCTTAGTACATGTGCCATGTAGGTTGATTGAAAAACAAATAAAAAACAAAAAGAAACGAACAAAGAAAAAAAAACCCAAATCAATCGAATAGTTAAAGCGTTGTCTAGCACTGCGAATCGTGTGATAAATTTGTCTCGAAGCTTAACTGGTTTATTCATCTATGTATTACCGTAAATTATTTCTTAGCGATTGTTGAGAGTAGGATATGTTTATTATGGGTTTCATCTTTTTTCATTTAACCCGGAATTGTTGAATATAGTTGAGAAGCCTAATAACGAAAATGTCTCCAAGAAGAAAAATTATACTTGCTCTGACAATAATCCCGGCGGCAACATGTGTTCACAGAATGATGGGCGCTATAGGATGATGAGTTAATATTCGGCAAAAGACATTGAAGGGTACGGAAACGGGAAAAGGCACGTTCTTAAATTGTATGATACCAGCCTTAAAGATGAATGGGTTGGAGTTGACTGAGGGTAACGAAATTAATTTGCATTTAAATGGAGGGAGTATTGCTTTGATATGCCTATTGATAACTCAATGAGTGCGTTGAATGGTACTACCGCCTGAAAAAATATTTGCTGAACTCGTCAAGTTTAACATTTTAAATTATATAAAAAGGAAACGAATTTGTTGGTATAGTGGGTTTGTAGCTCAGCTGTGTGCATGTCAATTTCCAGAAGTGTCCAAAAGAATTTTTAAATTCTATTCTTGATCACTTACCGGTGAAATATAAATTTGTATGGCGGATCTATTGTCTAGGTTTTGTTTTTATGTGTGTCTAGTATGAAAAGAAATTTTACTGGTTTGGAAAAAATCATATATTTCACAAACCAACTAAAATTTTTTTTTCAGACAGTGATACCTGTCTGTGTTATAGGTTAAAATAAAAACAAAGGCTCCACGGATAGGCGAGAATGCCAGAGAAGGGGGTGTCCTCTACAGGTGTTTAATTTGAATAGAAAAGACCAAAACATCTGCTACAGAATAAGGCTTCTCTTACTCTGACTCCTACTGTGTTCTTGTTCAATGTTATCAAAAAGGACACTTCCGAATCGTTGAAGACACTGATTCGGAAGTAGAACGTGTGTCGAAACAATTGGAGAGAGGCTGTGATACATTAGCGTCAAACACTTTGAGGTGAAGGCGAATCTCGCTGCAGCCATTTTCTACGCTGCAAAACTGAGGAGTTAAAAGCATATGATTAATTAGAGTCTTGCATGACAGGAAAATATTTCAAACCGTGTCCTCCAAACCACGTAGTAAACTTTTGTACCTAACTATCTCATTTTAAAGATTAAAAGTCAAATAATTAAAGTTATTTTTAACAAAAAAAAAAAACATCACTTCAACAACGTAATAAGATGTTCTGAAAAGTGGGATGATGGTCTGTAGATCCTGTAGATCTAGCATAAAAATACAGCCCACGTAGAAAGCAACAAACAATACTGCTGAATATTCTTAGCGACTGTACCAATATCATAAGAAAATTGGATACAGTATCAAATTAATATGCTATTGAGACTCTATATGCTATTGAAATGCAGTAACGCCTTCTGAAAGAAAACAGTTTCTTTTCACATTTGAGGTCATTAGATATTTGCTCCGTAATATGCATTAAAACCCAATTTAGAGTAACAATTTTCTTTCTTTCGCATTCTAATTAATTACTTTCTACACATCTTGGAGAGGTATCGTTCCAAGTTCCGTTGTAGCATGATAGCGTGTGGCCTTCCAGCATGTAGCCTGGATAACAGCGAAGTTGTGCTATTGCAGTGTGTCCACTGATTGATATAAAAGGTCCATCCTGTTGGTAATTTACTGCTCCGTTATCAAGTTGGATGTGTGGACATGTAACTGTAGGAAAAAAATAAAGCAGTTGTAAAACATTTGATTTACACCTGAACAATCCAATAAAAATATAAATTATTGGTTGCAAAATGAGAGCTGTCATAGACTTGGATATGAATGACATTAGCAAAGAAAAGGGTGGGTGGGCAGAAGGGATCTTCTCTCTAACATCTATATCTTAGAAACAGTTAACTGAATCTGATATTTTACACTGTTTTTTTTTTTTTGTGGAGAAGGGGTGGTAAAAGATTTTGCGAATAAAAGGCCGATATTTGTGGTAGGTTCCACCGGGTCGACCCAATCTAATAAACTTCAAGGACATTGTTGGACAGAGTTGTTGCGACAAGGGTTGGAATAGCGGTAAGACCGCTTCTCTATTTTAGAATTGCTTTAATGTGTTTTAAGTAAATTCATTGTTTCGTTTGTCAAGATATGATTAGGGACTCTTATTCTTCCCTCATGCCCTCTCGTTGGCCCTGATGGTCCAAAATAAACAACTATATTACAGAATGAGCAGCACTACATATAATTATCTTCGTCTTTGTCAGTTCTTCCTCTAACGCAAATTGCTGCCCCACCTCCATCGTCAGTGCAGTATCGTTCTAACTTGTCGGACATATTGTATTCTTAAAAGTACGATTTCACTAGAATATAAGCCTATCACTCGCATCAATGTTACGTCAGTGACTGATGATCAGGAATGACTGCCTCAGCTTTCACATAATTAAATGAACAAAGAAGATGAAGACCAATTATATATAAGACCAATAGTCTTCCTAATCAAAACTATATCTAACCATCTAACCAAATCATTTGGAACTGCGCACCCTGTTAATAATAATAATAATAAAAAAAAACTACCCTGGACTTATTTCTATAATGTATGCAATGCTTTTTGGGTGTCCGGACAAGTCGGCCCTGGAACAATTCGCCCACAGCGACATCTCGTTCAAAAGACATCTCGTCCCCTGATACACCGCGGGTTCAATTGAAATTTCACTAAGAGCAAAAATAATTCTGCTGCAGGTGTTGATGATAAATTCTTTCCCCTTTTATCTATTTATTTTTATTAAATTCATAACACTCGGACACTTGATTTAAAACATAGGGCTTTAAAACTTTAGGGTTTCAAGCATGAAAGAACTACTTCTGAGCCGAGGTACTTTTTTGTGCCAATTCGTGGCATTACTCGCCTGTCGTCAGAGGGGTCTAACTGGAGAGGACTGGAAAAATTGAAACCGACCTTTAACTTATTTTATGTACCCTATGCAACACTTCAGGATAACACCTGGGCTGGTTTCGGACAACTTGGCCCTTGAGACAAGTCGTCTCAAAAGACATCTCCGCCCGGGGCATCTCAGCCCTTGTTGAAATATTGTATCAGTCTACTTACAGGAAAAATAATCTTACACCTAACATTAGTAACAGTCTGATGTGGGTGTTGGAGATGGATTTCTTGCATTTTGTACTTCTTACCTTATATAGCAGGGCCTAAAAATGGGAGGTTTTGTTTTCCTCAAGCAGGTGTAAAATGAAGACTTTTCTCTAAATTTGAAAAATAAGAAAATTTTAGTTTTGCATACATTAGAGCGGCTCCGCCTCAAACCTGCTTACAGTCTTGTGAGTTCCTTTGTGAAAAAGTGGGAAAAAAGATGGCAATTGACTTAGTCAATCACCTACAACTGAGTACTGGGAATATTCATACAAATACAGTTTGGGATGTTCCCTTAAGCCACCTATAAACGGGAACGTTTGCAGGTGTCTAAACATATTTGGGTGGAAATTCGGCCAAAAAATATCCAGTGCGCTTCGCGGCAACTAATTGCGAAGCTTCACTTAGACCTAGGCGGTAAATGTAAAATGATAAAAGATTTACAATTAAAAATAACTTTTTATTCCCTCACAAGTCTTGGCAATCAATAAGATCCCGGTGGCTCCCCCTGAGTGCCGAAAGGCTCCCCCATTGCCGAAAGGATTTCCCTTCTAAGAAGTGGTACACTATTCCTGTGGTATCTAATCTTTCTCATTTTTTATTTCTTTTGGTCCACCCCAACAAAATTGCCATGGCCGTGCTAACTATGGGCCTAATTATCCGTCCTTACAGCAGGCAATAGTTTGGTGTGAATAAGAAGGTAGTGTGTGACCTCGATAACAATGCAACAGAATGCTTAGGGTTATTGGCGTACATTTCAGTTTCAGTTTGGGGACGGTAGGTTTTTGCCCGAAAAATGAATAGTCCTGCGTGATAGGCTTTCTAAGCGCACCGCGACTATCGATTGGCGCGGAGCATGCAGAAACTTTGAATAGATGCGACCCCTCATATTGCCGGATATGGCAGTTTTCCCAAGCTTGTACTCAGACTCTAAGAAGTCGCAATTTTGAGCTTTCGATTGCAACACAATCAATCATAAAACAGCAATTTGCTAAGTGATCAAAAAATTACCATATTTAATGTACAACTATCATTAGTTTTAAGTGCTATCAATGAATAATAATTCCTGATGTTGACAAAACACGAAAAATAATTTGCACGCCTGCCTTATTTCGGGTTCACTAATCTATGCAACCGAAACACAACCATAGCGGAGTCAAGAGTTGGCGCGGAGCGTAGAGAAAATTTTGAAAAATCGAGCTCCGATAACGGCATTTTCCAGGTTTGTAACTAGACGCGAAGCAGTCGTTACAAACCTGCAAAACACACAGCTTGCTAAGTGATCAGGAAAATACCAGATAAAACATACCACTACCATTGGTCCTTTACATTTTCGGGGGAAACTATAAATAAAACGGAATTGAACACATTCTGTTTTTTATTGCGAACTTTGGCTCAATTGTGAGGTCCTCAATTGGCTCAATTGTGAGGTCCACTAAATTGATGAATTTTCTTATCATGCACCTCAAGCTCTCGACTTAAAATGGTTTCAGCTTACTTGTTATGTCTTCTTAAAATATGTCATGTTACAACGTGAGTTCAAAATGAATTTCAGGCAAACTTAAGCGAAAAAATTGTCACACTACTGTATATCTTTATGTGTATTTGAAAAACGTCTTCATCAGCAAATTCCGAAAAGGTAGTCTCCCTAATGTACAGCAAATATTTGTGATCGTTTTTCTATGCTAATTTTACTTTTTATATACCGTTTTTTGTTTTTATTTTCCGGATAAATTTTTCACGGAACTCAGATAATCGGCTATTTCGGGTATTCGTTCAAGACTAAAATCAGTTTGAAAATAGGCCCGAAGGTATCGCGGTCGTTTTCATTTTTCATGAAAATGTTAAAGAATATGATAATTTTTAAATATTCAGGCAAATGCTTGAAAAATAATTTGGATTTTCCATCCTTTCGGACATTGTGTTAATCAAGGAAGGCTATATAAGTAAAGCTTTCGAATAATAGCTTGTTTTGACTGATCTGCCCGAATGTATAGTGATATTTTGCAATCTTAAGTGAATTTTCATAAAAATTCTACTGTAACTTAAGGATGTATTCCCCTTTTCGGACACATCTTTAAAAATTCGGGCACTAGTTTTCTGCGTAATTAATCCATGCCAAATTTGAAAACTCAAATGGCTGCCTGAATTTTTCCCTCAGACTCTTGCCCGAATTTTAAAGCTTGTTGAAATTTGGGGCAGTCTGCACCCTATTCCCCGCCTGGTACTCCTATACTTATGGTAAAGAACCAAAGAAACCCAAGAGAGACTTTTGAAGGAATTTATAACTAAAAAAATGTGGCTTTCATATAATTGCAATTTATTGCATCATGACGAGCTATTAGCAGTCTTATGTATGCCACTGGTTCCGGAAAACCTGTAGGGAAGACTTAGGCCTATAGCCAAGAGTGCGGATGAAGGGGGGGGGGGGGGACCCCACCTTCGGTCCTTAAAAAGTCTACTCTCTACTAAGACTCTTCGTTGTATTTTATTGCAAGGTCCACTTAATTGACAAAACGTCCCATGTGACTTCCCGAACTCCCGATTATAAATGATTTCATTTCCAACGTCTTTGAAAATAAGTCACGTTACAAGGTGGCGTCAAATGAATTTTCAGTCAAACCAATGAGGGAACATTCTAATACTACTATTTATCATTATGTGTAACTGGAAACGGCCTGGCCAGATTTTCATTTCCATTGCTTGAGTTCGGCTGCCTCGGGCAGCACAGATGGCAGACCACTGGGCACTGCATATACCTAAAACAACCTCTCATTCAGTTTTTGAAAGGGAAATTTGAAATCGTGAGATTTTCCTTGAAAAATATGGTCTTCTGTTACTTTACTCAAGAAGATCGTCTGTGAAACTGAAGTTTATCGGGCTTACACCTTTTACCTTAGGCCTATAGATAAAGTCTCCTCCGATGATATTTGATCTTCGCAACGACGGTAAAGGGTAGCCTTCCCCAGCTGGGGCATTTCCACATTCTCATGCCACCCTTTGTTACGTCTGCAGATTAAACTTCCAAGAAGCGGTCCGAGAGGCGGTGCTTCGTCTTTCCCACATACAACGAATTACAACTCCCACAAGCTTAAGTTTAAACTATGGTAGAGGAAACGAGGAAACCTCTCATTCAGTTTTTGAAAGGGAAATTTGAAATCGTGAGATTTTCCTTGAAAAATATGGTCTTCTGTTACTTTACTCAAGAAGATCGTCTGTGAAACTGAAGTTTATCGGGCTTACACCTTTTACCTTAGGCCTATAGATAAAGTCTCCTCCGATGATATTTGATCTTCGCAACGACGGTAAAGGGTAGCCTTCCCCAGCTGGGGCATTTCCACATTCTCATGCCACCCTTTGTTACGTCTGCAGATTAAACTTCGTCTTTCCCACATACAACGAATTACAACTCCCACAAGCTTAAGTTTAAACTATGGTAGAGGAAACGTAGGAAATCGTTGTTTGGAAACATGTGACAGTATTAAAACCTAACACCAAAACAAGTTTATAAGCCTAACGTTCACCAACTTATCCACAAACAACAATGAACCAAAAAGGAGCGTCTTCCATTTTTTCATTTTTTGGAGGGTGTGGGAGGTAGTGGTTGCCCAACAGACCATCTAACCGGAGCCCCGCCACCATTGGACGACGCAAAAGTGCACGAAAAATTTCGAACAATCGTGACCAAGAGATAAAAAGAAATTGAATTTCTAGGCTTGTAAGTAGAATTGAAGTCATCGTGTTTTGAGCTTGGGTTTGTTCCTTCATAACATTTCCTACCTTCTTCACAACGTGGCTGTTTGTTGAGGCGACCAATTTCTGTCCCGGCATATGGCTCGGCTAGGATCTCCATCACGAATTTTGTAGCCAAGATTACAGGAATATTCAACTGCAGTTTGCGGCTGATGGTAGGTTGAATGAATACACTGTGTTCCACTCGGGTATGCGTAACGTGCTGTTAACTGAGGGTCAAGTAACGTCACAGAAGTACAGCCAACTTAAAGGAATTAAAAATTAAAAAAAAATATACGGAGTTATTTGGGAAGAACAGGTTACATATTATAACATCACGCTCTCCCCTTGGAAATTTGAACTTTTACTTAGTCTATGCATTGATACTTTCACTTACATTTTTTACTTGAATTATCATTTTCACTCTCCTTATATTTAACTTTTACCTTCTAAAGTTCATACTTTTACTGTCTTGAATTTAAACCTCTATTTTCGTTATTTCAGACTTCTTAAATTTGAAAATGTGTTAGGTCGAATTAAAGAAAGTCAAAAAGTTCGAACTTTAAAAAGTGAGAGAATTTTTTCTTAAAAAAAAAAAACCAAAATAAAATAATTGGCAAAAGTGAACGGATGGATTAAAAACTGTAAAACTTCAAATTTATCAAAGTGATAAGTTCGAATTAAAAAAAAGGAAGAAAAAATTCAACAAATTATAAAGTACTCCTTAGTAGCAATACTCTAGGGTTTCCTTTGAGAAAAACATATTTCATGAAGTATTTTACCCGCCAGGTTGTTTTTTTTTTTTTTCAAATTGAGGCTTGTCTGTCCTACTCCAAGTTTTTAATAAACTCTTCACCTCTATGAAGACACTTGGTGTAATAAAGCAAAGTAACAATTGTTTTTTGCCCATTATATCTCAAATAGAATGAAAGACATTTGTGCAGAATCATGCCATGTGAGACGAAAAAGGGATTTAAATAACTTTCGAAGCTATTAACTATTTCTATGGCAACAAGAGCACTCACTTTCTTTACATAGGTTAAGAAGTGTTGGCTCCCAAACGCCATTTCGGCAAACTGGTTCCATCTGTTGACATTTGAAGTAGCCGTTCGAGCAATGATATGTCAAACGAGTCCCAGGATTGACCATTCTGTTATTATTATGGTAGCAATTAATATACCTGCTAGTGCCATTCAGCGTCCAGTGCCAGTTGCGAGGACATGGCGGAATACGGCACTGACCTTCAATATGAAATATTGAGAACAGGACGATTTGAAATGTGGAGTCGTTTATAACAAACAAAACATGCATATTGTGCCATGACAATAAACGCTACAAGACGGAGATAAAAAAAACATGTTTGTAATAAATCCGATACATGGGAATAACTTTGACAGAACCAAAGGACTTTCAAGACACGTTAAGCTGAAAATTGTTCAAAAAGGAATCAAATATTACTACGTTTCTCAGGTGGGATCCTCAAGATGGAAAAGTTTTTCTTTTCACGTATATAATGTAGGGGATGTAAGTTTCCGTGTGGCATTTATTTTAAGATCATTCAGTATGTGTTTAAGTGATACAGTGTTTTATGTTTGCGAGTAAAATCGCCAAGGAGAAGAGTTTTTAACGAAAAAGGCTCTTGAGCCATTGAGAAAACTCGGGTAACATTTTACTTTAAATTAACATTTAACTAAGTATTATTTCACACGTCATAATGTCTACCTGAAGAGTGGTACTAAGCCCATTTTAGGGCACGAATCCGATTCCTTCCCTCATAAATAGTTAAATGTCGATAACCTCCTTTCGGTATATAGGTTATAGTAAGGTGTGTATATTATGACTTCTATTAGCTGGAAACTGAATCACCTTTGGCGACCAACAAAAACAATGAAATAAATGCTCATTCAAATGTCAAAATTATGTGCAAAGCAATGCTTCACTTTCTTTCAATTAAACCATAGTTATTATATATATATTCCCTATAGTTGGGAAACTCCTTACGTACACTGTGTATGCACAGACGTAAAAGCTGTATGTACGTTCATAGGTTTTGTAAGGTGCGTCCGTAACTGTCCGTTAAAGCTTGTTGAGTTCTTCAAAAAAGTTCATCACGTGACTTTGAAGATGCACACGATCGATCGTTAGCGATATGACTCCATTGAGTGATGTACTGTTTCTGCTGGGAAGTGTAATTAAAGTTGACGCAGGGGCTAAAAGGGAACTGCAAGAGGCCTCCTTGTCAGTAGGTTTTTAAGCTTTTTGAATAAATGAAGAAATCCTTTATTCTCCGGTTTCACTTTCTCTTTTTAAGCGTAAAACACTGGTTCCGAGGCCTGGCGTTTGAAGAACTTCGCTGAGGACATTTAGTAGTCCCTACAGGCTTATCATACCGCAGTCAGTGTGCGGTAAGGGTGAAGTAGACCTACTTCATTACGGTAGGTGGGCTTCCTAAAATTTTTTTCGACCATAGATACCGATAAATATTTTCTAATACACTCGTCTGATGAACCGTTACACTCGTTTGTTAAAATGGTTTAATCCAACTAGTCTAAAGTTAAACAGTGCGAGTGCTATGTGCTTTTATTAAGGTTTGAAATTAGTGATCGATTGTCTTTTTGGAAAAAAGGAAAATTATTTGTGCACTGCGGTCAGATATTAACTGCTAATCACGGCCGTACTGGACTGGTCAAGGAGGAGTTACAGTCCCCCAATTAGCCCAAACCTTGCTAATTCAAGCAGACTACGGTGCCTCAGTCGGGTAGAGATTATGACCTCGTTAGGGATCTGGAGTCGGGTAGAAGGTCACCGCCATCTGAGAGAAAGAGTTCTCGTACAGTCATGCTACTAATACTAGAAATGTACTAACTGGGAGAGTAACTACTGTTAATGAAAGCGATTGCTGCAATGATATGACAGTAGCCTAGGTTATGTTGACATAGATTCTATCCGATGACCCGGGGTTCAGTCACCGTTACCAAGTTTACATGTCCACCGTTTTCTTACTATTGCATTGATATCCATTGAATACGTGGATCCTTATTCTGTGATCCTGTGAAAAATTGACAGCCCATTTTTAATGGAGCTTTGGGACTTGCGAAAAAGGTTGAACTTGGCTTTGAGAGTTTGCTTTGGGAATTCTTTGAGATCTGCTGACCTTAGATGATGATTTTCGAAATCATGGGAAATTATCCCCCTTTAACCTCATGCACCTTGGGAAATCTTAAGAAATTTTACTTTTTGACCTCTCATGACCCCAGATGGATGACATTTAACCTTTGACTGCCTGTCATGAGTTATCGCCGGTCTGGGGGAGGGGTCTCAGGGAGGGTTTGGGCCCCCCTTGAAAATTTTAGATTTTTGAAGGAGCCTAGAAAAAAATGCCTAAATACCAAAAAGGATAAAACTAGGCATTTTGCGTTTTACGATGTCAAGTACGCTACCTTTCGGAGTAAGGTAGCGCATATCTTTAACAAATTGAACTAGGCATTTATTAGACTCATACATAGTCGCCATCTTTTTAGCCCTTGCAATAAAATGCTCACTTCAAAGTAAGTTTGCCAACTGCAGAGTGATCAACAGAAAATTATCAAAAAATACTTTGCCCGAAAAATGTAGTTTTTCCACGTATGTCCCCTAAACTGAGAGACACCAATTGTTGGCGCGAAGAGAAGAGAAAAAAATCGCGATCCATCGGCTGTTCAGAAATTTTCGCTTTCATGCCTGTAAAGAGAATCTAAACAGTCTCTAAATTTAGTTATAGTGATCTTGAAATATCGTGTTTGCAAGGCTTCCGGGTTTTCACCTAGAGACCTGAAACTGAGCTGTTATCTTACCCAGGCAAACAGGTGGCGATGGAGACCATTGCCCGTGCTCGTTGCAAGTGATGGTGCTACTTCCTTTAAGTATGTATCCAGGATCGCAGTCAAAACTTACTGTTTCTTCATAATGGTAAGATTCAAGATCGGCATCTGAATGTCCATTGGTAGGTTCTGCTGGACGATTGCATTGATTCACTGAAATAAAAACACAAGTATGACACGGTTTTTACCAAGATTTCAAGAAGAAGCCTCTTGACTACCGAAAATTGTATATAACAAACCAGTCGGTCATGTTATTGTCAATTGGTCCACATAAGTAAAATTAAGGTGACATATTCCACATTGACGCTGACTTTAAAAGTTAAATATATTTTGTATTGCTAAAAACATATAGATGGAACGCATTGTTTTCAGAAAGTATCATAACAAGTGGTTTTTATCACAGTAAAATGCAAAAATACATATTTTTAACAGAACATTTTTGGAAGCATACTTTCGGGAAAATTTGTGTTATTTCAGTTTACTGAAAACCTACGTAAATTTTACAGTATGCAATTATTTTTTTGGACAGATTTTTTGCCAGCAGAGTCACTAGGAAGTTCTGTAATTTCACATTACATTTAAACTCTGTAAACAGCCCCAAACTGTGTATTTAGCAACTAAAGTGTACCTCAAGTAAAAAAAAAAACTTAACAAGAGAACAATCCACGGAGTTGCATATCTCATCGCTAACATGTGCGCAAGTTAGTTATAGAACTGGAACTTTTTTGCGCTAGAAGTTTTATTTGCGCTCTCTGCCACAATCCTTTGAAATTCCTATTTGAAGTGTGTAATTGTTATTATTCAGGCGCTAGCTGGGCGTATTCTCCATTTTGACGCGACGGCAAACTGCATGTGTCGAGCTCTTATGCACATCAAGTGCGTCTCAATTAAAAAACTGGGTGTGTGCGCCATGTTAAACGCAAGAAATTGTCACGCAGGTTTTTTTTCTTTGGCGATGTTTCAGAACCGCCAAGTGAGGGCACTAATATGTAAGATAGGTAGGCCCGATGCCTAACCTAATGTTAGTCACCCATAGTTTCACATCTTGGGTTATAACTCAAGCCTATGAATCGCGTGGGTCTAGCCATGCCCAAGCCCCAGACCTAGCCTACATACCGTTAACCAGCTTCAGATTTCAAGTCTAGCCCTAGGTTAGACTTAAACTTTAATACTACTAAGCCTAACAGAACTACAGCAACTTTGGAGTGAAAACAACTGTCTGCATAGACCATATGAGAACACTCTAGATATAGCGACTTTCAATGTGAAGTGAGAGCAGGAACTTAAAAACCTCACTGCAGCATAAAAGCTGGTAAAATAAGAATTTCACTTGTGAAGACGAGACTGCTACCACGAAGTACTAACCTAGGCCCGAGGCTCAGTCTAGCTTATTTATATTAACTGATGACGGCCAAAGTATGTTTCTCGGTAACTGTTCTTTGGGTACTACTTGACATAAAATGAATGATTTCCGTACTAAATTGTGTCCATAAATACCGAAGTAAGACGTTTTGAATTCCCAAGTACAGGCCAGGCTCAGACCATTTGAAATTCGAAAGCGAAAAAAAACGTATGTGAACGCGTCCCAAAATGCTGACGTCATCGGAGGCACGGTTAGCAACACTGTACCAGAGACCTCACAATCATCGAATCATGTGCATGGTAACGCGTGTTAGCGCATACATAATTGCAAACACCGTTGCTACGATAGCAGTGAGCGTGACCGCTGACTACATTGTGAATTGTGCATTGCAGGGTCACTGCTTAGTATTCGCAATAGCATCTTCACCAAACAGCTCACACAGTAAAGACGCGCTCGTAGTGGGGACACGCTTGTTGTGGTCTATCCATACATGTTCGTAGCTGTTCTTCAAAGCGCCCGAACCGAGTCTTTCTTGCACAAAAACAGAACTATTTTTACCTGCGCGCATATGCTCGCGAACATATTGGCCAATGATTTGCTCTGAATCCCACCATGGGCCGCTCCTTTCGCTTTGTATGTTGGACTCTGTATTGTGATCCAAACGTTTTCATGAGGTTGCTAAGATAAGATAACTTTACCGAGCGCTACATTAGTTCCACATCTAAATGCGCGCCAAATGGTGGGGTTTATACCGCCAATTGCGTCGTAAAAGTCACGTGAGCTGTTGCGGCATTTTTAAAATTGGATTTAGAACGTGTTCCTTCGAATACCATTTACACTGAATTGTAAGGGTTTTTAATGGGGTGTGAGATGATATTTGTAAAATAATGTATCTAATTTTGAAAAAACAAAAATGTTTTTGTTGCGGTGTCATGCCCATCTTAACCTTTGAAAATCTGTAACGTGCACTATGTCCATGATTGCCATGACAACCACACATATCGATACAACTTGTCATGCGTAGGCTATTACACTAAAGGTAGGATTCCATAAGTACGGATGCGGATACGGAATGCGGTTGCGGCGTCCGGATGCGGTGTGCGGATGCAGACGGTTTTGATTCCATCAATGCGAATACGGATCAGATGCAGATCCGGACGTAAAGCGTGGGTGATTTTATAAACGAGAAATAAAAGTAATAATGAGAGAGGACAATTTCCGGGTGAAATGGTATTAAACAGGGTTCAACGTTCCAATTAAAGGGCCAAACGATGCATTTAGTGAAGCTTGAGAACACTGAGGTAACAATAATCTGTGATAGGGCCTATAAAGATAGACATCACGTAGTTCTAGCACATGCCGCAGATAATTGGACCTTCAGCCACCAAATATTAAATGCAATACGTGGAAATATTGTCTTGGAGGCTGCTGGACTGGTGCTAGGATCAGACCCTAATAAAACCACTTGGAAATTTTCTGGTTATCAAGCTGACTTATTTAAGCAATGTTGTTTGCCAGTTTGCAGAGATATCAAAAGGTTCTAATTGGTGAAAAGGAGTTGTCTGGTTTTTCCTTCAATTGTTCAAAGATATTGTACAACCTTTGACCCCAATTTGTATTGAAATTTGAAGCAACACAGCTGAGGGGTATACCTTGTACTTAGCCAAGGCATGCAGTAACCCTTAAATTTCGGCGATATTACGAACTCCATTTTTATATAACCCTCAAAGTGCGTTGCTGTGTAGAAAGTTCAGTGTCGGTTCCCGCGGCTGGTCCCTCAAAGGCCTTTTCCAGAGACAAATTCAAACTTTTCTTCTTCATCAGATGAAAACTGCATCTCAATTGCATATAGCAAAGTTATTTTCAAAGTACTGCAAATTTTGGGGGAATTAGTCCATTATGGGAAATCTGCGATGTCATCATGGCACATTAATTTCACATTGCATTCCATTTATTTATGCTTTTGATGCCTATACAGAGATAATTAAGTAACTTTGTTAGCTATTCCCAACATATGCTAGAGCTACAATTAAAGGTATATAACATTCCAAGAGTATCAAATTTCAAGGAGAAACAGGACATTTAATTATAAAGAAAAACAAAGGGAATCTGACACAATATACCCACATTAAAATAAGTCCCTGTTGCTATGTTGAAAGGTGAAGATTTTTTTTTTTTAACAAATAACCAGTAAAATGAAACATTTTGAGTAAGGAAAATGGTATTGCGACAGGGTTTGGAGGACATGGTGTTGGGTTTTGTCTTTTTTCAAGACTTAAATGAAAAAACACTGAAATATGCTTTTAAGTCACACTTCAAAAAAATTGAAACACTTGGTCATGATACTTGTTATGAATTTGATCAAAGTTGTGAATATTTTAACTCTCCCAACAGTTTCCAGCTTTTTTACTAAAGGGCTAGCCCAGTCTTCCCAAATTTATAGTTAATTATTAACAGACCATTCTCACTATAAATTCTTGTTTTTCTTTATCCAAGTAAACCCTTGTCATTCATTTTATTTTAGAACTTCAATATTGCAAATACAATGCAAACAATGAGTCTCTCCTCATAAATATCCCAATTCAAAGAAAAAATATATTGCCACATGATTCTTAAGATTTATGAAATAGGTAACACTCCTAGACTAACTTAAGTTAAGATAACTTCACTTGACCTTAACGCTGTCAGTAGTCATAGTGAAATAGTCATGTGATAATTTACAAGTTTAAAGGAATGACTAGGGGAATGACAACTGCTAAGGTAGAGACATAGAGACATATGATAACATTGAGAGAGAATTTTATTGACTTATTTGTATGGAACGATAAAAAACAAAAAACAGAGAAACAGTTTCAAAATGCTGCAAAGTTGATAATACCTGTTATGTCACAGTACTGAACTGTTACATATAGACTGTCATTACAAATATAAAACAAAACAAAAAGTAGTGCATCATTTGATTAAAATGGGCAGCTCTTGGGAACATTATTGTCTATAATAGCAAGTCCAAAGTCCAAAAGCAACATCTCGGGTTCATGACCATCCACATAACATTAGGTGTGGGAAGGAGGTCTAAGAACAGTAAGAGAATTTGAGAAAATTTATATATTTCTACAAGGAACAAAGGGATAGAAAGACAAAGTGAATTGACACAAACAATGCAGTCACGTCAACTTATTTTCAACAACCAAAACAGAAGTGAATTTCAAGGGGAAATGCAGTAACCTGAACTTAAATTTGTCAAGTAGACTCTCCTGTCCTGTTTTATGTTTGGTGATTGAGAGTGATTTGAGAACGTTTCTTCCTCTCAAATTAGGAAATTACTAGGAGTTACTGCTAAATTTACCTTGAATATACAGTAATGAAGTCCTGAAAGGAAAATTGTGAGATATATCTGTTGTTCCAAATTAAGTTTGGGTGACTGCTCTTGCTATATAAGTTTAACGTTTTGAAGATCACGAGGCTAAATTGCTCATCCAGGACCTTATACTACAGTCGGTGGGAATCTCTTTGTGTTTCCAATTGTAGACAAAAGAAGAAGAAGAATTGATCTTATTATTCTGAGCTTTTCTGGGTTGCATCCAGTTTGAAATTAAACAAAACTGTATGAGCCAATGTTCTCATGAATTGTTTGGTGAAGCGCTACCACACTTTAATCATTTAATATAGACTATTTAGCCAATGGGCTAGGTGGAGTGTAATACCCAGTCCCTTTACACACTTGCACCAGAAATAGAATGATTTGACTTGAATGATGACTCACTAACATCATTCAAAACAGTATGGAGCATTGCATATCCAATCCTAAATTCGTTAAATGGTACGATGCTTAATATGTGTAAAGTAAAACCATGGTTCGTTACTGCATACCCTCCAAATGGTCATCTCGAAGTTTCGTATCCACATATTGTGGCGTAACTGGATTGAATGTGAATCAAGGAATAAACACTGTTCAGCAGAAGTGCTGTCTCGTCACATTAGGGCACATTAGGAATCAAAGCATTCAATATATCCTTACATCATTTTAGGCTAATGTAGCAAAAGGGAGAATCATTTAATGTCATTGTGACATTAGACATATAAATGTCTTCCAGTTAGTTACTTAGATGGAGTTTTATGGCCCAGTTTCCAAACTAAATATGTCTTCCAAAAATGTCAGCAACCTCTTTAGATCCAATTCAACATTGGCACAATTAATAAACATCAATTTCCCAACAAGGAATTGTATTAAAAAACACTCCGAAGAAATAAAAAGGTGTCTGTTGTTTCTACACTCTTAAAACGCCGGGCTAACGTTTAACCAGGATCTGTGCTCTATTTACTTCAACACAATCTTGGTTAATGTTCCTAGTTACTCCAACAATAATTTGTGTTAGTGTTACTTGGATTTGCTTTAGTTCAACCAGAATTTCATGGAAAATTTTACTAGAAGTTATGTTGGAGTAAGCAGAACAGCAATCCTGGTTAAATTCAATCCCAGTGTTTTATGAGTGTACCAAAAATGCAACAATCGTTGGATCAGTTCTTTATCAATTGATGGCTTTCCTGGGAATTGCAGAATGCTGCTTCAAACATGTTTTTCTCCAAGTCATCTTCTCCAGATGGCCTACTAATGTCTAATTTCTTTTCTTGCTAGATGCAGGTGTAAAATTTTGAGTCCTCCTCTAGGCGAAAGATTTCAATAGCATGATGGTAATGACCTTGAAGGCTGGCTGATTTTCGTCCCTGTGGGGATGTTAAAAGTTAAATCATCATTCAGCAGTCAAGTGTGTATAATTGAATACAAAACTAAAAGTCAAAGTCATTAAATATGTAGATTTAAGACATAACTTAAAGCTAAACAACACATTTTGCTCTGCAAATGAAGCGAAAAAACAAGTATAACCTCTATCTATAAAAAAGTTTTATTGATGATATGTAGGTCTCATAAAAAAGATTATTTCCTTTTTCCCCCCTCTTATAAGAAAACAATAGGCCTTACTCATTGTAACCACAAGGTCAGGAATGTAACAACTCAACAGACTACTCTAACATGACATACTTTACAAACACATATCGATTGGATTTCCTTCATACAAAAAATTATCAGGCAGATGAATACTCAAGTAGTGGGTTAACATAGCTTTTAAAAGAGTTAAAATATTTTGCAAGAAAAGTGGGGATATACATCATGATGATATTTGTGGGTAATAAAAATGTGTGTCCCTTTTTATTTTTTTTTTTTGGGGGGGGGGGGCTGAGGGGGAGAGGATGAGGTTGTGGGTA
Source organism: Holothuria scabra (assembly GCA_037179385.1). NCBI lineage: Eukaryota > Metazoa > Echinodermata > Holothuroidea > Aspidochirotida > Holothuriidae > Holothuria > Holothuria scabra. The sequence goes on along the minus strand of CM074185.1, from coordinate 5,552,204 downwards.
AGTTCCACAGGGGTGTGGGTAAATCTCACAGTGCCAATTCCTACTTTGGCCTGGTGAATAGCTGAATGGGAAGGTCTAATCTTATACATTTTCTAAGTGCGGCCTTGAATGTGCAACAAACTTACTTTTTATGACAACAGCATTAGAAGATGTCTTCTACTGAAAGGTGTGATGTCTGTGTTGAAGATGAGTGATGCAGAGGTCTTCATCTAAATATCGGTACCACAGGTACTGTACATGATGATGTCGGCAGTCAGGGAGTTTCCGTAACAGCTAATACCTGAATCTCATGACTAACACTGAAACTCCACTTTCAGTTTGATGAAAAGTACTGACACAGCCTTTCTACTACTGTACCTGATGGGGAAACATGAGAAGTACAGACTACAGTCACAGTTTGGAAATACATACATGTATTGATCTTGCCTAATGCAACGCACCTTAGTACTAACAAAGACTGGGGGCAGTGTGGGACTTTGGGAGCTTCTAGGAGAGGACATACAAGATTGCTCTTGCAGAATGAACAAGTGATCAAAGAGGATTACAAAAAGTTGTGGTCATACCTGTATCTTTAGTTAGTTAGGGAATGTTTCAGTCCAATTACATTCCAAATACATTAAAAATCATTATTAAATATTCATTCTGTCTAAAAAATGCTAAGCAACAGCAGTATCGCTTCAAATATGAATAATGCTGGAGATGCTGAAATTGACCAATTCGACCTTTTTGAAAGTTTTGGCAAAAAAATTTTCTTGAACACAAATTTTACTTACTTTTTCTGTAACACTGTGAAGGTGAGAACTAGTGAGAACCTCATTTTTGAAGAAAGATGTACTGCCTCATCTTCTTATTTTACAAATGTTGATATTAAGTTATGAAAAAAGACTTTCTGTAAAAAGGTGCAGAAATTTTTGTCAAGTTTCAACCCAAACCAAATCACTGCCTTGCTTTTATACCTACTAACCATTCCAATTTCATTTCTTGGAGCTTGGCTGATGAGTGTAAACTCTTGAGACTTTTCCTTTGAACTATTTGATAACCAGGATAAGTCATCAGCCACACAGGTATGGAGCACTGATGGAGAAATCATTGTTATACTTCACAGATAGTCCCTGAAAAGTAATAAACAAATCAGGTAAATTATAGGCTATACATTTGACCCTACAAAGGTTGATAGCATTTAATTCAAAGACAAACAAGATAGGCAAATAAAAACAGGAAATCTGACTTTGCTGGAACGCTTTGAAAAGAAAATGTATTTAACAAAAATAAACTGTCTTTAAAATGATACATATTTAAGTGAGCTAAGCCAGGGTTTAGCTACATTAATCAGAGTGCATGGTCTGGAATATTCTTCTTTCATATCACACCCTAGTAAAAACCACCAGAAAATATCTCTAAAATCAACGTCACACTCATTCAGAGCATATTCACTTGTTTTGATGGTAATTTTTAATTGCATCAGGCAAAAGGGTAAACAGCCCTGATGGCTCACACTAGACTTTAAGTGCTCTCATTAAGTGGCAAATTTTCTGCGGTAGTTAACCTGCATACATTGCACTTATCGATTGAGTCTCTGTGAATTCTGTTAGGAGTAACAAAACACTTAAGTAATTGAAGCAGTCCATCTGTTATACAATTGACTCAACATTGCATGGGATTTTCCGCACGTTTCCTGTACGACGCATCCATGTTGCTCCAAGCAGGTAGGTGTACCTGACAACTCCCTGCACCACTTAGACCTAGGTTGCATCAATGCAACAAATGTAGAACTTTGACCCAACCCTGCACCACAACTTGGATGAAAGACACAGATTTATCTCTCCATGGCAGCAGGAGGCCGGTCCTGTTCAGTTAAGGGCTGAGTTTAACTTCATGTTTGTACCCTCTGCCTAAGCGGGCTAGGCAGATCTAGGATAGAATAGGGCTAGCTTATGGAATATACATAGGCCTAGCCTAGCTCTATCTTGAACTTGAAGATGATCAGGATTACATTATAGGCCTAGGTGTTGGCCTATGCTACACAAAATTGACGTTACCTAGGCAAAGGCTAGTCATTCTTATCTGCAAATGAATCCAGCTCTTAGCCCTTGACCAAAATCATTGTAGCTAGTTATTCATCCGACTCCCTTAGTCCTAGTTCAACAGCACAGGATAGCCTGGTCTGGCTTTTGCATGTGCTGCCTTTGAAAAAAGAAGAAGATCTGATGGGACCTTCAGTTGACACTGGGCTGGGGCTAGCAGACGTTTTAGACTTGATGAAAAGCCCTTTCCCTCATTTTTAGTCTACGGCAGTGGTAGTGACTGATACCAATTTAGAGTCAGCCAAGTGAAAACATTGTGTTACATGCAATGCTGGCTATGTTTTTTAGGCCTAACGTTAGTTAGGCCTAAAAGTAGGGGAGGCAGTATAAAAAAGTAATGACTGACTCAAAATCAAAGACGATCAACTCAGGTACCGACCATTGCTAGTCTTGGAAGTCTTGGAAAACTGTACGTGGCCTGCTTACTTCAACTTTGTTTACTCCGCACTAACGTTAGACGAAGGCTAGGCCTAGTAAGTTCTAACGCTACTCTTTAAGCGAAGTTAAAAGCCCTGTTCATGGACTAGGACTAAGGTAGTATTCCGACTCACAGTGAAGGTTACAGCCTATACTGTGCACAGGTACAACGTTAGGCCTAACGTTACGAAAAGTGCACGCTTTTCCTATAGGCTTAACATACTCTGCTTAGTTCCCTGCTGTGTCCATCACATTTACAGCACTCTGAAACATTTTGGTATAACTTTTCTATATTTGTATGGCCAAAAAGCTCGCATCATAGAAGAAGAATGATCCATAACCAAGCTTACATATTAAATTTATCCTCGATCCAGTCAAATACGTGTTTTCGTCGCTGGATTGTGAAAGCACTGCATGGCTGAGGTGGTCGCAAGTTTACGATTGTCTTTATCATGACGTCATTTCAACTGTTTACCGCATCTGATTTGCCGTACCAATCGCTACATGGTGCGGTCGAGTTTACCGCATGCGTTTCCGGATCCGACAACGTTTCCGCATCCGTACTGATGGAATCAAGCTCGTTGAAACCATGTGTGAGCGATTTTTGCCGTATCCGTATCCGCATACGCATCCGTACATATGGAATCCTACCTTTAGACTTTCAGATTTGTGGGATGCTTCCGTTTAGAGTAAAAGTAAATGCAAGAAAAAGTATTAGGCCCCCTTTCACGTGACCTTTGACCTTGGTTGCCATGGGAACTACATATTTTGGTAGGACTAGTCCACCCTAATATACTTGTGAAGTTTCATGTAAAATGAAGGTTTTTTGAAAGTTTTAGTACAAAATAGTAAAAAAATTGGTCTTTTGTAAAATGTGACCTTTGACCTCTGACCTTTGACCTTTACTTAGGAGGTTCTGGGAGACATAAGTTCCCACTTACCAAATTTGAAAAGAATCAATCAAGCCCACCAGGAGGAGTTTAAGGGACAAAAAGGTTGTTTTACGAACAAATTATCACTTGAAAAATTTTTGTTCCACTCTTACACTTGACCTTTGATTTCTGTTGCTATGGCAACCACATATTTTTGGTGGGTCTAGATGCAATCATCATATGTGCGAAGTTTCGTGTCTGGGGAACGTTTCGTTTTGGAATTATAGAAGAAAAGGTGATTTCACTCAATTTGACCTTTGACCTGTAACCTTTGACATTCACTTACGGTTATGGTATAACAATGCAATTGTTGTACCTAAGTTACCATCTTCCCAAGTTTCAAGAAAATAGGGAAAAAATTAGACACACACATATACACACACACACCCACCATCACACACCCACACACGGACAGGTTTTGACTTTTGACCCCTCTCTCAGCCCTGGATCTTCAGTCACCCGGGGTACCTCACTATGGGTTAGACCTTGAGACTTGTAAATTGGGAAAATTTACCGTTACCATGGTAACCATTGCGATTCAAGCTGGCATTGCCATATATAGCCTGATAGGCAAAGTGACTGCAATATCTCATCCTCCTCATGGAGCGATGAGATAAAAAAAAAAAAAAAATTATATTAAACAGAATGAAAAATGAATTCGAACAGTCCTACTCTCATCTTCATGGAACATTCTTGAGCTGAGATATTAAATGTTGAAATTAATTCACTTAAAGCAAATTAGTCCATTGCGCAATAATTCATGACTTTCTTGTTGTACAACTTACTAAATCTACTGTTTCCCTTTAAAATTAAAAATGTTTTTATGACATTGAGCGTTTCTTGTTTGCTTGCATAGCATGTTGTACAGGAAGGGCTTAATTGATTACATCACCCCCTAAGGGTAAGAGTACTCTCACACCTTGATACAGTAGGTGCAGTAACTCTCAGAAAAACAAAGGAATACAAAACTTGTAACTTGAGTATTACAACAATGACATCACAAATTATTGCGCAATGTACCTCTTTGGTTTGAGCAGGGAGTTGCAACTCCCTGGTTTGAGAGAATTAACTTCAACATCTTATACCTCGGCTCAAGATTGTCCTTTGAAGATGGGACTTGGACTGTTAAAAATTCTTTTTTATGTTGCTTCAAATACATTTTCGAATTACTTAATGTGCACTTTAAAGCTTTTTCGTGTGAGATTCGAGTTGTAGTTTACTCGTCGTGAAGACGCTGTTGCCTAGTGTGAATGCGGCCGACTCATCATTGCCCAACCCCCTGATTTAATGCTTTTCCGCTGACAGTAAATTTTCTTTTCTTAATGATAGTGAATATTGCTAGGCTTACAAGAAATATTTCTGTGAGAACCCGACATCAAAGATAAAGAGTTCAGATAGGAGATTTGGATGTATATTTTTTTGGAATATTTTGAGCTCATTATGTATGCAAATATGCAGATAAGGTGAAAGATGAGCATTTGTCTTCATTTTTCCCCCAAACACTATCGGTTTTAATTTTGTTTTGTAATTTTTGTGCATGACATTGTTCTAGACAACTTCCTCTTACATTTGATACGAAGTATTTTTTGACATCTGCTGTAAAATGGCTGAGCTTTGGCACTTTGTTTACATTTGAAATCCTTTGGTTACATTTGAAGCACGCTTGAGTGCACATGTCTTCCCTGGGGAATTAACTTCATTTGACCTTGGGTTGAACTTCGCTTTCTGTCTGTGAGCTGCTATGACTCAGCTTGTTTTGAGAAGGTAGCTTAGGTGCCATAAGTGGAATTGGATTTGGAGTTATATGGGCGTTGTAATTGATAGGTTATGTGGGGTTTGGGGGCTGCATTGGGGGATGAAAAGGGTCGTTTCGGGCGCAAAATTTACAATTTTCGAAATCACGAAGGCCTACAAATTTACAGCAACTCCAGCTCTTCCTCTAAAATTCTGGTTTTCTGGGTATTTATAAGGATACCTTAGCCCTTTTGCATCACACTCACTGCACACTCCAACACTAAGTCAATGGGAACTCTTTTCTGTACTGTATGTGTCTAACGTTACTAAACGTTACCACCAAACGACACCAAATTGTTGAAATTATTAAAAATTTCGACAAAGCACTCTGAAAAACTCAACCAAAACATCCCAGAAGTACTACCTAGCCACATTTTGTTCCAAACAGGTCTTCAAACCCCGTTTGGAATGGTTTTTTACCCCGCTTGTAGCTCATCTTATGAAGATGATCTTGTCAGACCGCTGTTGCATATGATTGTCATACATATGTGTGAAACCATTTTAGCGATTTTTTTTTCAGAATTTGCGGGGTACTTTACTTTAAGCTCTCCCCTACAAATAAATGGCGCTTATCACATTTTTCTTAGACTGGAAGAGATCCCAAGCTTGTGCTGAGTTGAATTAAGCAAAGTTTTTGAAAATCAAACGTAAAATGACGGAGGTATGATTTTTTTCTGCGGGCTGTTTTTTGGGGCAACTTTTGATGATTTTCGAAGGATTTTTCAAAAATTGATAAAAACAAACCCAGGCATCCAAAAATATTTTCGTTTTTTAATATCCTTGTAAACTATTACCTTAAAGTCAAAGGGTTTTTATTTTTTTTGTGCCTTCTTTTTGGAAATTTTGCATACTTTCCATTTTTCGCAACGTTTTCCAGGAAACTCATACAATCGGCAGGATTTTCCCAAAAATTCTCTGGGGACACTACCCCCCCCCCCCAAAAAAAAAATTGGTATTATTACACATACCTTTTTGTTCCCGATCATTTGATATCAAGGGGAAGTCGGTTGGATAAAAAGTGGTTGTTTTTTGGATATTACAAAATGGTAATATTTTTGCGGTATGGATCTACCCCCTGTGTTGCATAGACTTAGACAAACTTTTTGGCGTTTAGTCGGATCAAATCTGGACCACGGGTTGCCGACATAGTATTTTTTATTCAAAGAGCGTGTCCCGTTTGATCTAGCGCTGGCAATTTACCTAAGCAAGTTGAACTACTACGGATCAATCACATTCGATTTTAAACATCGTTTCTGGAAACCTTTTCGGCAATTGTTTGGAATATTACATTCATATACCCGCTTGTAACCTGTACACCCGATTATTTCCCTGATCTGACGACCTCATAACCCTTGGAAAACCCAAGTCATCATGTTCAAGTGAAAATTCACACATGCAAACTCCAACTAATGCCATCCATTCATAATGCACAAACAATCTCCTTTCAATGAACGGGAAGTTAAATCACAATGGCAATGTACGCATTTTGATTCCTTTTGAAATATATACAATATTAATATATATTCAAAAACTTAATGACGTATAAAGGATTACATTAAATACGTTGTTTATCGTTTCAGTTTTTCCTCTACTGTCAAAACAATATCCCATAACGTTTTATCTTACATTTTGATTAGTTCTCATTTCTGCAGAAAAGCAATGAAGTTTATTAGTGTGATATGAATAAGATACTGGCTTTTTGTCTTTGAACAGGGGAGAATGTCGGTACGAGTAATCCCGACTAAAAAGCACGACTTGTACGTGTATGGTAGTTTCTGTTTAAACGACCCTATGGGATCTAACACTACCCTAACAACACTAAGACAAATCAAATGCTATGAGAATTGGACAGATCATATAACTGTAATGGACTCAACAGCGGTAATATTAAGCCTCACAGTAGCTGTACATACGTTTTCTGTTTCACCACAAACAAAATGCACAAAAGTAAAGAAAAACTCTGTTTACCAATTTTTCATTGATTTTTTAGTTTGTTTGTTGCTGTTGTCGGTGCTTTTGTAATATGCTGTCAGACACGGCCACAAAATACTAAATGATATCAAATTTTTCACCTGTATGTACGGTACATACTATTCACCAACAGGCAAAAAACATTACTTTGCAATAGATTTTATTTTTAATTCAATTTCAATTCATATTTTTTATAATTTTAGTAAAACGATCCGTTTTGAATAACACATATGTCGTAACTCAATCAAGGGATTTCTTTGCCCTGACTGCAGGGGTCGCAAAAATATGGAACAGCCAACGGGGTCCACGGATGAAAAAAGGATTGAGAACCTAGGATCAAGCCTGCCACACGAATCTTGGCTTCACTCAACAGACTCCATATTCTCTTTTTTTATGTGTAATTATTTTTGTTGTAATGTTCTATTGAAACTTTTCTCCATTTTTTTCTTCCTTACCTCTTAATTTACCCACTTTCTCCCTTCCGGAATTCCATCTCGAATTTATTTGCTACCGCTACACTACCGATACTTCCGATAGGAAAGAGGTGGTTCTTTATCAGTTTATAGATTCTGAATATATGTTGAATAGGGGAAGGTGGCGTTCCAAAACGCGCTCTCAACTACTGTCGCTTGAGAAAATTCTTTTAGTTCGGTTTGCTATGTGAGCAAGTAATGATAATGCTAACTCATGCATGCCTTGAACCTTCTAAGGGTAGAAAGAAGTCTTCGAAGGGTGCGGCTCAAGGAACTTGCCTCGAGACGCTGAAGCAGTGAGGAGGAGAAGTCCGGCACGAGGGCCATTAATTAATGTTTCAATTCTTGTTCTAAGTTTGAGCGTGTTTTCACAAAATCTAGGTAGGATGAATTTCTTTGTGTTCCTCGGAGCCAGGTTCGTGATTGTGTGGGAATCCTACCCTGTAAGTGTGTGCATATTTTTGTATTAGTTTTATGACGGTATAATTGTGTCTGCGAACTGAAAATGTAATAGCTCCTTAAATTATAGCATATCGGGGAAAGTCAATTCAGAATACATTTGTCTATGAGATATGTTTTCGAACAAACTTGTCCATGGGCTAAAGGTTATAGTTATCCCATTACCGAGGGAATTAAGGCAATGAAAATTGCGGGAAAATGACGTTAACTATTAGCTAAATAGGGGCAGTGGGAAGTATTCACTTTGGAAGTTAACTATGGTTCGGTATTTTATTCCCAGGGTTCTGGTCTTGTTTCTGATTTTGTTTTCGGTTCAATGTTACATTTGGTTTCTGGTTGTTAGTCTGGAGGGTAGACGGTGTATGCACTGGGGCCACCTTCACTCTAAAATCAAAAGAGTGAACTTAGTCACTCTTTGATCGAGTGAAAAGTGTAAATTCACTCCATTAGAGTGATAATTCACTCCAAGAGGAGTGAAGTTCCCTCCAAAAAGAGTGAAATTCACTAGAGGAAGAGGGAAAATTCACTCTTCCACGAGTGCCTGCAATGATCGCTCTTTTTTTAAGAGCGATCACTGCGGGCACTCCATTAAGAGTGAAACTTCGCTCGTTTCAAGGGAAGTTCACTCTTTTTGGAATGAACTTCACTCTTTATGGAGGGAACTTCGCTCCTCTTGGAGTGAATTATCACTCTAATGGAGTGAATTTACACTTTTCACTCGATCAAAGAGTGACTTAATTCACTCTTTTGATTTTAGAGTGCATGTGTACGTGAGCCGCTGAGGACCAGGGTATCCACCCTGATTGACTGGCCGTTGGGATCAAGTCGCACACAAGGGCTCGACGGTTTCTACATGCGAATTACATTTTGAGGGGCACGATGGGTTCAGTGTGAGCTACCGAGGGCCACGAACATCGTAACCGTTGGGTCGAGGTGTCTGGGACCGAGAATGAAAGTACGTAGGGAGAGCCAGAGTAATCCTAGCGACAACGTTTGCCACCGAGTGGAACCGGGGACTTTCAAATCCACTTGACAACGACTCCAGACCAAGGTGAACAGGGTGTTGAGTATGTTCAAGTGGGAAGTGTGAGGTACAGTAATTTGGACAGACTGTGGGTGTATCGTTGCGTATATGGGTGTATGTGAAAGTTGGTGCACGGGTGTGTTATTCAAAAGTGTTTGTTAATGGTTACGTTTAAGTCCTGGTTAATTTGGGTATTTTTATGTGTAGTGGGTAGTAGTCTTAAAGCTGGTTCAAGCAGAAGGACGTTTCCACTGGAAGAATTTACTTATAATTGTACTTTTCTTTTCTTTTGTGTAGAAGTCAAGCACGTTCAGACAGTTAATTTCTTGAATTATACTTTACTTAATCTGCAACGGTTGTGAAAGTGTGGTTTTGGGGTCGGTTGTCTGTTTTTGATCACAACAGAGAGAGTTATACTTTACTAGATTTTTAAAAGATCCCTTAGGGAGTATTTAGGCCAGCCTTGTGACAGAATGGCTTTGTAGAAGATAAACCTGTATGCCCATTTTAACTTCATTGCCGATATTAATGCAATCAAATATAAACGTCAGAAAACTTATCTTAGAGTAAAATTCCAATCAGTGTCACGCCGAACGTTTGTCGCTGATCGACTCCGGCTGCCTTTTGAATATTTTTTTTTTCACATTTGTATTTAACGTAGAAAGAACCATCTAGCGCAGCGTCAGAATTTCACATTATGAAACCATTTGTAATCGGACGCAAATTACAACCATTCGATATCTATGAAGGTACGGGACGTAAGAGCTGCGTTGCAGCCCCCTCCTAAACTAGCCCAAGGCTTGCTGAATCGGAAATACTTTGTTGCCTCAGTCCTGGGTTGGAATCTGGAGTGGTTCAAAAAGACACACCCAGTGACGTCACAAGGGAGGGGGTCAGGGAGGGCAGTTACACCACTACATTTCCAGGGGACGCAAAAGATGGGTTTGCCTGGAAAGAAATTTTGTGGTCAAAATATGAGATGTCAGATATTTGAGAGAAAGTGGCGGAAAAAATAACTAGTAGCATTGGCCCCTTCGACAAATTGGACGTAGAATAACATCAAACACGGTTAATTGTTCACCATTGGGCGCAAGTTGAGTCTCCTGCACTCCCTACACCCACCTGTTGTGACGCCACTGGACACACCACCTTGGAGAAAGAGTCGCCTACGGCCATATGACCATATTTAGCTCCTGGCTTAATGTGTTTCTGACAAACGTTGCATGTAGTCCTGAGTAGATGCAGGACAACCAGAACTTTTCTGAAAAGATAGGAATATATACTCAGTCTTTAAATACACGCACGAGGCGCGTAAAATTCCGGTGTAAGTTTGACTAAGTGTGAGCATTTTGCAAATGTCATTCAACGTGTGCTTGTGGTAATATTTTAACAGTGGCGTAGCTGGGCATTTTGGCAGTGGTAAAACATCCAAATTTTCCGAAATATTTAAAGTGTGAATAACACTCCATTTGTGACATAATTTTCGGAGAGCGCCTGCGCGACCAGCCCGAAACGTTTGACCCTTTTAAACAAATATTTGAAAATAATGTCTTTTATGGCAGACAATGTTGTCCAATCTGGCACTCGGAAAATTTTGCTTTTTGCAGCAAATATTTACACATATGCAGCTTTTATTGGAGAGAATGCAAACTGTCATAGAAAAAGGGTAAGGCAAAGTGCAGTGTTGTTGACAGTGCAGTTGCAAGGCTTTGTAAAGATTTTTTTGTAGGGACTTAATGAACAATAAAAATAAAGGGAAAAAAAACAAGAATAAGAATAAGAAAACAGTTTCTGGCAAACCTCGTTATATTACAACTAGTACTATACTACAATGAAACAGAGAAACAGAATGCAATCAGTTTCATAGCACAATTTGTGCTTAAGTTTGTAAAGTTTTACCTTTTGAATGAATTGCACAACCCAATTCTATATATAATTAATTGTTGCCTTTGCTGGATTCCCTTATAGATGACTGGCGGTAGCTTAGCAATTTTGTTTTTATATTTCTGTTGATTGTGTACAATAAAGGTTGAACACACACTTAAGCCTCACGTGAGCACTGAAATTGGATCTCACTCCATTCACCACCATTGCATCTTGATAGTGGTAGGGATCCTCTTCCACTGTATCCATAGTCACATCTGTAGATCACAATATCCCCATCTACATAATAAGCCTTGGTTCCATTGTGGGCAGTATTTTCAACCTCAGGCGGTTGGTGGCAACGCACTGGATCTACAGTGAAACGAAGACGGTTATTTTGTGTTGTTGTTTACAAATCCCAATTTCTAGCAATCAATAGCCTAAATATCCAAGTTGATGGTGTCTATTATTGTACCTTTTAAGAAATCACGTATATAGTTTTTAAAATGATTAAAGCCACCTGAAACACATAGCATTGGGTTCTTTATCCCCAAAATATTATTTTAACCAAAGATATCAAGGAAATTTCCACACGTCTTACATGTTTGGTCCATAAATTTTCATAATAGCTTAGATCCACCTCTAACTACCAGTTGTCCTAGTTAGCTGAGTATTCTTTTGGGCTTCCTACCAGTGGATGGCCTAAAATATATCTGTAAATTTTCCTACTTGCTTTTATAAGTATTCTTCATTTATATGAATATATTACATCAAGTACCATCTGAAAGCGTCATCAATCAATTGAAAAAAAAAAAACTTTCCTTTGCAAAAAAGAGGAGGCCTTTCACAGCCAATGGTTTCCCTTCAGGTTTGCTTTATTTACATACTGTGCAACTCAATCACGACAGAGCGATGCGCACTGTTTAACAAGATATTTCCTAACTGGCTAACGATAGCGCTTATCCCTAACTTAACCCGTAACCCTTAGGAAGAACTCAATAGATACAATACAACGGTGCAAGTCAATCGAGAAATACCTTGTTAAACAGTGAGCAGCAGCTGCCCAGTTAAACTCGTGTTATTATTTTGACCAAGAAACAATTGCTGTTAGTCGTTCAACTGCAAAATTTTGAAAACGTGGTGGATGTAAGAATTGATAAGCAATCGAGGAGATGGCGAAATTTATATTTAGACTTTTGATCATAGGGAACCCATTATTGTCCGTTGAGGAAGCTGTCGCACTCCGGCTAACAACAGCAAAGGTAAATGAAACCACGGAGGTAATACTTTGGTCTAACTATCGATAGTTATAGGATTATCTTCTCAAGTATGTCTGGAATTAATTGGATTGGCATTAATTAAAGTCGGGTTCCTTCTCGTCTCAAAGTATATATTAACTCCATGGTATGAGTGAATGTCACCTACAGTGAAGACATAGACGCGACTAATTTGGGTAAAGATGATAAGGTACCAACCTATTTTCAGTAAAGTCAAAACAATGAGTTTGAACTACTAAAAAGTTTTATAGCTCAGGCAGGTGCTCTGCTACTCTAAAAGATATTTCAAAGGTGCGCAAAATTTGGCAATCCACGAAATCCGCTCAGGCTGTATTTAGAATGCAGATGTTGAAATTTTTCAGTGACCTTGCATTTAACCTACTGTTCCTAATACATACAGAGTTCTTTCTGCCCTTTGTTTGCTCAGAAAGATGAAAAAAAGATGTTCCCAGCAGTGGCAAAACAAGACCCTCAGGGACCCATTGATGAGGAACCAAGGGCCCCGAGTCAGTGAAACCAAAGAAAATCTATTTTCCAAAGTTCCATTCAATCGAGAAAAGGGTGAAGCCTTGTATTAACCAGATCCAGTATCTCATCTTTTCCTTTGCTCATCAAAAACAGTTTTGAAGAACTTTTGATAGATGTGTAGTTTCTTTTGATTATGCATTGGGTGCTTTCACAGATTAAGAATCGGTTCGTTCAGTAGATCTCGAACAGCGTGTCAAATCGCAAAGCTCCTGCATTCGTTTTGTCACGAGATATAACCTTGCTATTTACAGATTAATTGGTAATCTTAAAAATCGAATAATAATTAAAAAATCCCTCATCACCACTTTCGAAAAGCCCCTCTTCCAGTACTTTGTAATTCCCCTAGTTAAAAAATTGGGCAACGGGATTATATCTTTCAAATTCAGATTAGAGAACTAGGGATATCCCTGAAATTATATCATATAAATTATATATATTATGAGTGTCCTTCCTAATCCCCTAAAATTTTATAACGACAGACGATAAATCGTAAGTTACATTAAAAAGAAAATGTTACAAGAGAACAAAGGGCTGCTTTAAAACCCATAGTAGGAACTGTGTCAAGTATGACTCATGTTACGTAGTGTATATTTCTGCACTCAATGTCCCTTAGCTACGTACATAGGCGAAACAAGCACGAAATTCAGACTTCGTTTTAATAATCACAAGCTCAGCATAAGAAAGAATAACCCTGGATTCCCGGTTGCCGAACACTTTAATCTCCCTTAGCATAACCTTTCCCATTTAATGTGTGCCTTGTTATACGGCAATTTTAAAGCGCTCAGCAGAGATGCAACCGGGAGCACAAACCATCATCTCCCTTAACAATCATAAAGCGGGTCTGAATAGGGATTTGGCGTTCATGGGCAGCCAAGCAGTTGATACCTTAGCGAGGAAGCAGTACGAGTACGTGTATCCAGTCCCTTTTGCACTAGTTTTTTTTTGTACAACTGGTGAAGGGTTGTGTCATTTAAGCCCGAAATATTTTGTATTCACGAATTAGTTAGATTAGTTGGAAATGAATGTATCTATTTTTTGTGTTCTTTTGTTATTTGGTTTCTTTACTTTCCAACACACGCCACCTATCATGATATATATATATATATATATATATATATATATATATATATATATATATATATATATATATATATATATATATATATATATATATATATATATATATATATATATATATATATATATATATATATATATATATATATATATATATATATATATATATATATATATATATATATATATATATATATAGTAGGTCGAAGTTGGTAGATCGAAGTTAACATGTGTAGGTCGAAAGTGTTGTAGTAATATATATATATATATATATATATATATATATATATATTGAAAAGGTTGCAATAAGTTCTTACAACATAGCTTTACAGAACTGTTTCGTAAGGGCCAATAATGTAGGTCCTCACTCCTCAGAAGCCTGAAGTAGAATGATGTTAATAACGTTAAATACGTATGTGTTCGCTGCTTTTGAACGTGCCCGTTTTTAAGCACGTGTTCGTTCCGTGTTCGTTTTGAACAGGCACGAACGGTGTATAGCGAGCCAAGATACATTACCCATTAGAATAATTAAACAGTAGATGTTTGTTCCTGTGTCTACAAGAGCTTATCAGTTCATTTTTTTTTTATTTAGAGTTGCTAAGGAAGGTTTGAGTACAATGAAAAACTTTTCTTCCAGACAGAGATTACAAGTTTTAGATGATGTGGAGTATGCGCGAGCTTTGTTCATGAGTTTCCATTTTACAGAGTGTTCTACATTTGTATCCTTTAGTTTCCAGATGTATTCACTGAGTGCAGTTGCGTTTCTTTTGTCTTTGTGTTTAAAGCTAGACTTGTGGGCGGTGTATCTTGTTTTGAATGTGTTCTCTGTTAGACCAATGTATGTTTCTTCGTTGTGGTTGTCGTGGCGTGTTACAGTTGCTTGGTACACAATGTTGTTCGTGAGACAGTGGCCTTCCAATGGGCACTCACTTTGCTTTCTGCAATTGCAGTTGCTTCGCGTTGCTGGTTGTACCTCCTGTTTCGCCAGTATGTATTTGTTGTGCGCTGATATAATTTGGTCTATGTTTGCCATGCAGCTGTAACCCAGTTTCACTGCGTTTCTGTTGAGTAAAGTATGCAGTTTGTGCTCAGGTGGGAAGCAACTGTCCAAGAGGTTAAAGAATTTCTTGTCAGTGTTGGTTGAGATACTGTCACTAAACGGGGGTTGAACCAGGTTATGTTCCTTTTTCGTCTTCGTTTCAGGGCTCCCTTGGAATGACTGGTTCTAGGGGGTTGGGTCTCGTACTTTAGGTTGTAGGCTACCCATAGCCACTTCTTTGTAATGCTTCTTGGTATACGAGCGATGATGTGTTGAATGTGTTTTCGTCGGAAGAAATGTTGGATAGTCTCCTGTTGATGCTTTCTGGAATGTGCTTTATGATAAGTGGGGGTGGTTGCTCTGTTTGTGCACATAGAGAGGGGTGTTGTTTGGTTTAATGTATGGCTTGTACGTGCTTGTGCTAAGATCAAAGGTAAGGTCTAAGAAGTTCACTATTTTTTTGTTTGCTTCAATTTCTATTTTAAGATTGTTATTTGAGAATATCTTGCATATTTCTTTCTGAATTTTTTCTGTTTGCCTTGGTGTTGCTTTGCAAACAGCCAAACCATCGTCTCTGTATAGGCCGACATTCATGTTAATGTGCTGAAGTTGTGATAGGAGGTACAATCCTATTATCTTGGTTAACCTTAATCTCACCAAAACAGTCCCAAAAATTAATTCTGGAATTTCTTGTCATAAAATATGACTAAATCTTAAAAGTCGATCCCTCAAAAATATTTGTTAAGAATATTTTCTTTATTATTATTTAATACAAAATATTCAAAATGTTTGCCACCATTTTGTTTTGGCAGCCATTTTGAACGGGCAAGACCCAAAATATTTACTAATACCACTTGATTTAGTGTTCAGCGGACCGCAACGTTTCCCAAAAATATTGCGACGGAGAGTCCTAGGGTTGCCTGTGAGATGCTTGTTGGCCACTCCAGATGACACTTACCTCAATCTCCTGCCCAATTTCAGGCTATTAGTACTGATATTTCATCGTATTATTTTGCACCTTTTTAGGTATTAAGAAGGGGCAGGGGTATCGATATGGACGTGTAGATATGCAATGAATAAATTTGCTATAACAAGGAATGCTGAAATAGATATAAAAATGATTGCGAGATGGTGAACAGCTTGTAACTCTCATTAACCATGAATAGATCGTCATTTCCGGGTTTGAAAACTATGTTTTTCTAACAGATTTTTTACAAGTTAACATTTCGTTCGACACTGGTACTAAGTACAAACCCTGGAATATTAGTAGCCTAAAATTGTCTGAAGACATGTAATATAATCACTTCAGAACAAAGTAGGACAAATGAATCGATTTACTGTACACAATTACATTTTAAAATAGCATAGTCAAGATTTAGGTCAAAAGTCAAATTTCGTACCTTTTTGGCTTTTAATGACCTCAAAAGTCACGTGATTCTCAAAATCTGTATATCAACTAAAAGATAATTTCTTTGCAAGTATTTTGAGGGGTAGTTTGCAACTTTCGAGTTTCTAGATGAAAAATAATAGCCGTTTTACTTTCCCCTACCCTTATTTTTTGATTTTTCAGCACCCTGACTCTTGGCAGATACCCCGCTATATTTCCCCAACCCACCCGAAGATACCCATATACCTTAATTTTTCTGTTACTAGACATGTCAGGGTATCGAAAAAACATAGTGGCATTAATGACCATTCCAGGTGGCACTTGCCTCAATCTGAAGCCGGGCTAGTAAGGTCGAGAAAAACAACAGATGAGTCGGCGATACAATGGGTAAATTTCAAAAAGGGGCAGAAGGAATTAACAAAGTCGATAAAAGTTTCTAAATCACGACGGGATCCAGTGGCAACTCCTACAATATCATTGATATACCTTTTGTAAAGCATAGGTAGTGGCCGGGAAAATAAGAGAAAAAGGTTGTTCTTCCAAGGTGACCCATGGTCAAACAGGCAACAGAGGGACCCATTTCCATTTCCATGACCACTCCTTTAACTTTCCGGAAAAAACGACCATTAAACTGAAAACAATTTTGCGTGAGAACAAGTTCCGTTAAACGTAGGAAGGTGTCAGTCGGGATAAGAGGATCACGCCGTTTGTCTAGGTAGTAACAAATACCTGTTAAGGCAGCATTATGAGAAATGGACGTGTAGAGGCTGGACACATCCATGGTAAATAAAAGGGGTTCTCCGCAATTTTCAGGGAACTCAAAGTCACGAATAAGTCTCACGAAATGTGTATAGAAATATATATAGGTCGAAAAGAGGTAGTAAAAAATGCTAAAAATATTGCGGAAAACTCTACGACGTTTCGGGTATAAACCTATCATCAGGTGGCAAAAACCAACAGAAACAATTGGACACGACAAACATCAAATCTGAAGCGATCGTTGTTAAAACAGAAGCGGACGAAAGTGACTGTCAGAAAACATGAATGTGAAGGATGAAACACAAATAAAAAAAAAAAAGAAAAAGAGATGACGAATAGATATGTATATGTATATGTATATATATATATATATATATATATATATATATATATATATAACGCTAATTCCCACCTTAGGGGAAAATTGTTATATCTGCTCGTACTTAGGGCGAAAAAAAAAACAATGAAATACATAAGAAAAATTGTTCGCCCTAACGTCCAAAAATATAAACAACGTTATTTCAATGGCCAGCCATCCGTTCGTGTTAACAGCTAGGTGTCCGTAAATTTGACAACTTTGAAGTAATTGCATCTACTTTGTAAATCTAGGAGGGCGCCCTTTTCCGTTTACGTATTCCTATAGAAAAAGTGTGTAGAAACGTTACGGCGAAACTTATATTTCGCCCTAAAAAATTTTTCCCCTTAAGGTCGACTTTTCAACAACAACTTTCCCCCTAAGTGCCGAATTAGTGAAAAATATATATATATATATATATATAAATATATATATATGTATATGTGTGTATAAATATGTATATATATATATATATATATATATATAAATCAAACTGGTAAGACTGGAAAATCTAATATGTATATATATATATATATATATATATCTATATATATGTGTATATATATGTGTATTTATATATATATATATATATACAATTAAGGTTAGGTTGGAAAAAATTAGCTAAGTTGTACAGACTGTTTCGCCCGAAGGCTCTTCAGCAACTAAAAAGGAATAAAACGAGGCAGTTCTACTGTCATCCCTGTTGATTGGTATTAGCACAGTCTACAATACAGGGATTAGGCTTATCCATAGCCGGAGAGAAGAAACTTCTTCTTGTGCCTACAGGTGGAGATGAGCTCGAATCGTGAGTTAAGAATAGCGGATTTGTTGGAAGTTATGATGTGGTATTTCTCCCAGAGACAAAGATTACAACGTTTTGTTCTAGGTGTATATGGCTGCGCATGCCGCAGTATCCGCTAGGTGATTTTGTAAGGGATTCCGTTGTCTTTCAGTTGCCAAATGTGTTTGCTGAGCTCAGTATGATTCTTCTTTTCTTTGTCCTTGAATGTCGTTTTGTTTCCTGCGTATCTTTCTTTGAAAGTAGTGGCTGCTAAACCTAAGTATGTCAAACGACATTCAAGGACTTTTAAGTAGTAAAATAGTTTGCCTGAGGATCGCCGTGCAAGCCGCACGTGCGTGAAACACTGTGTAGCAAATAAGCATGTAACTCGTGCATTACAATTTTATGTATTACATATATATATATATATATACATATATATATATATATATATATATATATATATATATGTATACATATATATATATATATACATATATATAAATCAAATTGGTAAAGCTGGAAAATCTGGCTGAGGTGAAAAAACAATGCTGACTCCACCGGGATTCGGACATGAGACATCCCGCTTTCTAGTGCGGACGCTCTAACCACTGAGCCATGAAGCCAAGTTGGTTTGGCCTTTGCTCAAATAACAGATGAAGCAACTCGCAATTCACCTCCTGAGCAGGCGCCTAATTTTTTGGAATAGCACTAGTTCTCGTTTGACGCAAGCCCTAACCAAAGATCAAAGTCGATGCCATCCAGCTGAACACAATTGTTTATTCGCCAGCGGATCTCCGAAGAGATACAGGAACCTGTGAAAGCAGAGATGAAGTGAAAATAAACGCTGACGACAACTGCGTGGAATATATAAATCAAATTGGTGAGGGGGGAAATATGGCTGAGGTGAAAAAACGATGTTGACTCCACCGGGATTCGAACTCGGGACCTCCCGCTTTCTAGTGCGGACAGTGGCGTAGCTACTGGGGGGGGGGGGCAGGTGGGGCAAGTTGCCCCCCCTGGAAAATTTTTTGGGGAAATTTTATGAAAATGGGGAAATTTGATGAATCTTCTTATTATTACAAAAATTTCACAAAATTTTCTCAAAATTTTTGTTAGAGTAAGAAATTGTGAGACATTTTTCATACATAATTCGTATTTTCATGCAACAAATTAACTCAGATTTCGTCAGTGTCGCATGAGCCGGCCCAATTCGCGTTCCACGGAAATGTCCTCGCTGCGTAGCAGATCGAATGTTCTCTTGTGCTTGTTTACGCACGGGGGTTATGATCAGTGCATTTCAGTGCACAGGAAGCTGTTATTCAGGTGATTCTTTGGGAATTCAGTAGAAGGATCTGAAAACTGACAAGTAACTACCGTAGACCCCGAGGTTGTTATGTTCTTCTACGAGCCAGCAGTAGCTGTACGATTTTACTCTGTGTACATAACGATGGATGGCTGAAACAATCCATGGCCAACGATAAACTTAAAAGTTAATCTAGAAATTAGAATTTACGGGATCCGTTGGCACACTTAGATTTTGTTACTTAGCCTAATCCTTGGAGGCTTACAAGCTAGTTCGGGAAAATAGCTTTCTGCTCACTTTGAGTGTAACAATATATGGACAATGAGTACCTTGTAGCCTTCTGCACTTAACAGACTGCTTTTCTCACAGTGATCGAGCCACTATTAGGCCTCCTTAATTAGTGGCGTGCGAAGGGGGGACCATTGGGCCATGCCCCCCCCTCACAGATGCCATTTTTCTTTGTTCTTAAAAATACGTAGTCTAATTTTATCAACACAGATTTTACTTCAAAAGATAGCATATGTGGCACCAGATTGCTTATAAGGACACCCAATTTTTCAAAAATTTTCAAAGGGGAAGGATTGATGACATTCTTTTTTTTTGAATCCTACAAATAGACCTAGGCAAATTCTGTCAAATTCCAATTTTTACTTAGAAAAGGTAGACTCTGTTTCCTACTGGTGGCATCTATCAAAAGACTACATGCTTAGATTTTCTTTACAAGCATAAATACGCTATTTTGAACATCTGAGGGGTCTGATTTTTCGAAATTTTCTTTACGCTCCGCGCCAACCAATGGTGGCGCTTCGCTCGATCTTTTGGGCAAAATAATATATTTGCGGTAAAATTAGCTCTTAACTCTCTGATCACTTTGCAGCTGGCGAACATATTTTGAAGTGAGCATTTTATTGCAAACGACAAAAGAAGAAAGCGACTGGCTAGAATCTCCGTATAAGCATGGAAAATGCTATTTCCGGCCATTTAAAGGGTCTAATTTTTCCAAATTTTCTCTACGCTCCGCGCCAACCAATGGTGGCGCTCCGCTTAGATAATCTTTATGACAAAATAACATTTTGTGGCCAAGAAAAACTACCAATACCCGTCCGATCAATGCTCTTTTATTTTGACTCCT
Source organism: Holothuria scabra (assembly GCA_037179385.1). NCBI lineage: Eukaryota > Metazoa > Echinodermata > Holothuroidea > Aspidochirotida > Holothuriidae > Holothuria > Holothuria scabra. The sequence continues at coordinate 5,531,546 of CM074185.1, read as the reverse complement.
AAAAGCGTGCAAATTAAATGCAAGTTTTTCTTCATAAGGTAGCATAAAATGGCATAAAAAGGAATGCATGTCAAGGCACAAAAGTTTCAGTTTTATCCTCATGAACCACCACGATTCAACTTTAAACACCGTTCCTGTCAAAGTCGAAAATCTTGCACCATTTTGCATGTAGGCTCCTTGAAAACGTCAAAAAATTTCCGGACACCCCTCCCCATGACCATACTGCATGCCCTCCCCCCTTCAGAAAAATCCTGCGCACGCCACTGCGTTAGTACATACAAATAAACCAGATATTGTTTACCAAAATAATATACTTTGTTATTTCCGATTGCTCTATGTTATAAAATGCAGGTAATATTACAAAATGACATGGTAATGTTGTTATACTTGTAAGTTTGCATATTTCATATGAAAGGAAAAGTTTTGGGGAAATTTCATACCTTTGCCCCCCTGGAAAAAATCCTAGCTACGCCACGGAGTGCGGACGCTTTATATATATACATAAATATATATATATATATATATATATAGATATATATATATGTATATATATATATATATATAACGCTAGTTCCCAAGTTCCAAGGGGAAATTGTTATATCTGCTCGCACATACGGCGGAAAAATAACAATGAAATACATAAGGAAAAGTCTTCGCCCTAACGTCTAAAAATATAAACAACGTTATTTCAAAGGCCAGCCATCCGTTCGTGTTAACAGGTAGGTGTCCGTAAATTTGACAACTTTGAAGTAATTGTATCTACTTTGTAAATCTAGGAGGGCGCTATCCGTAGTAATAACATAAAAAGGCCTGTTTTTGGTAAATGGGAATTGGACATAGTCTCTATATCCCAGATAAAACTGTGTAAAACGTTAACGGGATTGTCGACGTCAAATGGCCAAAATGTCGCGTTTTTATACCACATTAAGTCTAAATCATATTTCCATATAGAAGAGGGCTTAATTGATTTCAATGCTGAGCATGGGTTAATTTCGCCAGCAGGTTAAGCGCTGAGTTCATGTCGTAATTCACTGATGAAGGTCAGAGGCAGACCGTTATATACTTTGCTTATATTCTAACGATCTTTAAACAACGGAACCGAAACATTAGCTGTCCAATTGCGCTCATGCGGTTTAGCTATAAGAAGTAAAGTTTCAGTGATGTTAAAGATGACAACAATACTGTTCTCCTATCTAAGGTCTGCAACTATAAGGTTTCAAAAATAACCTATGGAGCTGCTAAACTAGAGATAAGACGTCATGTAGCTAGCTTTAGATTATTAACTAAGATATCCAGCAATAGATGGAACTTTACCGACTTCACATGAAGGCAGCTCATTTTGCCAAGAACCAGAAATGCACTGTGTTTGTGATGCTCCTCGTAGTATTCGACCATCGTTGCAGTAGGCTACTCTTATATCACCATGTTTAGGTTCAAAAATTCTCTCGTTATTTTCGTTTAGATACGCCAAAGCTCCATTTTCAAGGTCCAAGGTCTTGCAAGAAACTAATATAAAGCACAAACATAAGGAGGAATTATTACCCCACAGAAAAAGGAGACAAATTCACGTAAAATATTTCAAATTTAGGATAAAATTCAAACTAGGAAGTATTTCTGTATGTGGATCTGAAAAGAGTTGTGGATCAATACATTCAGCAAATGTCATGAAAATAGATTACTTGTGAAATGAAACTTTTGTTCGGGGCCACCAAATTACTACCACAAGTTTACCAGTATTTCAATCTAAAAGATCAATTGCTCTTTTGAGTAACATGTGTTCTTAATAAGTTGTCTCTTGGAATTATTACTGTCAATACGAAAGTAATACATGTGGGTACTTACATTTTTTAATAGTCAAAGGAGTTGAAAACGGGTAAAAATAAAACAGTAAAACACAAAAAACTGAAGAAAATTAAGGCCTTTATGCAAGGTTCTTAGGATCATTTGAGTTGCCGACGAAAAACTTCATTTATTTGCAATGAACAATCCGTTCGACCATTTAAGTACACTGTTAAAAATTTCTCTGTAAATTTACATAATTTTTATGGCAAATTTTTTTCCAACCAAATAATGTTTTTTTTACAGCCAGACTGTAATCATGAAAAAACATTAAGTGTTTGTTTTTTCTTTACAGTTTTTGCATGTAAATTAGTTTACAAATGTCTACTGTAAAATCGAATTACAGAATTGTTCTGTTTTTTTTTTTTTACCTTAATTTTATGTGAATTTACAGCCTACTGTTTTCATTCTCGGCGTTTTGATATTTATTATAATATCGCTTTTTTCCCTTTCATATGTTATTACGTAACATACACTTCACCATTACGTAGATCAGGTATTTGCTTATCAACGTAATGTGTCGTTACGAAGTTGTTTTCAATCAAAACACAATGAGGATGCTTTGTTGTCGTATTGTTGTCAAGTAGACTGCTATCTCTAGGAACTTTGTAATTGGAAAGTCACATTTTTGGTACAATATAATAATTGTTTTTAAAATAAATATGACAAAGAATGCAAATACATTGGTTGCAAACATTTCCAGACAAGGTAAACAATAAGTTTATCACTTCCTGATTAAAAAACGCCAAAAAGGATATTATTCAAAGCAACAGCAATCCTTTTGTTAGGAAAATGCCTACAAAATAAGTGGTAAATTTACAGACTCTTTCAAGTAAATTTGTGAAACGTTTTTAATTCGATCAAGTGCATGAGCGCCTGTGGCGATGATTTGACATCAGTATACCAATTGTCAGTATAATAAATGTTAGTTAATTTTCAAATAGGGTCATAAATTTGCCAAAAATGTTTTCTTTTTTAACTGAAACTTCGCAGAACGATGCATGTTATATATTGAAAATTTTCTGGCTATTTCTTATTTGTTTGTTTGTTTGGGCTTATTTTTGTTTCTTTTTCAGCTTAAAAACAAAATGAATGTTTGTTAAATGACAGTATATTTATGTGAAATCAGAAAAATACAAAACACTGTTAAAATTTCTGTAAATTTACAGAAAAAGTTTTACAAAGCAGTTAAATTTGGTTAAAGAAGCAGACAGAAATGGTTTTTCAAATAAACAGAAAATACATGTTAAACAACCTTTTCTTATTGTAGCAATACAAAGTGTCTGTAAAGATACAGGAAATCTCTATTAAAAGTAAAATACAAAAAGTTTAAGTTAAAAAAAGTCTGTAAATTTACAAAAATTTTTAACAGTGTAGTATTACCGCGTTCACAATTGGGTAGTTCTTCCTGCCATACGCCAAAAGAACAAAGTGACTGGGCGATTCCGTTCAGAACGTAACCTTCTGAGCACATAGCTATTCTAGTATTTCCATGGAGAGGCTGTTCTACGATTCTGTTGTTGCCGTCACGATATTCCAAAGTTCCACCATTTAGTTCTAAACGGGGGCACAAACCTACCAGAAAAGATCATAATATAAGCGACTTCGAGAGTAAGGGTATATCAGGTAAAATGTTTAAAATATCATCTCAATAAACTCTGGACTGGTATTTCCTTATATGAAAAAAAAGCTATGCTCAACTTCGTCAGGAACTGTTGTCAGTACCAATCATGTGCCCAATGAAGTATTTGAAAATGGTTATGAAGGTTGATGTTTGATGGCATTAAATCTCAAAATGAACTGAAAGAGGATCTTGCCTAGCTTCAATGCACTAAAAGTAATTTTATTCCTATTTTGTCACAGAACTTATTTTAGAATTTGTTGTAAGTTTTAATTTGAACCCCAAAGGTGCTTGGCTTCTATTGCGCTGGAATTGTTATCAAAACTGCAGCTCATTGAAGCAGCTAATTGTAGTAATAAACCAGGGATCGCGTACTATGAATGGCAACCGCACTTTTTAGAGAAAAGCCGTAGTTACCATGACAGATCTTTTTAAATGCTATTATTCCATCATGCTGAACGTATTTGTTTACAAAACATACGTTTCAGAAGTAAAGAATTTTTCTCAAAGGTTACAATTCACCATGTATCGAATTTATCAAAAATAACTGATTTTGCAGAAGCTCACCATCGTTAGAAGACTGGGGAGACGGGCTAGACCGGATGCATGCCGGCTGTGTCCCACTCCACCTCTTATTAGCTCGACATTGACGATTTCTGCGGCCGGATAATACAAAACCGCTGTTACAAGAGTAAGTGACCTGTGATCCAATAGTCCTAACCTCAGGTTCGATGGCCAAGTTCCCATTGTGTATGGGAGTTAAGGGTGGGCATCCTTGTAACCGAAGAAAAAACAGATTTCGAAATTCTTTTTTTCCGAGGTAAAAGAAATATATCTAAAATAAAATACGGACTCGTTGCTTGCAGGTCTGTTATCATACGAGAACCTCAAAATTGAAAGCATCAAATATTTTGTTTGTGCACCAAACGTGACTTAGAACCTCTGTTGTATCGATGATTTCTTTCAAACGGTAGGTGCATTTCGAGAAAAAACGAAATTGGAAATAAAAATATAAACAAAAATGAACTCTTCATTACCACTAACGTCACCTAAATCATAATAATAGGAAATGTACGAAAAAATCTAATATTATTGAAAAGGATGATAGAATTTATTGAAAATTTTAAGAACGTGAAAAACAATCAAGTCCAGCTCATTAGGGGTGAAAAGTACAGTAAAAAAAAAAGTCAGTGCAGAGTAGTATTTGGAAAAAAGAACAATGTACCAACTTTCTTTCAAAGTAACATTGAAGCTAATTAAGAAATCATAATATCATAATACGACGACATTTTATTACTTATGCCATTTCAATACGAATGCAGAATAAAAGAACATGGTATCGGGCTAAATGAGATGAAAGTACGTGTGTATACATACTTTTTTTAAAACACGTTAGTCCACATAGGCCATCACAAAGACACTCTTTGTTTTGTTTCCTACAGGTGTTGTCTGGTTGACAGGCCCTTTCACAATTCCTGCCCGCTTCAACTTCATCACGAACAGGACAAACTTGCCTGACTGAAGGTAAATAATATATCTAATACAGTTAAGGTTTCAAATACTACTTTAATAGTCAGTTCAAGTAAATTATACTTTGAATAAGATCAACCTCTACAGATAGTTGGGAAATATCCTGAAAATTCCTGTTAGGCGCATTTGCGATTGGTGATTTGGTTTGATACGCTAGGAAGTGGGTTGGCAACTACACAGGTTTGGGCAATACAGGGTGCTCGTCAACAGGTACTGTACCCCTCCCACACCCGTGTAACGTGGGCGAAAGAAAATAGTGCTTTTGGATTTGCATTATTACCCACGACTTTGTGCAAGGTAGTGGGACTGAGTTGTTCCACCTAGTTTTGTGTTTAGGATTAAACACGTTTTTGAATAAACATTTTGGAGCATTATGGTTAATCAAACAACTTTCAAACAACCTAAACAATATCATGGGTATACCTGTAGTAGAAGACTCCGTGCATGTCGGTTCCATCCCGCTCCACGTTTTGTTTGCCTGGCATTCACGGGTTGGTTGACCGGATATTACGTAGCCCTTTCTACACGAGTAAATAACCTCTGCCCCAATAGTTCTGTCTGTAGGGATTATTTTAATACTGCCATTCATTGGTTCTGTCAGTGGTGGACAACCTGGTATCGAGTTTGGAAAAGAAAATAATTTTATCGAAAGTAGGATTCAATGTATCCTGTAGGCCTATGGCTCATGTCGGAAAATAGTTTTCTCTGCTCAGTTTTATATTAACAGATGGTCCTGGAGAGTTCAGAAGAATGCTTTGTTGAACCAGAATGTACAGGTGTACATAACGTCTATCTTCAAATTTTGATGATCTGTAAATGCCTTTACAACCATAAAAAACTAAAATAATCTTCATTTAAATCAATGAATACCTTTTAGCTTGAAACAAGGGGGTTACCAGTCTTGTCCCGGGGAGCGGGGGGGGGGGGGCTTAAGAGCTCTCCCGATCTTGTACCAATAGAGCTGACGCGTACAGTGTTTTTTGCCCCCTTCCAGTTTTTTGGTGGTCCGGATGGCAAGTTGTCTCCTGGCCATCCAATTGTAATCCTCCTGGCTTTATGTGTAATACATAGGCTAAATATTCCATGTTAACAAGACGGTGTAAACTGGATTATAGTGTTTCTCAAACAATTCTTAAATATCATATAATCATATAAAACTGACTTTACGTTGGGTCAATGTAAACAACAGGTGGTAAGAGATTTGTATTGTATGAGCAAGGTCATCAATTGTTGCAGTGGTTTGTCCTAATTGCTCCCACTTTTCACATGAACATGGGTCCAGCATGAGTTCAAGAAACGGAATTTTTCGGGTACTGGTGGTGGGATGGCCAGTAAAATCGGTATTTTGCGCCTTTCAACAATCTTTAGCAACAGAGGATTGTAAATTGCAGGAACTGTATTCAGGATTGCGTCTGGAGAAAGAGTACTGTTAGAAAAAGTAGGTGCCTTGTCAGAAGGTGAACTGTGCGTTGTTTCATCTACATATGAACGAGAGCCTACACCATCTTGTTTTCGCACCTTAGTGCTTCGATCGTCCGCATTTGTAGGCGGGAGGTCAGGGGTTACAATCCCGGTGGACTCAACTTCGTTCTTCATCTTAGCTAGATTTTCCAGCTTTTCCGATTTTGCCGTCCTTCCGCCCGTCCCCCCCCCCTACCCCTGCACCCGTGCACCCATCGACTCGTCCGCCCGCCTCTCCGTCTGTCCGTATGCCCTTCTGCCTGTCTCTTTGTCTGGTCTGTCGGTCCGTCTGCCCGTCTCTCTTTCCAGTTTAAAAGTGTAACGAAGGAATTCAAGCCGCCTTATTTTGTTGGTTACACTATGCGTCTGTATGTTACTTGCTAGTTGTAGTAGTCTGTAACACTTTGTTTCATGTCAGATCTCATTAGCCCTGCACTGGGATCGGAATGCTTTCGTACTCAGACCTATCAGGGAATTTAGCTATATTTAATTAGGGCTCTTCTACTATACATGTCAGTCATGTTCACCTCTATCTATGTAACATGTTTTGACTGAGTTCGTAGTGCAAACCTGATTAGTGTCCTGAAGGTCACGTCTTCAGGTCAGATTATTGTGAAATGCGTATTTGCTTTGGATCTAATGAAGTATTACCTTGGAAAATGTAAGAAGCAACATTACAGTACGTTGATTTTTGCCTTACGAAGTAATCTGATCTTTGGCCATATTTCATGTTGGAGGTTCTTCGACGTTTCTTCGACGTTTAATGAGCTCAATTGAACTATGACTTAACGGTACGTCCTAGTATTCCCGAAATGTCTCCGTTTGTTGTTTCAACCAGACGAAAATGTGAAAATGGCCAATCTTTTATGCCCCCAACTGAAATTTACTACTAACCCCAAAATGAGAAATACGGTTGAGTCATTGTGTCTTGTTGATATTTGAGCAAGCTCAAACTAACAGTTTGCGATGGTGACTTCCTGAATTATTTTCCCTACTTATACGTAGGCGAAAATGAGCTTTACCGAAAACTTAAGAGTGAAAAGTAAATTTTGAAAGTTATATTTCAAACATGCTTGCGTCTTCGCGCATCCAAACCTATATAAGATTACGTAATAGTTAAATTGATAAACTGCTTACGTTTATAAAAGCAACTTGGTCCACAAAAGCCATCACACACACATTCTTTATTCTGTTTTCTGCAACTACCGTCGGGTTGACACGCTGGCTTGCATCTCCGTCCAGCTGCTACTTCGTCACGTTCCCAACATTCTTGCGGTAATGCTGTTTGAAGGGACACGGTAATTATTTGTATAACTTCGTACTTTTGTGGGACCTCAGCGGTAACAAGTTTGTCAGTTAAACATTTTTTAGGAATTCTAAACGTATGCTTAAGAAGGCAGAAAAGAAATTCGAGATACGTAAAATTCGTATTCGCTTATTCCCACCTTAGGGGGAAATTGTTATATCTGCATACATAGGGCGAAAAAATAACAATAGAATACATAAGGAAGAGTCTTCGCCCTAACGTCTAAAAATATAAAAACGTTATTTCAATGGCCAGCCATCCGTTCTTGTTAACAGCCAGGTGTCCGTAAATTTGACAACTTTGAAGTTATTGTATCAACTTTGTAAATCTAGGAGGGCGCTCTTGTCTGTTAACGTATTCCTATAGAAATTGTGTGTTGAAACGTTACGGCGAAACTTATTTTTCGACCCCCCAAAAATTTTCTCCTTAAGGTCGAATTTTCAACAACAACTTTCCCCTAAGTGCCGAATTATTGAAATAGATATATATATATATATATATATTTATATATATATATATATATATATATTTATATATATATATATATATATATATTTATATATATATATACATATATATATATATATATATATAGTAGGTGGAAGTTGGTAGATCGAAGTTAGAATGAGTAGGTCGAAAGTGTTGTAGTATCGAAAGATCGAATGTATTACTACAACACTTTCGACCTATATATATATATATATATATATATATATATATATATATATACCACTAAATCATACCTTAGGCGGATATTCGTTAAAATGAGACCTTGGAAGGACACATATTAAAATCACACGTTTGCATACATTTGCATATACGAGTCATTGAAATTTATAATAAAAATACCATAAGAGTCTTGCATAACGGTCATAACCCATAGTAATTGTCTTTTAAGTAAATTGCCTATGTAGAACATTAAATTAAATAAACAGAATATTACGTGTTATGTGTACTTGAATATTTAATACGTGCGTGTCCCTTACAGGACATTTTTAACAATATAACGAATATTCCAGTGGTGTACTATACGCAGTGTGTTTTGTGTACGGTTTTCGCACGGTAACCCAAAGCCAAGGGCCGTACGACTATTTCATAGGTATCGAAATTGTCGAGCTAGCATGAGCACAAGGGGACAAATTATGATGCAAACATTAGCTGGACTCCAAAATGTCTGCCTAAATTATGATGTTCACCTAAGGTGCGGTTTTAGACGACTTTATGTCCACTTAAGGTAGGATTTAGGCAAATAAATAAATATATATATATATGTATGTATATAGTGAGTCGAGTGACGTAGCGACCTTATATTGGCTTATAATTATTAATATCAATGGAGCAGTGGTCAGAGCATCCGCGTTGTAGGGGAAGGTCGCTGGTTCAAATCCTGCTTGAGGCTAAGTTTTCCATTTCAAAAAAATAAATCCTCTTTCAGTATAAGGCAATGCCTATGTTTGAGGAAAAAATGACCTAAGGTCTTCATGCGACTTTTTAATACCGCACTGGTTCACTTATTCATATAAGGTCTCTACGTCACTCGACTTACTTAATATTACAGGGGACGCGTTCCTATGACATTCTTCTGACGTAGCAATGGGGAACTTAACCCAACAGTATTTATAATTAGTTGACCGCGCTCAATCACATAGGCCTCAATGGCTCAGTGGTCAGAGCATCCGCCTTGTAAGCGGGAGGTCGCTGGTTTGAATCGTGCTTGAGGCTAAGTTTTGCATTTCAAAAAAATAAATCCTCTTTCAGTATATGTTTGAGGAGAAAATGACCTAAGGTCTTCATGCGACTTTTCAATACCGCACTGGTTCACTTATTCATATAAGGTCTCTACGTCACTCGACTTACTTAATATTACAGGGGACGCGTTCCTATGACATTCTTCTGACGTAACAATGGGGAACTTAACCCAACAGTATTTATAATTAGTTGACCGCGCTCAATCACATAGGCCTCAATGGCTCAGTGGTCAGAGCATCCGCCTTGTAAGCGGGAGGTCGCTGGTTCGAATCGTGCTTGAGGCTAAGTTTTGCATTTCAAAAAAATAAAACCTCTTTCAGTATATGTTTGAGGAAAAAATGACCTAAGGTCTTCATGCGACTTCTCAATACCGCACTGGTTCACTAATATATATATATATATATATATATATATATATATATATATATATATATATATATATATATATATATATATATATATATATATATATATATATATATATATATATTGAAAAGGTTGCAATAAGTTCTTACAACATAGCTTTACAGAACTGTTTCGTAAGGGCCAATAATGTAGGTCCTCAATCCTCACAAGCCTGAAGTAGAATGATGTCAATAACGTTAAATACGTATATGTTCGCTGCTTTTCAACGTGTCCGTTTTTAAGCACGTTTTGGTTCCGTGTTCGATGTGAACAGGCACGAACGGTGTACAGCGAGCCAAGGCACATTACCTATTAGAATAATTACACAGTAGATGTTTGTTCCTGTGTCTACAAGAGCTTACCAGTTCGTTTCTTTTATTTAGAGTTGCTAAGGAAGGTTTGAGTATAATGAAGAACTTTTCTTCCAGACAGAGATTACAAGTTTTAGATGAAGTGGAGTATGCTCGAGCTTTGTTCATTAGTTTCCATTTTACGGAGTGTTCTACATTTGTATCCTTTAGTTTCCAGATGTATTCACTGAGTGCAGTTGCGTGTCTTTTGTCTTTGTGTTTAAAGCTCGACTTGTGGGCGGTGTATCTTGTTTTGAATGTGTTCTCTGTTAGACCAATGTATGTTTCTTCGTTGTTGTTGTCGTGGCGTGTTACAGTTGCTTGGTACACAATGTTGTTCTTGAGGCAGTTGCCTTCCAATGGGCACTCACTTTGCTTTCTGTTACGTATCTTAAGGAATTGTTCCAGTCTTGAGACTGCTCGTGAGAGGTGCCGCCAATTGAGCGGCGGGGTTATAACAGGAGGAAGGTACAGCAACAAGCCGTTCGGGCCTTTTCCAATTTTACTTCCCCAGTGGCCACTAGAGAACATGTAGGGAAGCCGATTATTTTCACAGTTGAGAACCACCCAGCTCTTCCCGACATTAAGGGGATTCTTTTGAAATATTTGCCTCTCCCACACCAATCTGATAGGTTGAAGTTAGCTGTTCCTTTTCCCCCAGTTATGAGCTTTAGGCAGGCCCCTAATCTTAAGAGGTCCCTTTGTCGAGCAAAACTGTTGGACACTAGTAACGTTAATTCCGACTTGATCCTGGATCCCTGTCGGCCTTGTGCTAAGAAGAGGTGTCAAATTTGTAGTTTACTGGTTTGCTCAGGTTTTACTTCAACTAGAAAACGGTTTACGTGTAAAAACTACTCTATTTATCTCTTCTCTCTGGGTCATTACGTTATTTCTTGTCCTGTTTGTCCTAAATGTCGGGAGGTCTAATAGAATTAGACCTTTAGAATTACTGATCATAAGAGTGATTTTAGACTTTTCAAAATTGGCTCTTCTAAAAAACCTGACTCTAAGGTTCTTTAAGATCATCTTATTTTATATAATTGTGATTTTTTTAACGTTCAAATTGTGGACCACATTTTAAAACCTGATTTGACTAGAGAGGTCTCCGATAAATTACTCATTGCCAAGGAGAGGCAATGGATTTGGAAACTGAGCACAGTCACCCCTAAAAGACTTGACATGGATGATGGCTTTTATTGTCAAAATAAGAATTTAAGGAAACTCCTGTAATTTTGGTCGTTTCATTTTGGTTTTAAGGTGGGGGGAGGGGTGGGTTTGAATGCGTGTTTTTTATTTGTTTTCTTCATTTTTTTATTGTTTTTCTTTTTTTAAATTTGTTTTCATTTTTATTTTTTATCTATTTTTTGTGCTTCCCTCTTTTTACTGGCTTTTTATAAGTTTAGTTTTAAATGTCCTTTTTTTTTATTTTGTGCCTTTTTTCCCCTCTTTTTAATTGTAGACTTCCTTTTTTTGTTTCCTTGTTGCTTGCTGATTGGTATTTTATTCTTTTGTTACCTAAGATTTAAGTTCTCTCTGGGTCTCTTTTTTGGTTTTTAGTTTGTTTTGTCTGCTTTCAAGGGGCTTTTAGGTTTAGCTTTTAGCTTTACGTTTTTTCGGCCTAGTAACTTTTGTGTTGGTTTTTTTCCGTTTTAATTGTTTGTGCAGGTTACTAAACTCATTGTAGCTCAGTACTTTGCCTGAGGAAGGACGCCTTGCGTCCGAAAATTTGAAATGAATCAATTTACTCTCCTAGTTACCATAGTACTCCCAAGCGGGATGAATAATCAGTAGGTCGAAGTTGGTAGATATATAGTTGGTAGTTTAGGATTAGGGTTAGGGTCCGCAACGTTTGGGGTATGTACCTTTCATCAGGCGGCAAAATAATGAGACCATCCATACCCTGCCTCACTATAGGACACTTTGAGAAGAAATTGTTTTCAAGCTTTAGTGGACGTGCACCCATTCTCTAAAACGGTACATCGGCCACATTGTTGTTGTTATCTAGAAGACTTTTTACATTTTGCTGAAACGTTTTGCATCTTTTAAAATTACAACAGCTGTTTTTGTGACACCTCAGTGGTCTTTTTAGATATTGAGCTATTTAGTTCTTACAGAAATCTCAAAACTAATACCCATTTTAAGCTCACAGACTCCCACAGCTACTTGCTTCATGCATCCAAACACCCTAGGTCATGTACCAACTCCATCCCCTACTAGCAACTCTTGAGGGCTAGACGTATTTGTTCCGATGATAGGGATGATCCTTTTTCGAGAAACGTCTATACCCACGTAAGGTCCTCATGAAGGCACTAGGGAGGGTCAAGGGATGGATAGAGCTGCCACCATGGCCCCCAAAACGAATATCGACGAATCTACTTCCAGAAAACCCTTCGTGGTGTCTAATCATCCTTCAGTTAACCCCATTGATGAGTCCATTTAGAGAAACGCTAAAATTCTAGGAAGAGATCCCTCTTCGCGTGGGTATTTTCCTGTACCGACTATTACGCCCTTTAGAAGTAAGAAAAACGTCTCAAGTCACTTGGTCCGGGACTCACATACCCCACTCTTTTTGAAACATCCGGCGGAGACGTTTCCTTCTGTCTGCTTTAGGTCCCAACAACAATTCCTTCGATGTCAAACATCACTTTACATGTACGTCTACTTATATAGTATATATCCTAGCTTGTAAGCGCTGTGCAATGATGTATGTGTGTGAAACTAAACGTCGCCTAGATGAGCGGGTTACTGAACACTTAGGGCTAATAAAGGCAAAAACTCCCAAGTAATTCGGTTGCCAAAATTTTAATCCCCCATCGGCCTGTTTTATACAAGATCTGATGGCCACGGCGACCATCTCATGGAGAGGTTCCGACCGTGATTGTATCATTGCCAAAATCGACTGATAGGAAGGCTAGGAACTCTAGCTTCTATCGGGCTAAACGTCAAACTCTAACTGCTATAGACCGTGTTAATTTTTCACAACCGACTGTTTGCCGAACTTGAACTTAAATTGATATTCTTCAATTTTCCTTGCAAAGTCCGTTCATAAAGACATCATAACCGCCTAGCGTGTATGTATTATTAATATTTTTATTACGTCATCACTGTCAACTTATTTTTCACGGTTGCGTCGTTTAACTGTGTTTAATATTGCGTCCCGCAGTAGGCAAACATTTCATAATAAGCAATTTTTTATGAAGAGGTTGTGCGCGTGACGTCAGCTCGTTTCGGTTTGGCTTGCTGGATGGACGTTAGCATGGGCAGTGCGTGTGTTATCAGTACGTCCACACTATAGTGACTTAGAAACGTAAGAAGGTGTTGATGAGGACGTAGTAAGACACGCAACGCGGTGACGTAGGTGCTTGGCCTTTGTACGTGCGCCGATTGAGTTGTATCGGCACGCGTTTGTTGTTTCTTTTGAATAACTTTTTTGATCGGTTATTATTTTGCCGCCTGATGAAGGGTACATACCCTAACGATACGGAGCTTTCTTCTGAATTTTAGTACTTTTCATCATTCCAATCGGTTTATCTTCATACGTGACTTCAACGTGACTGACGTGATTTCCGGCTTTACCCAAATTACAAATTACGGTGTTTGAGGGAAATATCGCTTGAATTGAACGCCACTCTTGGGAGGACTTGATCCTTAAGCCTGGTGCACACTATACCACTTTGCACATTGCAACTCAACTATACCGTCGTAACATAGTTTTGAATCGTCGTCACGATTTTTAGTCGCACGACAGGGCAACACACACTATACGACTGGCTATCGCGTATTGTTAATCGAACGGTTACACTTGCACAGTACTGCTTTACGGTACAACAGCACAGAACAGCATACAGTTTGCAACAGTACTACACTCTCAGTGTACTAGACCTATGCAAGTTTACAGCTCACCAGTGATGTTGACTGCCTCGGCAATCTCTTCAACGGTTTTTCCCAAGCATTCCAATAGGAATAGCTTTTGCTTCCACAGTTATAAAGTACAGGTCGTTGCTTTTACATTTCTACGAGTTTGTCTTATCTCTACTCGCCGTACTCGGTCCATATATCCATCTTTTCAACCGAATATTTACACGAAGTTACGTCAAAAGTTGTCACCGTCACAAGCATACGGAAACTTTCACCGTATTTACCTCACGTGCATATAAATCAATAATTTTGATTGGTCAGATTTTTCAGTGATCTGCGACTGTCGCCGCACGGATTTGGGAAGAACCAACATGTTCGTTCTTCCCGACTGAAGGCGATGGGACTTAAAACTGGTCCTCAAACTGCCAGTCGCAGTCGTAAACTCACGCACACTGTACGACTGTTGGAGATCCGACAATCGAGTTGAGTTGCAATGCGCAAAGTCGTATAGTGTGCGGCTAGCTTTAGGTGATAAAACCGTTTCAACCTAACCTTCTACATTTTGCTTTACATGGAAATGCGTTTCTCTTAACGCAAGTACGATTTACTTCAATTTGTGAGTAAATTAACTTTAAGGTTGACCAAAATCGAGCTTGTAACCGGTAACATCGCTTAGAGACCATTGAAACAAAGTGCTTTTATCAACATTGAAATAATGGCATACGAATTGTTCGGTAATTAGAACTTGCGTAGAGACTTGCGCATTCGGATATATAGCAAGGTGTAAAACGTTAAGACGAAACGATTTTTGGCCTAAAGTTCAAACATTTTAATACGATATTTCGCCCAAATCCAAATTTATAGGAACATGTATTGGAAAATGAAGTCTGAGAGAGAGAGGATTTAGCAGCTTAATTTCAATTTTTGTTAGGCTTGTCAACTAACATTTACAACATTTGTCAATATATCTCACCTGTTTCAAAGTAAGCAGTGACAATTAAAACGTAGAGTGTAGTTCGTGCTGGCAGCATATCTACGTTGGACGTGTTTAGGGTTTGCTTCTACTCCTCTCTCTTAATTGCTTTGAATGTCATTTAACAGCTAAAAGTGAATGTTTACATACTATTGTAACTGCCCGATCTCCGGAAGGTGTTCACATCCTCACTTTATATATACTTCATTTTAATTGCTTCCGTTATGCCAAGTGTTTCAGCTGGCATAAAGATTATTGCAGTCAGCTGTCTATGTTAAATGCCTTCTTTACAGACAAAATACCCGAGAGGATAAAACGCACTGCAATGATTGCTGCTTTGGAAGTCAAATTTAAAATATCATTCACGATCCAGATAAATATGTTGTTCTAGTTTTCAGAATTTACTCTGTCCATAAGCATGCTTCATCTTTGTTTCTCCGTTCTCCGTTTTGTGTACAATGGATACTTTATGAATAATTGAACAATTGCAACAAGATGCAATTTCAAAACTACAAAGCTGACTATAATTTTCTGAAGTTGAATTTTATCTTATCATTTCATTGGTAGGTCTCGTAGTAACGTTATCCAAGATTGAATAAACACGCTGAAATCTTCAGAAATACTCTATCCCTTTTAAAATATTATCTTAAAAGTTTAGCGACTTATCTTTAAAGCTTCAAAAATGTTTCTTTCCTTATTCCAACAAATAAACAAATCTGACAATTAGTAGAAATATTCCAGTTAGTAGAAATATTCCAATTCAAACCATTTTCGTTTACCTAGGTTAGCGTCGAGTAATCCGTATTTCGTGTGGTTCTAACTCAAAATTGGAACCTACTACCGTTGTGCGTTATGTTCCTCAAAGGCAATGGAGAAGGAAAACTAGCCAGTGAGCCACAACTGGCTTGCTCGACTTGAACCAATAGTTTGGAAACATAACCGTACAACTCTATCTACCTAATTTAGTATCTTACTCAAAATTTTCACTGTTAATATCAACGTAATCGGTAAAAAACGGGGGAATTCCCTGTTTGCTAGTTTTCCGAAAAGGTCAGATTCACAATACTGAGAACTGCGAACACAAGTTCGCACTTTTCAGGTTATCTAGTGATTAATCTAATGCAATGGGTTTGGTACTATTCTGACCTTTTGCTAAAATTTCCTTCCACTGGAAGTGACCTGAAGACTTGAACTTGAATGCTGAAAATATCCATAAAATAACAGCCTACTGCCGTGTGTTCGTGTTTTAAAGTGTGTACAGTAAATGGAAATCTCGTGGAGTTTCATTACTTTCGTGTAGCACTTCTCTCAGGGTGAATATTTCCAAAGACCATTCTGATGATAAAGATTCTTCTTTCTTTACTTGGTGGACTTGAAAGTCTTAATTTCACATGTAATGACGTTTGTCCTGATATTCTTTGTAAAGGGTATCTAGAGGATTAGGTGGCCAAGGAGATCTTCGTCTGGTTATGTCTTAAAATGCATTTGAAAGCAAGTCATTTCCAAGACGTCACATGTTAAGTCTTTACGGATTGCCAATGGCGAGATGTCCAGATGTTTGTAGTGCACATTTAACAGTTGTTAAATTAAAATAAAATTGCAATCTCTGTAATAATTTGTACAAAGATGTTTAACACAAAGGGAGTAAACCCTTTTTTTTATTTTAAGCTCAGTTTTGGATGAAGACTTGAGACTTGACGATAAAAAGAACGGTAATGGCCATCTTTATGCTAGTTTGTGAAAACAACCTTGTTAAATAAATCAATATTTTGTAAAAAAACTGTATTCCTGAGAGGAATTCTGTCAGCTGATGGACAATAATTGTTTACAAAGTTATGAATTAGATCTTATTAAGGTTCAGGTTACATCCCAGTTTCAAAGCGCCCCTGTGAGTTGTTCGCGCCCATCAGACCGACATTTATATTTTGTTTTTTCTGTATCTATATCCTACAATGGATGTTTGAAGGCATATATGCGATAAATTATAGATTGATTGCACCAACGTCAGAGGCCCTGCCTGTTTGACGGACATACGCATTTAGTGTAGCTAGCTCATAAACAACTGACGACCGACATGTGAGTATTGCAATAAAACAGCGTTGATTTTTGCCTGGCATTGGGAGTGGTTCACTAATTGTGACGTCACACGAAAGAATTATGTAGCCATTACCTTTGGGTTTGGTCATGCTCTGGTTCAGGTCAATGAAATGCCTTGTCTTGAACTTAACCTTCTGCTGGACTAGATAAGGTAAGAAATCTTTTTGGACAATACGTTACAAACATCTCAGCTTTACAGAGCAAAATAAGCTAAATAGCCAAATCATCTTTACTGCTTCGCTATGAGTTGGTCTATGTTTTTTATCTCATCGCTCCGTGAGGAGGATGAGATATTGTAATCACTCTGCCTCTGGGGCAATGGTTACCATGGTAATGGTAAATTTTCCCAGGTTACTAGTCTCGAGGTCTAACCCATGGTGAGGTACCCCGGGGTGACTGAAGGTCCATGGCTTAGAAAGGAGTCAAAACCTGTCCGTGTGTGTGTGAGTGTGTGTGGGTGGGTGTGGGTGTGTGTGTGTGTCCAATTTTGTTTTCCTAATATCTTGTAAATGGCTTGGCCGATTTTCTTCAAACTGGGTACAATGGTACCTCAGGTGTAACAATTGCATTTTTAATACACAACCGGAAGTGAAGGTCAAAGGTTAAAGGTCAAAGGTCAAATTTAGTGAAATCAAATTTTCTGTTTTCTTTCCAAAAACAAAACGTTCCCCTGACACGAAACTTTACGCGTATGATGATTGCATCTAGACCTACCAAAATATGTGGTAACCATAGCAACAGAGGTCAAAGTTCAAGTGGTAGAGTGGAACAAAAAAATTCCAAGTGATAATTTGTTCGTAAAACAACGTTTTTGTCTCTCAAACTCAGCCTAGGCATGATACTGTAAGTTGTACCGATATGTATGGTTGTCATGGCAACCAAGGACATCGTTCACGTTGCAGATTGTTAAAGGTTAAAGCGGGCATGACAAGGCCACAAAAAACTTTTGTGTATTGCAAGATTAGATACAGTGTTTAACAAATATCATCTCACATTCCATTAAAAACCCGTACAATTCGGCATAAATGATATTCGAAGGAAAACTGCGTTCAAAATCCAATTTCGAAAAGTGCCGCAACAGCTCACCTGACTTTTATAACGCAATTGGCGGCACAAACCCCGCCCTACGGCCCGCATGTAGATGTGGAACGAATGTAACGTTCGGTAAAGTTATCTTATCTTAGCGCACCATGGTGGGGATTCGGAACAAATCATTGGCCAATATGTTCGCGTGTATATGCGGCGCCGGTAAAAATAGTTCTGTTTTTGTGCAAGAAAGACGCCGTTCGGTCGTTATAAAGAACAGCTATGAATATGTATGGGCAGACCACAACAAGCGAGTCTCCACTACGAGAGCGTCTTTGCTGTATGAGCTGTTTGATGAAGATGCTATTGCGAATACTTAGCAGTCACCGCGCAATGCACAATTCACAATGTAGTAAGTGGCCACGCTCACTGCTATCGGAGCAACGGTGTTTGCAATTATGTATGCGCTAATACGGGTTACCATGCACATGATTCGATAATTGTGAGCTCTCTGGTAGAGTGTTGCTAACCGTGCCCCCAGTGACGTCACCATTTTGAGACGCGTTCACATACGTTTTTTCGCTTTCGAATTTCAAATGGTCTGAGCCTGGCCTTTACTTGAGAATTCAAAACGTCTTATATCGGTATTTATGGACATAATTTAGTAGGGAAATAATTCATTTTATGTCAAGGTGTACCCAAAGAACAGTTACCGAGAAACTGACTTTGGCCGTGTCATCCCCACTTTAATATTTTGTAACTAGCCTATTTTTCATCAATTAATATAAATAAGCTAGACTCCTACGTTAGTACTTTGTAGTAACAGTCTCAAATTCTTTTTTCACTAGCTTGTATGCTGCAGTGAGATTTTTAAGTTCCTGCTCGCACTTCACTTTGATGGCCCTTATATCTAGATTGTTCTCATATGGTCTATGCAGACGGTTAATTTCACTTTAAAGTTGCTTAACTGTTAGGCCTAGTAGTATGAAAGTTAGAGTCAAACCTAGGGCTAGACTTGAAATCTCAAGCTGGTTAACAGTATGTAGGCTACGTCTGGGGCCAAACCTACGCCGTTCATAGGCTTGAGTTATACAAATTTTACGAATCCGAAAAGCGCTTGTTTTTTGTGACTGCAGGCCGCCATTAGTGGGGTCCATCAGCCTAAAACCGTCTTTATTTATTGTTTACATGAATTTCAAACCCTCATGAACTTGGAGAATTTAAAATACAAGTTAGTGTACAACCATCCATGATAGAGGTAAGCAAGGAAATCGAAAGATTTAAAGGTGATGGACCCCATTAATGGCCGACTGAAATCAGACCATCACTTGCTGTCCGGATTCGTGTATAAGCCAAGGTATGAAACTGTGGTTGACTAACATACAGTAAAGACGCGCTCGTAGTGGGGACGCGCTTGTTGTGGTCTGCCTATACATATTCATAGCTGTTCTTTATAGGAACCGAACCGCGTCTTCCTTGCACAAAAACAGAACTATTTTTACCCGCGCGCATGTACACGCGAACACATTGGCCAATGATTTGCTCCGAAATCCCACCATGGTCGGCGCCTTTCGCTCTGTATGTTGGACTCTGTATTGTGATGCAATCGTTTTCATGAGGTTGCTAAGATAAGATAACTTAACCGAACGTTACATTAGTTCCACATCTAGCTGCGCGCCGTAGGGAGGGATTTGTCCCGCTAATTGCGTCATAAAAGTAAGGTGAGTAACGTGAACTATGTCCTTGGTTGCCATGACAACCACACATATCGGTACAACTTACAGTATCATGCCTAGGCTCTTACACTTAAACTTTCAGATTTGTGGGATGCGTCCGTTAAGAGTTAGAGTGAATACATAAAAAAGTATTTGACCCCCTGTCACGTGACCTTTGGCCTTGGTTGCCATGGAAACTACATATTTTGGTAGAACTAGTCCACCCTTTTATACTTGTGAAGTTTCATGTAAAATGAAGGTTTTCTTTTGATGTTTTAGTACAAAATAGGAAAGAAAAGTGTTTTTTGCAAAATGTGACCTTCGACCTCTGAACTTTGACCTTTTCTTCCGAGGGTCTGGAAGACACAGGTTTACACCTTTGGGTACCTACCTACCAATTTTGAAAAGAATCGGTCCAACCCACTAGGGTAGTTGCAGGGACGAAAACGTTGTTTTACGAACAAATTATCACTTGAAATTTGTTTTTTCCACTCCACCACTTGACCTTTGACCTCTGTTGCTATGGCAACCACATATTTTGGTAGGTGTAGATGCACCTATTATATGTGTGAAGTTCCGTGTCAGGAGAACGTTTCGTTTTGGAAATATAGCAGAAAACGTGATTTCACTAAATTTGACCTTTAACCTGTAACCTTTGACCTTCACTTCCGGTTGAGTATTAAAATGGAATTGTTTTACCTGAGGTACCTTCCTGCAAAGTTTGAAGAAAATCGGTACAGCTGTTTACAAGATATTAGGAAAACAAAATTGGACACACACACACACACCTAACCCCCCACCCACACACACACACTCACACACATACACACAAGGACAGGTTTTGACCCCTCTCTAAGCCCTGGACCCTCAATATTGTGGCATGGGGTTTTAGTATGGTAATTTTTGTCAATGACATTCTACTGTAGCATAAAATTCAGCACACATAAAACTTCAAGCTCATACATAGTTAAAGTTCTGTAATTAACTTGCGCACATGTTGGCGAAGAGATATGCAACTCCGTGGATTGCCCTCTTGTTTTCTTCTTTGTTCTTTTTTTCTAACCAAAAATTTAAAAATTTATACCACGAGTGGCCACGCATATGGGTACACATAAGAAGCGGTACCGTGAGGGAAAATTGTAAGGATCCTTTTAGTTCTTGCAATCGTTCATATTGTAAGGTCGAAATTCATTTGATGTTTTTCAGATTGTATTCTGTGGGCAAAACTTTCCAAGAATTCCCGCTATTGTTTTCTGCTGTTAGGGAAGGTCGATGTGCACAATTTTCCAAGAAATCCGATCAAAGAGCACAGACCTATTTTTACTAAATAGCATTATTAGACCAGATTACTAAAAGCTCTATTTACGTTTGCGAGAGCGAGATTATTTGGAATTTTGTACCATTAAAACGTTCAATGCAGTTTTGCATTCTGGTTAATGGAAGGGGAAATAAAGCAAAAAGGATAAATTACTGTACACTTTTCTTGATGAAGAATTATGATTAGATACTTGGACTCTATGACTTTTTGTTGATACCTTGCCATAGGCAGGCAAGGAATCTATGCGATGGTCATGTCCTGTGTGTGTATGTGTGTGTGCGTGTGTGTGTTTTTGTGACACCTGCTTGTAAACACGATATCTTAAGGTGGGAATGTCCGACACTTTTCATATTTAGGTATATAGATTTGTCATGTTTAGAGGAAGAGCCGTATTGTTTTTGGTTGAGGTCAAAGGTCATTTGAGGTCACCAGCGTTAAAACTGCAAAAACTTCGAAAATGGCTTGTAAATACGATATCTTCAGATAGCAGTGACCGATACTTTTCATACTAGGTATATAGATTTGTTAAGAGGAAGGACCCTATTGTTTTTGGTGGAGATCAAAGGTCATTTGAGGACACCAGCGGTAAGACTGCGAAAACAAAAAAATGGCTTGTAAACAAGATATCTTCAGATAGGAGTGTCCGACACTTCTCATACTTGGTATATAGGTTTGTCCTGTTGAGAGGAAGAACCGTATTGTTTTTGGTAGAGGTCAAAGTTCATTTGAGGTCACCAGCGGTACAATTGCGAAAACTTCGAAAATGGCTTGTAAACATGATATCTTCAGATAGGAGTGACTGATAATCTTCATGTAAGGTATATGGATTTGACATGTTGAGAGCCTGAAAGAAGCCTATTGTTTTTGGTAGAGGTCAGAGATCGTTTGAGGTCACCAGCGGGAAAATTGCAAAAATTCTGTGCCTAAAATGTAAAGGAAAATCTATCAAACACTGTCAATTTGAAGGCAGGTAAGGTATTTGATGGCAAGGAATCACTAAGCCTCTTGGCTTTCTGGTTGGTACAACTCCTGTTGAATATTTGCACGGGGCATTTTCCCAATCTGGATCATAAAACGTTATGCACGAAAGAAACATTCTGAACAATTGAGTCGTGCGTGATTCAACTACAAACGAAAAATACAATATTTACTAAAACTATTTAAATGCATTCCTTTCTTTGCTTCTCTCTTCATATGAACATTTTAAATAGTCACAACTACAAAAATGTTGGAAACAGAAGAAAGAGCTTATTGTTACTAAGGCTTTTCAAAACTTAAAATGTTTATATTCCAGATAATCAGGAAAAAATCAATCAGTTTGGAGGAAAGTGGTACCTTTAGAGTTGTTCCTGTGTATAGGAAACCATTAAAATGAACGGTTCACTCAGTAATGTGTACAGAAAAGTAGCACCAATTTTTGTCTCATTACTCGTTTCTGAAACTAAGAAATCGTGTTCGCTTCAATTTAAAAGCCAGAGTGTACCCTTGCGGGCCAAAGCAATGAGAATAATAACAATAATAATTTAGCATTTATATTGCGCCCAAGACATATATTATTGAAGTGGGACGTCATTTGAAAGTTGGTGTCAAAAATAGTCCCGAGATTGTGGGCAGACTAGGCCATCTGAACGTAGGAGCAACCTGCAGTGAAATGAGGAATCTGAAGGATATTAGAGAACTTAAATATGGTATGAAGCGCCCCGGTCTTACTTTGATTTAACATAAGGAAATTGGTAACCGTTCGTGTCTTAGTATTGCGACTACAATGTTCAAATCCCTTTACCGAGGATGTTCTGTGTAAAAATTTCCTAGCTATATTTGAGTATTGAACATGACACAGAGAAGCCCGTGAGCTATGATAATGTCTTCCACGGGAGCAGTATAGGTTATAAATAAAATCGAGCCAACTACAGAACCAGTGACGTAGCTGGGATATTTTCCGGGGGGGAGGCAAAGCTCGAAAATTTCCCCCCAATTTTTTCTGTTTCATTTTCAATATGTTTTCAGTTTCAGTATATTTTTAAGATCAAGGTGCATGCAAAATACGTAAATTTATGAAAGCAAGATTATCATGACGTTATGTTATGTTACCTCAGTTAATACATGACCTACAAAATCCTGAACATGACTACTATATACATAGAATTAAGACAATGTCATCATGGGCCCGTTGTCATTCCCATCCCCAGTGATTAATTAGATTAATTTTCCGAACAGATTAAATAGATTAATTTTCTGAACCAGGCCTTTAAAAATAAGGTAAACATCGTACGTTTGTCTAGGTTTTAAGGGTTGTTATGTCTAAACAACCGGAGCGGGATTTGATCTCTGAAAGTTGGGGACAGCAGTGTACAGACAACCAAACGGCGCCAAAGACGCCACGAGAGCGCGAATGGCTCCCCGGGCCCGCCTTAGGGCCCCTGATGGAGTCCAGGGGCAAAACCCCTCTGTTGGTCGGGGGGGGGGGGGGCTAGGCCCCCGGAAGCTCCTGGGTATTTACCAAATTGAAGGCGTTGAAATAATGCATTTTATCTTCAACTTTAAATTACATAAGATGGGCATTTAGCAGACCACAAATATCACAATTTGACTTTTTCCAATTATATCCTTACTCGGCATGATTAAAGTCGGCCGGAATCTATTATGCAGAGAGTGTGGGGAGGAAGAATGGATTACTTAAAATTGAGGTTATTCGGGGGCTCCCTCCTTTGTGCCCCAGATCGCCGAAAATTTAACGTTTGAGACATCTCCGTAATGAAACTGAATGAAAATTAGGGGAAGGATAGGCCACTTTTAACTTTAGCTGAATAACGGTTTCCCCCTCAAAACATTCTCACAGAAGCACAAAGATACTCTGGTTTCCTATATAGCCCTTTTTAGGTGACTTTTACAGAGCCGTTACCTGTAAAGCTAGGTTCATACTTCTCCGCCGACCTAGGTCGCTGCACACTCGGCGATAGAGGTCGACGCAAAGTCTGTCACTCGTTCATACTACTCGTTTTGATGTGGCTTATCGCCGACCTCAAACGCAAATTTTCTGCACCTGTACAATCCGCGTTTCAATTCATACTCTGCGTTTAAGTTGCGGACACCTTTTATGCACAACTGGTCAGTGCATTCTGGAAGATGGAATCGGATGAGGAGACGCAGGGAGCTGCTCCGTAACAGCTCCCTGGGAGGAGCTGCTTGTAATAGACTCTTGGCTTAATTGCAAAAGGGAGAGGAAAGCGAAAAGGCGATAGAACAAACAGCCTCTCCGTAACATCTGCTCGTACCCACAGTTAACCAACATGGGCTCCATTATCAGAAGCCCATCATTAGCCCATTGACATCTACCCATATAAAATCCAAATGGGCCCCATTGAAGTCAGCCCACCATTTGCCCGTGAACAGATGCCAACACAGAGCCTATACATTACCCACATGGGCCATTTTATAGTCAACCCATCATTCGCCCACAAACTTCTGCCATACAAAACCCACATGGGCCCCAATAACATTAGCCTATCATTTGCCCATTTACATCTGTTCATACGTTACCCAGATTCAACCCACATGGGCACTATTAGAGTTAGCCCGTTATTTACCCACGATCTGCCCTCACAACACCCACATAACACCCACCTGGGCCCCACAAACATTGTCCACGGTTACTCCATGCCCACGAAGATCTCACAGTGTCCACAGAGAACCCTATGATGGTCCCCACGTGGGCCCGTTGATTGGGTCCTTCCTGTACCTTGTCTGGCTACGGGCATGACACTAGCTGGTGACTGCCAAGGTAAAGAACTGTGAGACAGTCCAGTTTGTTGAGTTACTATGACCACTGACTAACTGAACTTACATGATCTTTCAAAAAGCGTATAACCTACGTAGCCCCCTTCCCCGGAACACCTAATAGGACGGGTATCAAGGCATCCACGCAGAAGGGTTGTTTTCTTGGGGAGTGGCTTTGTACTTATTTTAGGCCTCGAGTCGTTTAAATTACGTTTCACGTTTGCACGGACTTAGGAAGCGGGCGGAGGCCACCCCCGTCATGAAAGTGCCGTGGGGTGTAAGTAGCCTTTACTTCCGCCCCTCTGGTAATTCAAGGACAAAACCCCCTTAGTTTTTTCTTTTGCTGAAAAAATGTAAATAATTTGCAGTAATTTTGCAGAAAATTGGCTCAGTATTCCACGAAATTGCATCTAAGGACCTTCCAACATTCAAAATTTTTCTTTGCCACCCGGGCCTCCACCACGTCCCTTGTTAGACCTTTTTGCTTTAGTATATCTGTCTCTCAAATACTTCCATCTGTCCTTGCAGTCCCGCAACGTCCGGCCACTGGCTGAGAAAAAGGGGCCTATAACAATCCAGAACTGCTCATTTCTTTAATCCCTATTCTGATCCAAACTGCTGGCATACAAATTTCGATACTTTCTTACTTCCTCAATCAATTTTTCATCCCCCTCAGAGGAAAGTGGCTTCCTCTTACCACAAGCCATTATGTCTCCGCAACTAATATATCGGTTCACGCTCCTTTGTGTTTAAAACAATGCAGACATGTGTTTCAACTTTCTCATTGAGACGCGCAAAGCAGAAAAAGATAAAATCGGTTTATCTCGAACGGATCAAGAACGGATTGTTCGCACATACACTTGGAACGACTAAAAACCATGGTAACGGGCTTCTGCACTCAATGCGGATCAGAAGCGTACAATAAAAGTTTGTTGACATTAGTCGCCGCAACCGTTGCGGACAAACATTACGTTCCGCATTGAGGTCGGCGACTGAGTATGAACTGAGCTATACGCGGAACGCGACCGTCGGTTCGCGCGGAGCGCCCCGCCAAGGAAAATTTCGCTAAAACACCCCCAAGATTGCAGGAAATGACACTCCCTGTGTCTCATTCCTGCATGCTTAGAGTGCCATATTTTTCTTATCCTGTAAACTTTTAAGAAGACAATTTGTTCACAATATAAACAAGAGGGCAATCCACGGAGTTGCATATCTCATCGCTAACATGTGCGCAAGTTGGTTACAGAACTTGAACTATGTATGAGCTAGAAGTTTTATCTGTGCTGAATTTTATGCTACAGTAGAATGTCATTGACAAAAATTACCTACTAAAACCCCATGCCACAATCTTGAAGTCCAAGGGAAGCGATTTTTCTCGTTCCAAGGGAAGGAAGTTTTTTCGTAAGATAGCGAGGGGAAAGAATATGGCACAGACCAATCAAGTTCTTGGAACAGGCACACCCCTTATTCCAAAAAACATAGTTTGGATATTTAAATTCTGACACCGGATTATATAAGAACTGGAGAAATAGGCTACCCAACCTTTGTAACGCTTGCCCTTTTCATCCAGTCGGCCTATCTAAGATTTTGGAACAAATTTATTTTTTAAGATGCTGTTATACCCTTGCAACACTATGAAAAAAAACAACGAGCTTGGCTGTTACATTAAACTGATACGATTAGATATGGACGCAACGACTACAAAAGTAAGACGCTTTTGGGGACGCTTTAGACAAGTGTGTAATTGTTATTATTTAGGCGCTAGCTGGGCGTATACTCCATTTTGACGCGACGGCAAACTTCATGTGTGTCGAGCTGATATGCACATGAAGTGCGTCTCAATTAAAAAACTGGGCGTGTGCGCGATGTTGAACGTGTGGCGTTAGAAGATTTCCGGGCGACGCACAAACCTTTTCTGCGTACTGGCCTGTGGCTAATCCTAGCCCATGGCAAGGAAATTGTCACGTGCGTTTTTTTGGGCGATGCTCCAGAACAACCAAGTTTTAAGGGCACCAATATGTAAGATAGAGGCCCTATGCCTAACCTAGTCACCAACAGTTTCATATCTTGGGTTATAACTCAAGCCTATGAATGGCATAGGTTTAGCCCCAGACCTAGCCTACATACTGTTAACCAGCTTGAGATTTCAAGTCTAGCCCTAGGTTTGACTTCAACTTTCATACTACTAGGCCTAACAGTTACAGCAACTTTGGAGTGAAAACAACTGTCTGCATAGACCATATGAGAACACTCTAGATATAAGGGCAATCAAAGTGAAGTGCGAGCAGGAACTTAAAAATCTCACTGCAAAATACAAGCTAGTGAAAAAAGAATTTGAGACTGTTAGTTTTTAATTGTTGCATCACAATTAAAAACGAAGACGAGAAATGCCGAGAGGCGTTGGTTGAAACACCCAAACCCGGAAAATCATGCCTTATTTCGTTCTCTTCGGAATTCCTATAAAAACCATGTCGAATCGTCGAAAAAAGGCTTCATTCGACGGGCGTTTGAGTCAAGTGGCAATGATACTCTGCAACTTTTTGATAATGTTGCCAAGATTACTGGCACAAAGAAGTCTAACCCTTTACCAGAAGGTGTGGCAGATGACCAACTAGCCAACGATTTCTCTAACTACTTTTATAACAAGGTAGATGTTCTAAAGTGATACCTTGAGCAACATCCTTTATTTATTCCACCTGAGGTCGACGTCCCTGCTCTAGGTTAATTCTCTAATTTGGATGTTACAACAGTTTTAAAACTTATTCAAAATGCCAAGCCAACCACTTGCACCCTCGATCCTCTACCGTCGTCTTTAGTTAAAACTCATAGCGATATATTCGCACCGATATTCTGCAAAATCATTAATACATCTCTTGAAACTGGCGAATTTCATTCTAACTGGAAACAGGCTATAGTCAAACCTCTTCTAAAAAAAAGTAATATCGATCACATGAAAAAGAATTATCGTCCGGTGAGCAATCTCTCTTTCCTGTCTAAACTGGTTGAAAAGGCTTCTCTAATTAGTTTTACAAAACACATGGATAGTTATTGCCTCCTTCCTTCGTACCAAAGCGCATTTAGGGCTAACCACAGCACTGAGACTTTGTTGGTAAAATTACAAAACGACATTTTGTGCAACATGGAGAAAAGTTTAGTAACTCCATTGGCTGCAATGGATCTAAGTGCATTGTTTGACACAGTCAATCACCAACTGTTACTGAATATTCTTGAAAGATGTTTCGGTGTTTGTGATGTTGCAAAAGATTGGATATCATCTTATTTGTCGGATAGGCAGTTCAAAGTTTGTATAAATAACTCGTTTTCTGCGCCACTAAACCTTGACTTCTCGGTACCTCAAGGCAGTATTAACGGCCCAGTGTATTTCACTTGTTACTCACTAGTACGATGAATACTTGTGTCACTGATGACCAATCCCTCATTGGTTATGCTGATGACCACAGCATTTACACTAGTTTCAGAGCAGGAGACGTTTCTTCTGAAGTGGATTCCATTAAAAAACTCTCTTCGTCGCTAGGAAAAGTGAAAGACTGGATGCAGTGTAACCGTCTTAAAATGAATGACGAAAAGTCTGAATTTATCATTTTTGGAAGTAAGGCCCAATTGACAAAATGTATAGCAAATGTTATTTCTATTGGTGACATACCCATTCGTAGGTCTGAGAAAATTAAATTACTTGGTGTGTTTCTGGATGAATCCCTTAATCTCAAGTATCACATATCTATGAAAGCAAGGGCATCCGCCCTCGCTATGTATAATTTGAAGAAGATCCGTAATTATCTAGACAGAGCAAGTTGTCTTAAATATGCTAATGCTCTGATTTTTTCACATATGGATTATTGTAATAGCCTGTTCATTAACCTTCCGGACTCTACGTTACATCCATTTCAAAGAATTCAAAACCTTACTGCTAAGTTAATCCTCGGTAGATCCAAATTTGACAGTGCCTCTGCCGCTTTGAAAGAGCTACACATTCTGCCCATTAAAGCTCGTATTGAGTATAAGATTCTTCTCCTTGTGTTTAAATGTCTCCACAATTTAGCACCAACTTATTTATCAGGGTTGATTGAACTCAAAGCGTCCTATTATGCTACTAGATCTTCAAAAGGTCTACTTCTTAAGGTTCCTTTCACCACTCGCAGTTCTTTTGCGGTTCGTTCTTTTATGGTCGCTGGCCCGAAGCTTTGGAATGCCCTCCCGATTCATATTCGGCATTCGTCTTCTATTAATTCTTTTGAGGATGCTTTGAAAACTTATCTTTTTAGGAAATCGTTTTCTTGATTTTTGTACTTTGTAAAGCGCCATTGAGTGTGTTTCATCACAGTAATGTGCGCTATATCAAGTTTTGCAACCTTAACCTTAACCTTACTACGAAGTACTAACCTAGGAGTCTAGCTTATTTATATTAATTGATGAAAAATAGTCTAGTCACAAAACATTAAAGTGGGGATGACACGGCCAAAGTAAGTTCCATGGTAACTGTTCTTTGGGTACACCTTCACATAAAGTGAATGATTTCCCTACTAAATTATGTCCATAAATACCGAAAAACGACGTTTTGAATTCCCAATTACAGGCCAGGCTCAGACCATTTGAAATTCGAAAGCGAAAAAACGTATGTGAACGCGTCTCAAAATGGTGACGTCACTGGAGGTACGGTTAGCAACACTATACCAGAGAGCTCACAATCATCGAATCATGTGCATGGCAACGCGTGTTAGCGCAAACATAATTGCAAACACCGGTGCTCCGATAGCAGTTAGCCTACATTGTGAATTGTGCATTGCGCGGTGACTGCTTAGTATTTGCAATAGCATCTTCATCAAACAGCTCATACAGTAAAGACGCGCTCGTAGTGGGGACGCGCTTAAGTGTGGTCTGTCCATACATATTCATAGCTGTTCTTTATAGGAACCGAACCGCGTCTTCCTTGCACAAAACAGAACTATTTTTACCCGCGCGAATGTACACGCGAACACATTGGCCAAAGATTTGCTCCGAATCCCCACCATGGTCCGCGCCTTTCGCTTTGTATGTTGGAGTCTGTATTGTGATGTAATCGTTTTCATGAGGTTGCTAAGATAAGATAACTTAACCGAACGTTACATTAGTTCCACATCTAGCTGCGCGCCGTAGGGTGGGGTTTGTGCCGCCAATTGCGTCATAAAAGTCAGGCGAGCTGTTGCGGCATTTTTCGAAATTGGATTTTGAACGCAGTTTTCCTTCGAATATCATTTATGCCGAATTGTAAGGGTTTTTAATGGGGTGTGAGATGACATTTGTAAAATACTGTATCTAATCTTGCAATACACAAAAGTTTTTGTGGCCGCGTCATGCCCACTTTAACCTTTGACAATCTGTAACGTGAACAATGTCCTTGGTTGCCATGACAACCACACATATCGGTACAACTTACAGTATCATGCCTAGGCTATTACACTTAAACTTTCAGATTTGTAGGATGCGTCCGTTAAGAGTTAAAGTGAATACAAAAAAAAAGTATTTGACCCCCCTGTCACGTGACCTTTGACCTTGGTTGCCATGGAAACGACATATTTTCGTAGAACTAGTCTACCCTATTACACTTGTGAAGTTTCATGTAAAATTAAGGTTTCCTTTTGAAGTTTTAGTACAAAATAGGTAAAAAAAAGTGTTTTTCTGCAAAATGTGACCTTTGACCTCTGACCTTTGACGTTTTCTTTTGAGGGTCTGGGAGACAAAAGTTCCCACCCTGGGGTACCCACCTACCAATTTTGAAAAGAATCAGTCCAGCCCACTAGGAGGGGTTTGAGGGACAAAAACGTTGTTTTACGAAGAAATTATCACTTGGAATTTTTTGTTCCACTCTACCACTTGACCTTTGACCTCTGTTGCTATGGCAACCACATATTTTGTTAGGTCTAGATGCAATCATCGTATGTGTAGAGTTTCGTGTCAGGAGAACGTTTCGTTTTTGAAATATAGCAGGAAATGTGTTTTTCACCGAATTTGACCTTTGACCTGTAACTTTTGACCTTCACTTCCGGTTGTGTATCAAAATACAATTGTTCTACCTGAGGTACCATCCTACCAAGTTTGAAGAAAATCGGCCCTGCCGTTTACAAGATATTAAGAAAACAAAATTGGACACACACACACACCCACACACACCTACACACACACGCACATACTCATGGGTTTCGACCCCTCTCTCAGCCCTGGACCTTCAGTCACCCCGGGGTACCTCACCATGGGTTAGACCTCGAGACTAGTAACCTGGGAAAATTTACCGTTACCATGGCAACCATTGCGACTTCATTTTTTTTATTTTTGGTTTATCACAACACGAGATAGAAGACAAGTATCACAAAGTAAATAAGTAACAAAGAGTGTGAAAGCTGGCATTGCCATATATAGCCCAATAGGCAAAGTGACTACAATATCTCATCCTCCTCACGGAGCGATGAGATAAAAAGAAAAATTCTGAAACTCTGAGGTCTACCGGTATGTATTGCTGACAGCCTTACATCGAATATAATTGCAATGGTTGTGGAACGAAAACAAACAGATATGGTCATAATTAAATGAGGGCATATATCGTTCACGAGGCTATGATTACGTTACTATTAACTAGCAACGTATTATCCAATAGTGCATCAAGTTGATGAACATAACATTAACTCAACAATACGTAGGGAACTATCTCCATCATGGTATCCTATGCTCCGGTCCTATAGCCTGTCAGTGTTACGTTAAACTGATCAAAATACCCTGCACGTGTACCAGAGAACATTCACGCTGCTGCAGAGAGGGCATTTCTGAGGAACGCGAGTCAAGCACGCTTCATGATGCAGTGACACAGATGAGATCTGGGAAATGCGTTGCATTGAAATACGAGTTATGCATGAGAAATGTTTCACGATTACTTATACTGAGAAAAATTTAAATGAATAGGAAAAGGAAGTACTAGTTCGTCAACTTGAAATTTCCCAAAATTCCACAAATTTCGCCAAAATATTTTAAAGGGGGCCGACTTGCCCCCCCCCCCCCTCCCGTGGCTACGCCATTGTACAGAACACACCATATTGCATGTCGATCGCTTTGAGTAGAACCATTTGAGTAGAACCATTTGAAAAGATATTGTCAAGATAAACTTGTATTATTGTTGATTTCATTAAATTTTGTGGCAAAACCCCGGTTTCAAGAATTAAAAAGAAGCTGTCAATTGTCTTCGTCGTAAAAATTTTCCAAACATCCACTAATACAATATCGTTACAACGTATGAAGTGTCAATGAATCCCAGAAATTAGAAAAGACGTCAATGAAACTGTGGGCAAGCAGGAAATCACTCAAAGCAAAATGTACTGGGATGTTATAAATAACTTATCTTCTGACTTTAATGCAATATTTAACATGTTTTAATATTGATGGTCATCCTCACTGGAAGCGCGCTTAGGACCGTTCGTTATCTGTTCATAAATTATTAAGGTTTGCTTTTCTTTTCAACCAGAAAACAGGAATCTTTAAATGGACAAGGGGGTTGACTAAATTCTTATTTGATGTTTGATGTTGTCGTGCACGTGTAATATCCTGTGGATCACGTCATGTACTACAATGCATGGTTTTATTAAAATAATGGAAGGTTCAGTTGTGTAGGCAGATTTGTGCTATACATAAATTACGACCTTTTAAGAAATGAAAAAAAAAAAAAAACAGTTTGATCTTAAATAGAAAGGGAGTAGGAGGTTGGGGGAAGAAATCTTACCAAACAAATTGCTATGGTGCGAGTGGCAAATAGACCACATTTTTCAGGCAACTCCACACTGGTAAGTCTCCAATGTCTATGCTGAGCCTAATACTACTTCTTAGTTTGAAATGGGAAGAGGTACCTCGCAGAAAATTTTCAAATTAAACAAAAACCCGATTGCATATGATATTACTCTTAGCATGTGGTGAAAAGTGGTGGCGTACGTATTTGCATGACGGCCCCTCAGGAGCAACATTTCAAAGCCCCGCCAAAGGTTGTAAGCTTCAGTTGGGATGTGACTGGTAGAGTTTTAGCTCGCCGAAATTTTGAGCTTTCTTTTCAAAAAGATACTTTAAAACAATAAATAGTCGGGGTGTTTGATGAAGAAAACGATGCCTTTTATGATCAAAATCCCAAACGCTGGGCTTTTGAAGTACGTTAGTACTGTGAACACATTTTAGTCAAAACAGTGTCTAAACTGACTTATCACGCTAGGCAACAATATTGAATAATATTTGACTAAAACTTGACAGTTCAATTAGTTTCCAACAAATATTTAGCCTCATTGACTAAGTTTTGACTGATACTGTTCATTTCATTACCACGAAATTAGTGATACATCCACAGAACTTAGTCAAATATGAGTGGCTAACGTGGTTAGTCAATTAAGACACCACTCTGACGAATTTGTGTTTACAGTGCATTGGGTTACGTATAGTAGACCTGCGTATTATGCTCTCAGACGAAACTTACATAAACTTGAACTGTTTTCCTTGAACAAAAATTTTATGAGGGAGAGCTTGTTGGATAAATTTTGGAATATATGAAAAAAATTGTGGCTTTTTGGTATGAAAGGTTGGACTGAAAAAAATTGGGAGTTGTGTTAAGTGGTCAGCCTTATAACAGTAAAACTAGGTAGGATTTCTGGGTGACTGAAGTTAACCGCTTTGATTTTTCATTATGACAGGGTATTCACCAAAATTGAAAATTTTTAGAAATGTTTTTAATTACCATTTGTAACAAACCTGTAGCTTATATTGGAGAGAGGTTGGTAATGTTATGATAGCTTTTGGGGATGTTGTTAAGAGTGACCTTTTTTATCACAATGATCTATTTAATCGCTGGTCGACTTTGTTTGGCTTACTGCATATCATAACGCAGGTTAAGACCCTCGGACGATACTGAATCTCCCGAAAAATGTTTGAGTTCCTCACTCTAAAAAATATCCCCTTAACAATATTTGAAAATATCAAAGGAATGTTATGGCAGAAAACAAAGGCTTACAAAAGCATTTCTGTTTTTGTGAAGGAAAGATTTTTGCCAGAAAAATGAAATCCTGCCCGGGAGACTATTTAAAAAGAGCGCCACTATTGTACGGTGCGGAGCGCACAAGAAATTTGGAGAAATGTTTTTCTTTTCTGTTGAGGAGGATTAATTTGGAAAATTGAGGTCTTAATTGACGATTAATCTTCTTATCTTCATGGGTTAAAGCAAGACTGGAGTTGGTTGAGGTTTCACATTCTGTCGTACTGTGAGAATGGATTTTTTTTGCAGAATATTTAAGAATCTGGAGATCAGATTGAAAATGGGATTTTTTTAAGAAAGGTTGAGAATTTCGAATTTTTCTGTGAAGAATATGGTCTTCTCGTAAGCAGTATCAAAATTGTCGGGAGAGGGGGTGGGTTGGGAGACTCAAGCTTATCAGGCTTACATTTTTTATGGTATCAAAAAAGACGAAATTAAATGCTCTACCCGACGGAGGGCAGCCTTTCCCGAAGAGGAAGGATGTATGGCTCCTTTGGTCTCCAACTGGTGTCACCCTTGCTGGTGAATTTTGTGTCTCATACCCCAATTTTTTTTTTCTTTCATTTGGCCATTGGTTTCTGAAAAGCAAAGGAATAATTTGCTAGTTACTGAACGTCAAATGTCTGAGAAATTAATATTTCCTCATTTTTTCTTAATAATAATTTTTTATACATTTCAAAATGATTTATCATGGAAAGTAGATGACTGCGAAAATTTTAATTCTATATGAGCCTGGAAACTCATAATAAAAGTAACTATATCTTTACAAAGTTGTGCATTGCTGAAAGATAGTGAAAAGTCAATGATAAGTATTAAAAGATACCTGCTTCTAGGCTGGCATTGGCTAGTGCAATATTTGTTAATAGACTCATAAATGTTTACGAACAAATAGCGTCACATTTGACTGACACAGTTAACCATCATTTCGGGAAAATGAAATGGAATTCATATTCGTCTACATTCTGCTGGCAATCGCATGATTGCTGCCCACACAAACCATAACATGTGGGCTGACGGTATGTTCCTCTAAATTCTCGATGCCACCCAGGGTCAGCCACTTATGTAGCCGTGAACTATCTAGTATAGTTCTCACTTGACGTCATATGACCTTTTTACGTAACGTTTTTCAGCCACGTCTGAGTACGACTTTTTGTATACACAGGCTTGCCCTCGGCCATGGCTGTTGATATTACCTAGTTGTGACGTCAGTGAGGACTATTGACAGACTCTTAAAGTAGGATGTCACAAAACAGAAAGATGGACTCCCTAACAAGAGAAGCGCCCGAAAATTTTCGTTTTTTAAGAGCATCATGCTCTGAAATGTTCATCACAATGTCAACTCCGAACGTTGTACCTTTATAAAACACTTAATTGGAGCTGTAACAACAGGCAGGCTTAACATGTTATAACATTGTGGTATAATCCCGATGGCTTTAGGGCTTCCGGAAACTCAATTGAGTGCATGTGTGTGCGTCAATGGGAGTGTGTGTGTGTGTTAGGGTGTTTATACCTGTGGGTTCGCGTTCCTATGGATGGATAGCCTACAGGCACTTCTGGACCGGAGCACTATGCAGGGTTCGACCGGCTATTGGAAGATGTTTTCCTCCAAACCCATAAAACAGATCTACACCCACCCTGTACGTAAAATTTAAAAAGAATACACATTAAAATTAAAATAATTTTAGATGAGTGACCGAAAGTTGTATGATATAAGTTGGAATAGAACTGATATTGTGCCATCGTAAACCCTTTACCGTTGTGCTCCGATCGGGGCATATCTGCGCGCCTCGGGAGTGGGCGGAAAAGCGGACGTAGCCCGCCCCGCATCGGCTTCCGTAGGCCGTTGACCCCGTGACCTTAAACTATTGTCCCTCTCGTTGTTGTGGCCGAATTTTCGGGTAGCTACTCGCAGTTTCGAGCTCCGCGTGAAACAGTAAAGATGGGTGACAGCCGAGCTCCCCGCATGGGTCTAAAAGGACCCAAACAACGGTAAAGGGTTTATAGAATTAGAAAAATAAGCAATAGATTGCACTACCTAAGGACCTAGAGATGAGATTTATCACTACATAATTGGACTGTATGATGTTGTTTTGTGGGTTTAACTTCTCAGGATTACAGGATAAATGCATAACAGTTACAAAAGAATCTTCTTGCATTCCCTTTTTTCGATCTCTCTTCCAAATCTTTAAAACTTTACAGGTACAAATATTCTCAAAAGATAATGTTTAATATGAATTTTAAAAGTCCTCTTGCTGACGTACAGCAGCATTTTAGTATCTATATCCAGTGTGTTTCAGTACGGTCATTCGGTAAGAAAGTTGTTGAAAGTTTGTGGCTAGATACCGTTATAAGTCATTAAAATGGATTTCAGTTGGTCTTTTTCTGAAAACGTTTTATTTCTTCCCACTTTCAAAAAATCGGATTTTCATGTTAGCTAGTTAGATGGAGTTTTACGGCCCAGTGTCTAACCTATTGGTTCAATCGAGCCGGCCACGGCCTTTTTCCAGCTGTGACACACTGCCTTGTTTTCCCTACTGCCATTGCCTTTGTGGAGCAACTCGCACAACGGCAGTAGGCTCCATTTTTAGAGTCTTTGGTATGGCTCGACCTGGGAATCG
The DNA here is from genome assembly GCA_037179385.1 of Holothuria scabra. NCBI lineage: Eukaryota > Metazoa > Echinodermata > Holothuroidea > Aspidochirotida > Holothuriidae > Holothuria > Holothuria scabra. The sequence goes on along the minus strand of CM074185.1, from coordinate 5,494,854 downwards.
AACCCCAGCCTTCCGCGTGAGAGGCGGATGCTCTACCGCTAAACCAAACACGCAATTTTTATTGTGACGAAGAATGAAGTAAAAATCGATTCTGGGAGTTGATAAAAGACTACAAATGAAATTGGGTCATAGATGAAATATGTGGATGAAAAGTGTATGGGGACGTTCTTGACTAACTAATGTGATGACTTAACTGCAATATTGTATAGTAAACGCCATGTTTCACTGTGCACAACCATCGTCATTGTTTATCATTGTTATCTTTTCTTGAATTGACGTGGTGGATTTTCCTCAAAACTAGAACGAGTGTAGAAACTCATGGATAGAAAGTTGGGATAAAATTGACTACCGTATATGGTTAGTTAGTTAGTAAGTTAATTAGTTAGTTAGTTAGTTTGTTAGTTAGTTAGTTAGCTAGTTAGTTGTTTGATTGGTTTTGTGGCGCCGACAACCCGCCAGCAATGGGACGGGTGGAACGGTCTTATGAGCGCATTTTACAGGCGATAGTCGAGGACAAACATTTCGCCAAACACGACCCCCTGAGTCCACCTGGGAAAAGGTTTGTGTCATACCCACGACCCACGTATGTAATGACTTTCCTACAATATTTTTGAGTTGATGTCATGTATTAACCTTTAACGTTTTTAGGAATAGTTGTTATATACGTATGAACTAGCGTGATGTGATTTCCCAAATAACTAACGGGAAAACAGGATCATCTTGATGGGAAGGTGGTTTGTGGGAAGAGGTATTAACGAGCAAAATATATAGACATTAGTGGCAACTTCACGCTGTAAATCATCAGTGGCAATGCTGAGCTTAATAATTTCTGAGTGAGAATCTGGAAGTAGTACTTCCTAGGAACCAGTAAACAAAACATCAAGTTTGTGAGATAGACTATACCTTATCACTACATTTCTGACCAGGGGTGCCGCCAGCGGAGGGGAGGGGGGCGGGGGGACAACAGAGGTCAAAGGTCAAGTGGTAAAGTGGAACAAAAAATTTTCAAGTGATAATTTGTTCGTTAAACGTTTTTGTCCCTCAAACTCCTCCTAGTGGGCTGGACCGATTCTTTTCAAAATTGATAGGTTAGTACCCCAGGGTGGGAACTTGTGTCTCCCAGACCCTCGGAAGAAAAGATCAAAGGTCAGAGGTCAAAGGTCACATTTTGCAAAAAAAACACTTTTTTCCTATTTTGTACTAAAACTTCAAAAGAAAACCTTAATTTTACATGAAACATGAAAGTATAATAAAATATGTAGTTTCCATGGCAACCAAGGTCAAAGGTCACGTGACAGGGGGTGAAATACTTTTTTATGTATTCACTCTAACTCTTAACGGACGCATCCCACAAATCTGAAAGTTTAAGTGTAATAGCCTCGGCATGATACTGTAAGGTGTACCGATATGTGTGGTTGTCATGGCAACCAAGGACATAGTTCACGTTACAGATTGTCAAAGGTTAAAGCGGGCATGGCACGGCGACAAAAACGTTTGTGTATTGCAAGATTAGATAAGAGTATTTTACAAATATCATCCCACACCCCATTAAAAACCCGTACAATTCGGTATAAATGATATTCGAAGGAAAACTGCGTTCAAAATCCAATTTTGAAAAATGCCGTAACAGCTCACCTGACTTTTATGACGCAATTGGCGGCACAAACCCTGCCCTAGGGCGCGCATCTAGATGTGGAACTAATGTAACGTTCGGTAAAGTTATCTTATCTTAGCAACCTCATGAAAACGATTGCATCAAAATACAGAGTCCAACATACAGAGCGAAAGTCGCGCACCATGGTGGGGATTCGTAGCAAATCATTGCCCAACATGTTCGCGTGTATATGCGGAGCGGGTAAAAATAGTTCTGTTTTTGTGCAAGAACGACGCCGTTCGGTCGCTACAAAGAACATCTATGAATAATGCTATTGCGAATACTAAGCAGTCACCGCGCAATGCACAATTCACAATGTAGTCAGTGGCCACGCTCACTGCTATCGGAGCACCGGTGCTTGCAATTATGTTTGCGCTAACACGCGTTACCATGCACATGACTCGATGATTGTGAGCTCTCTGGTACAGTTTTGCCCCCTGCCTCCAATGAAGTCACCATTTTGAGACGCGTTCACATACGTTTTTTCTCTTTTGAATTTCAAATGATCTGAGCCTGGCCTGTAATTTGGAATTCAAAACGTCGTATTTCGGTGTTTATGGAATTTAGTAGGGAAATCATTCACTTTATGTCAAGGTGTACCCAAAGAACGGTTACCGAGGAACTTACTTTGGTCGTGTCATGCCCACTTTAATGTTTTGTAACCAGCCTATTTTTCATCAATTAATATAAATAGGCTAGACTCCTACTTTAGTACTTCGTAGTAACAGTCTCAAATTCCTTTTTCACTAGCTTGTATGCTGCAGTGAGATTTTAAAGTTCCTGCTGGCACTTCACTTTGATGGCCCTTATATCTAGAGTGTTCTAATATGGTCTATGCAGACAGTTGCTTTCACTCCAAAGTTGCTGTAACACTTGGGCCTAGTAGTATGAAAGTCAAACCTGGGGCTAGACTTGAAATCTCAAGCTGGTTAACAGTATGTTGGTAAGGTCTGGGACTAAACCAGCGCCATTTATAGGCTTGAGTTATAACCCAAGATATGAAACTGTGAGTGACCAACATATTAGTTTAGGCATAGGGCCTACCTATCTTACATAGTAGTGCCCTTAAAATTTGGCGGTTCTGAAGCATCGACACGAAAACTGAATAAAAAAAAAAAACTACGTGACAATTTCCTTGCCATGGGCTAGGATTGGCCACAAGCCAGTACGCAGAAAAGGTTTGTACGTCGCCCGGAAATCTTCTAACGCCACACGTTCAACATCGCGCACACGCCCAGTTTTTTAATTGAGACGCACTTGATGTGCATATCAGCTCGACGCACATAAAGTTTGCCGTCGCGTCAAAATGGAGAACACGCCCAGCTAGCGCCTGAATAATAAAAATTACGCACTTGTCTAGCGTCCCCGAAAGCGTCTTACTTTTGTAGTCGTTGCGTCCATATCTAATCGTATCAGTTTAATGTAACAGCCAAGCTCGTTGTTTTTTTTTCCAGAGTGTTGCAAGGGGATAACAGCATCTTAAAGAATAAATTTGTTCCAAAATCTTAGATAGGCCGACTGGATTAAAAGGGCAAGCGTTACAAAGATTGGGTAGCCTATCTCTCCAGTTCTTATATAATCCAATGTCAGAATTTAAATATCCAAATGATGTTTTTTGAATAAGGGGTGTGCCTGTTCAAGAACTTGATTGGTCTGTGCCATATTCTTTCCCCTCGCTATCTTACGAAAAAACTTCCTTCCCTTGGAACGAAAAATATCGCTTCCCTTGGACTTCAAGATTGTGGCATGGGGTTTTAGTAGGTAATTTTTGTCAATGACATTCTACTACTGTAGCATAAAATTCAGCACAGATTAAACTTCGAGCTCACACATAGTTCAAGTTCTGTATCCAACTTGCGCACATGTTAGCGATGAGATATGCAACTCCGTGGATTGCCCTCTTGTTTTGTTTGAAATGAAATTTTAATTCATATCGGAATCTATTTTCGATCACCTTTTCTTTGCGCCGTTATACCACACTCCATGTACCCGTGTCCTGTCTCCTCCTCGTCGGGGAAAGACGGCAATTTCCTTCGGGGAGGCCTAAAAATGAACGCAAAGGACTTAAAGTTACTGGATGAATGATTATGAACTGTTTTTTTTTTCCTTTTTCTACTATTCTATTCTTTTGTAACGTTATTTTAATACCTATCCGAATCTGTTTTAATCAATTCTTACTAGCTCTGCCAACATTCATCTCATCTTCAATCCGCAAGATCATACCCTCGTTGGGAAAGCCTGCTGCGGCCTTTCCCCTGTTGTTGAGAAAACCCGTTTTCGTCGGGGAGCCTTCATCTTCATGCCCACGGTAAACTGATAAAACATGCGTGGTGAAATTTGCCATTTCCGATAGACACTCCATACAATAAATAACCAAAGCCAACTCTGTTAATCAACCAGCATACTAATTTTGCTCTTGATAGGCATATTACTTAAAAGGGGCCAAATATTCTTCTTAACTTTCCCAAAAAACAAATCTTCTTTCACTAAATTCCAAAAATTCTTCCATTTAATAAGCCCTTACTTTTCAAATCTTCGTTAAAAAAGGGGAAAACTTTCCGGGCAAACTTGTAGTCTCGTCTTGATTTAACGCGTAACCTCAAAAGAATTTCAGCTGTCGCCTATATAATGTTTTTTTTATTTTTGCCATATGAAGGACAGATTCTCCAATAGCAGGGTTTCCGTCAGAGGGGGGAATGGGGGAATTTGTCTCTCTCCCCCTTTCCAGAAGAAGGTGGGTGCAATCCCTCCTTTTCATTTCCATAAAAATTAGAATCTTACTTAAAAAGACGACACTTTTGCAGCAATATTCGAACTTACACGAAAAAAATGGCTTTAACACCTTCAAATTGCACCTTACAGCGGCCCTGAAGCAAGCCTTTGTCCCCTGAACCCACTCATAACTTAAGCCTAGGACAGCATCAATTTGGACTTGGGGTTTAGCAGTAATAAATCGCCACCCCTCCCCCCCCCCTTTTTGTGTTTCTGGCGGATTCCCTGAATAGAGACCCTAAATTTTTCATGGTACTAACAAAAGCAAAATTTCTTTCAAAAAAACTCCAGATTTTCAAGTATTTGTTAAAAAGAAAGCCCAAAATTTCGCCGCGCTACCCGCGCCTCAAATTCTACCAAGTCGAGTCCCACCGGGACATAACATCACCTTTGCCGGGGCCTTTAAATTCTGGTCCCGCTGTCGGGAAGCTTGGCCCCCTGTCGGGCAAATCCTGGCCCCACCCCTGTATCTGACATAGAATATATTTTATCATTGAAGTTCTCACATGTGATTATTTCCTCTTTATGAACTCATATATTTAAAGTTATGACAAGTTTTGATTTTGTAATATACTTTGGAAAGAAGAGTTCTATATATGGAAAGTAGAGGACTCAAAAAATTTCTGTAAAAACGTTATAAACCTGTTTACTCCTAGTAGGACTAGTATATTTTACAGATTCATTGCTTTCGTTAAGGATCATGAAAATTCATGGAAATAAAGATATAACGAATCTGCCCAACTGATATTTGCAAGTGCGATTTTTATTAAATAGACCTTAAACGTATGACGTCACAGAACAAACATTTCGAACTCTTATTATTGGCATTTTCTCCTAAAAAATTTAGCCAGCATTTTTTTGTACCAAATAGACAGAGGCACTAGAAAGACTCACAGGACGCACATGTATACTATTTTGCACGATATGTATGGATTTCGTACATTGTGCGTCACTTTTTATCCTACAATTGTTTTCGAACATATGCATGTCACGTCACTTAATTCGACAACAGTGATCTATATAACTGGAGGATGCTTACTTGAGGCAGGTTGGTGTACTTCAAGTCGTTTTCCTTCACGGATGTTATTAAGCATATTTTTTTAATGTGGTGAGTAAGGTCAAATCATGCTATTTCACGAATCAACTGCTTCGAAACTGGCAGCAATGCTTTCTTAAATTCTTGTAAGGCAGCTTTTTGTGTAATATTGATATCGTAGTGTGAAAGAATAAGTCAAATATATTCTCCCTACCTTGTCGTTATCCAACTCAGGAATACGAACCCTCGGCCCTGACTGCGATTTTGAAACAAAAGTGTCGTAAAAGATAGATTTGGCCTTTCTCACCCTACGAAAAAAGGGCCTAGTGTGCAAGCGTAAAGAGGCCTGTACGTAAATCCATTGACGCGAGATATAGACTGAGTGTCCCCCATTTTTGCACCAAGCGGTGATTGGTAGAGTCCTCCGCCGGTTTTTAAATCTGAGCGATGGAAAAATGACCCCAAACTTTGAAACACATCCCAAAAGTGACTTGGTTACTTCTTCAAGTGTTACCGTACGTTGTCTAGAGAATTTAGTCAAGTTTCTAGCTATTACAAATGCAATGCTCCATTGCAGTTTAAAGTTAAATGTTAGGCTAGCTGGACAGCTGCTACTAACGTTAAGGCTAAATCAAAACGTGTACACGGCACGCATAGCTATAGGATATGTCCCCCAATTATTAATGTACAGCTCGCCCAAATAAGACAGCATGGCCAAAAATAAAAAAAAATCGTTTAGACCAGTTAGACATCTAATTGTTAGCAGTGGTAGGCTACTTGAAATCAACTCAGCAAACTGATAGGTCTTGACTCGAATCATCTAGCCTACTTGGCTTACGTTAAAAATACATCATGGTAGGCCTACGTACGCCGGTGGCTAAGCTAGCTACGTTACAACTCATCGAAGAAAAGAAAACAAGACGAAAAATACAACAATATCGTATGACGTACCATTCAAAGAAAGTATTTCACAGTCCATCCTGTTCTCTGGTTGGTGTACAGCAAGATAGCCTAACAGTAGCAGTATATTCGAAACAGTAAATCGGGCCGGTTTGTAATCAGATAAGGCTAACGTTTATACTAACGTTATATGGTTAATACTCAGCAGGCTGCAGCGAGCGCTGACGTTACTACAAACGACTCTTGTCTTCTATTATAATAAAACCGCGACAGAGTCCCCATGCTAGCCATGGCCTGAAAAAAAGTAAAAACATGCAGTAGACCCGTGGTACATCGCGTAGGCGAGCTCTCGTCTTGACTTGTTCGTCGTTGATTTCAATAGCTTCACCAGCCTCGGCCATTTAGAGCTTTCTCATTGTTATTAAAAAAATGTACGTACACGCGTTACCGACCACGGCCGCGTAAACGTGGTATAACGGTGCCCATGCTGCACTGTAACAAAACGTAACAACACCGTGTTATCCAATAGTGTAACGTTACTGTTCTGTGTGCATTATATATACACAATAGGATACCAGTGTAGCACATAAACGGCTGTGCAGGCTAAAGTGAAATGACTTGAAGTAAACTAACCTACATCGTGACTTTGATTGGCTTCACTACATAATAATGGAATGCGCCTTCCTAGCATAGTCTCTAGTTCACTGTTCGACACGAAGAACTGACTATGACGGCATAAAAAAGGTAAACGTAAGAAGTATATTGCTCATAGAAATCCCAAGCTTTAGCGTTAACGCGCAATTCATTAAGGACGCAAGTGTCGGGTCACGTGCCGCCAAAATTCAATTTCCGCGGACATTCGGAATGTCATGGTATTTATAACATTTTAATGCACCCGAATGAAATGTAATCGTGCCGAGCGTTGTCTTTGAAGATAAATTCGGACAGCAAATGGTGGCATTTAAGTCGGCCATAACTGGGGTACAGGGTCAGGGTCCGCTATTTATTCCCTCGTCTCATTGGTCCAATGTGGGCCTTGCAAAGGAACTCAACCAAGATTCTTCATTCAGTCAAAAACATAGTATGTTTTCAATTCCGTTGCATAGTTTTTCCCAGAAAAGAGACAAGACTGGTTCATCTAGTTGTAGCTAGTACCTTTTATCTGGTTCTTTTCTGATCATTTAGAAATTTGGGTTTTTTCTACTGAAGTGACACTTTCATTTTAAAGCTCAAAATAACGACTACTCATTTCTAGTTAGAAGTCTGAGAAATGCCATTCCGGCTATCTGACGGGCTAGATTTTTAACAAAAACCCCTAAACTGTCATAAAAATTACAGTTTTCCTCCAATATAAGCTTAGTTTGTTGAAAGTGGCAAATTTTTCCAATTTTGATGGATGCTCCATACAATAAATAATCAAAGCCAACTCTATTAATCACCAGGCATACTACCAATTTAGCTCTTGAAAGGGGTATCACTTCATGGAAAGAAAAAAAATAGTATAAATTTACCAATAAACCAAATATTCTTCCATTAAAACCAAATATTTCTCCAATGAAATAAGCCCTTAATTTTCAAATCTTCGTGTAAAAGAAGAAAAAAGCTTTCCGGCAAATTTCTGGTCTCGTGGGGTCTCGGGGAGTCTCGGGGAGGCTCGGGGAGTCTCGGGGAGTCTAGTATAATTTAATGTGTAACCCCAAAAGAATTTCAGATTTCGCCCATATAACGTTTTTTATTTTCTCTTATAGGACGAATTTTTCAACAAACACCTGAACTTTTTTATAACAAGGTTCACAAAATAGATGAAATTTTTACTTGACTGGCTGAACTTCAGACTATAAATGGTTTTTCTTCCAACGTATTTGAAAATATGGCACGTAACAAGGTGTCCTTGAATAAATTCTTAGTCAGACTTACGTGGGATATAATCTCACACCACTGTTTATCATTATGTGAAGCCCAAAACGACATTGCCGATGTTCATTACTGTTGTGAGGATTCGGTTTTCCGGGCAGGCCAAATGGCAGGCCATTGGATACAGCATGCTTATGAACAGCCTCTAGTCCGTTTTTGTAAGGATAATTCTAGTAAGCAAAATCAGGAAGGTCGCCGGAGTGACTGAAGTTTATCAGGCCCACATCTTTTATCGTGGGTAAGTTGATGAAGGCTCCCCGACGACATTGGATTATCTCAGCAACAGGGGTTGGGTAGTGGCCCCTGACGGGGGCATTGCCTTGCGCGCAAGGATTAAAAATGGGATGAGGGATAACATACCTAGTTAGAAGTGCTTAAAACCGATTCAGTTATGCATTAAAAAGGGGTTAGAAAGGGATAAAAACTTCTTCATAAAGAAAAAAACCATGATTATCCATCTAGTAACTTAAGTCCTTCACGTTTTTCATGTTTAGGAAACCCCGAAAAAACGATTCCGATGTGTCTTAAAATAGGATTACAAAACAAAGAATATGTTCTACACCGCCCATCCAATAACTTTTAGTGCTTATAGGGTGTTTTTTTTTTTTTTTTATATTTTTAGGCCTCTCCGACGAAACCGCCGACCTTCCCCGACGGGGGGGGGGCAGTGTTCCCCGAAGGTGGTCATGGCCCCGACTGCCCCCCCCCCCCCCGGCCAACCCCTGGATTGTTGGTGTACGTTACTATACTGTATGCAGTATACTGTTGATACAAGAGGAGACCAATGTGTCAACATAAACGGTTGTTCAGGTTAAAGTAAAACGACATGAAGTAAACCGTGATCTTCACTCGGCTTCACTGCATTATTGTGGAATGCGCCTTCCTAGCATATAGTTCACTGAGTGGCACTATTGCCGCACTTTACGGAAGGTTTTGTAGGCCTAATATCTACCCGCTGTATAAATTTGCTGTAGAAATACTGCCACTCACTGTGGAATATTAGTGGCATTGCAAAGTTGTAGTAGGTACACCAGTATGCAGCTCTAGTTAAGTGTGCGTTCTAGAGTAACATGACCTACCACGGCTCGTCAAGCACATCTCAGCTCAAAGAGAGTTCCACTTAGCGATTTGTCTTCAATATTATCCTTTGAAGCATCAGTTGACTAGTGCTTCATGTACATAGTTTAGACTAAATAGGTTGTTGGCTCTTGGGCGGCAGTAGTTTTACAGCCACTAAGACCAGCTCGCGTACTTAGTCCAGATAGGCAATAAGTTTGTATTTGTATTGCGTTGTTTGATATTTGCATGTGCACACGCTAGTTTGTATAGTGTATAATAAGGTGTATTATTACCAAATAGAAATTAACTAAACCGAAAACCTTCAGTCAATTGCCTTCAACCAGCCACGAGCAGCGCCGGGACGAAGTTTACCTGCTCCTGTGGGTGAGTCTCGAGTTACTCTGGTATTCATAGTTCATGTTTGTCATCAATCAATCCCACAGGTTCATTAGCACTATAGGCGCATAAGTGACCTTGGATATACTGCTGCAAATGAAAGAGGGCCAAGCACACGCGACATCACAAACTGCCACCAGGATACAAGTTAAGCCTTTCCTTGCACGATGTTATAACTGTTTTGTAACAACTGCATACGCCACATTTGTGAAAAATTATTGTTGTAACGTTTAGTTAAATTACAATGGCCTTTCAACCAAATTTTTATTTGTGTTTCTATGCATTGGGTTGAAATAACCGGCTACCATTAATAAAAGACATGCCGAAAATGATTAAAGTTTTAAAACAGGCACTATATTTGAAAAGGGTGAAAATGTTTTCAGAATCCTAGAAACACTAACCTATCACTATTCTAACGCTAACCTTAACCAAAATCATAATCCATACACCAAATCAAACCAAATTCCCGCTTGACCCGCTTTCGTTCGCAAAAAAATGTCATCATGCATAAATACTCTTCTAAAAGCAGCGCTCCGTACGATTGCGTTCGAAAACACGCAGTCTGTTACGTGCGCCACAAGAAGGTGTACAAAACTAATGCTGGAACCACACAATTACATTTCCGCGGCACGCGGCCCTTGTGTGTGATCCAATTTGTTATTGTGGGACGTTCCTTCAAGCTGAAGCTTAAGATTTCTCTGAGAGTGCTTTCACTTACCTCAAAAAACCCACACCTTATGACGGGCAAACTCCAGTGGAGTACACATTTAGTTTAGATAGCTCAGAAGCCACTGACGACCCACGTGTGACTGTTACGTTGACACAATATTCTCTGTGGACATATAGGCCTATGTCATTTGCCCAGACTTTTAGACAATAATTTCGCTTTCGGTCTTTTTAGGTCTACAATGTATTTAATTGGTAAATATTACGAATAACGATGTATGTGAGATACTTTTTCTTTGACTTTTATGCTCAGAGTGCTTGGTCACCCAGAGTCACTCACTGCCATGTAGCACAACATGCGTCTGCGGAAAACTCACTAGTTCAGATGGTGACACGGAGGTGTGATTAACTAGTGATTATCTAAGTTTTATACAACAACTTGCTCACACTGACTATATACAGCTCTCACCTGACTTCTGATGCGCCTTTGAAGTGGACTTTTTCAGCCATGTATGTGACAGGGTTGTGTGGAAAATGTCACTAATTAAAGGAATCGGGTTTTTTTCCTCAAATGAGTCACATTTAAATTTTAAACAGTCTAATTACAGTATAAAGTAGACAAATAATCCAGAGACTTTGCATATGATTCATTCCTAAAAGAGTAAGTTTGTCTTACGTTGGTCTGTTTTCCTCTTTCCAGATCGATTGTATTTGCTGCAGTATTACATACACTGACAACATCAATTTATTTACAATTATTTGTTCACAAAATTTATTTTATATTCGATTTATGAAGGTGATCATAATGACAACTGTACATATTTGAAAACATACGTATAGCTTCCTCCGGCTATTTGCTGTAATTTGGGCAGAGCCGAGCCCTACAATATATCCGTTTGAGCTGCATTCGGTTATGGTGTATAAAACGTGTATATAGGGCGGTTCAGCCTCTTGTCCGATTTTGTAATTTCTTTTTTTTTCTTTTTTGCATATATGATAACCATTGGGTTTTTGGATTTATTTAAGGCATTGCTAAGCTAGAAGAAGTAAACTAAAACGTAGTTATACTATAGGCTAGTATGAATGTAGTATCAATACACAGGTAAACAGAGACTACATTTTCTTGTCCAGAGTGGCTACGTCACTTAACCATAATTTTTAGTTCTCTTTTTTCAGTATGCTGTTTTGACCTTGAAGACCCCCATGCTGTATATGCAAATTTGTAAACTTATCATTTCACTTTTTCAATCACATTCTAATAACATGGGATTTTCGGGAAAGAAATTGGGTGTAAAATTTAAAGGCAAACAAAAACAGACCGCTGATTAATTTTAAGATGTGATGTCTTGCTTGTTTCAAATTCACATTGTTGTTAATTAATTTTAAAACTCTACTTGCTTTTATCTTGAGATAGACACATTGGATTTCAAATTTAACCGAAATGTTTTTAATAAGTACCCCTTGAAATATCAAGTTAAACTATTGTATTAAGATTCCTTCTAGGATAAAAAGACCACAAAAGGGACTGGGTTTACTTGAACCCGAGGGTATCAATTTAAAATAACCATTTAAGGGATACTCACTTTTGCCACGGTGTAAGGATAGTCATTTGAACAAAATTAAAGTGAAAATGCCCAAGCGTACGCCAAAACCATTACCATTAAGGCAATGGTTTGATTTTATTTTATTCTAAGGTAATGATCTTTCGAAATGTCTTTTGAACAGCTTCATGCAATTTTTTCTGAGTTTCCCTCTGAGTCTTGTTCTTGAATTATCCCAGCTGTGTATCTACTTATTATTGTAGGAAACTAGAGATTCGAGTAAATGTCGATAATCCACCGGGATGCTGTTTTTAAACAACTTAGTTGCATGGAAACAGTATGGGAGCTATTTTATTAATTCAGGATCTGAATATGCTTTTGTTAGTCATGTTTACAAATGTCCGGTACGAGATCTCTTCAATTAATATCTGCAAAAAATGTTTCTGCTCCCTTCGCAACATCGTTTTCATCAGTTCATGGGACAGCAAGGATGAGCGAGTGAACGGGAAGTATAACGGAAACTCCCAATCGCGTCTGTTTTGGAAGCAATGAACCCAGCAAAGATTCACCTGATATGCTTACATTCCATGAAGGTGCGGTCGGATGAACCTACCACTTCATCACAGTTCGATTGTTTGATTGAAAATTTTATCAGAACAAACCACAGATAATTGCGACTGATTGACCATGGAATTATTTGGGCCTCAAAACAACCCTACGATAATCTTGCTATTTTGGAAGAAGTCCATACTGCCATACTGTGGTAAAGTATTGGTTAACTATCTCTTACGTAACTTGCATTGGTTAAATTCTACAAAAGATCAGTCTACGATGGAGGGTCCTAGCAGTGAGGTTACCGATCGGGGCAGCTAGCGGAAGCACGTCAAAATTTCGATTCGAGCCCAACTTACTCTCCCGAAAATTTGAAGGTTAAAAATATTTGGAAATGAGTTGGAGACAAAACCACATAAACATTCCTTGCAGGAATAGAATTTAAGTATTTTCACGGAAACAGCTACTTGAAATTGTAAAAAACATCAAAATAATTATTAAGAAAAACGAAAAACAAAAAACCATAATCGAATTAAGACTGGTTCAAATTTTGAAACTGTGGCAAGAGTAAAAAATAATGGTTCTGTTTCGGTAAATGAAAAACTATATTTAGCCTATATGAAATAAATAACCATGGAGATATGAGTACATGTAAGACTTGTATTGAGCAACAACCTCTAAACAATGGGTAGGCAGGTGTGTTCGGTTCTAGTTCTCACAAACATGTATCATAAAAACGAAGCACCAAGTTATGCAAATGCTCTTCACGCTCCCAAATTGGTGTAGAATGGACAATTTTTGTAATTTTTATAATTTTTATAAAGAACTTAAGAGTCACTCAAAACTTTAAGGTTTTTTGACAGATATTTTTTGGTATGAGTAATTTCAATTTTAAATCACAATTATAGCCATGATCTTGAAAGGAAAATGCAGTTGTCTCAGTTTGAAATAGTGTAGAAGTTTAGCCTTTTGCAATCCAGACTTTGACGTCATAAATATGCCTAACAGACAGGGCATTCTATCTGCATCATCCGTGCGGTCACTTTGCACCCGTTGATAGTAGATTTGATAGATAGTGGATAGCGCTTTCAAAGCTTCTACTATAAACGCGTCTGTGCGATCGCCCATCCCAATCATATTTTGACCGAGAATACAAATTTACTTGTGAGTGTTTTACAGCGAGCCCTGTATAGTGGGATGGGTTGGTCTGTTAATAAACAAAAAAAAAAACCCTGAATATATGCGGGTTCGGAAATTTCACTTCCGGTGATTTGGGAAGTGCTTTCTTTCAAAACATTTCCGGTACGCCTACGTGCTAACTTATGGTGGGGTTCCTCGTAGATATTCTTCGCACGATCCATATCCCCACCAAAGTCAAAATTCTGGATCCGCCAATGTCTACAAAGTTCATTTTGAATTCAAAAGAATGGTCGACTCTCCAGGACTCAGTGGCGTGACTGAAGTTATGATATGTCAGGATAGAACAGATACTGATAATGTATCGTATGACATTGTCAAATTACCATGTTAGAGGTAAGTTGGATCGTTAAACAGGAAACCAGGGATGGGTCTGGTTTACACGTTATTGAGTGACCTTACTTGGTAGTAAGCCATAGCTGGTATGCTATTGCTAGACGCGTTTCGACCGTGGCAGATAAGTGCTCGGTCTCATCAGTAGTGATGTACGTAGTAAAGTCAGCGGTTTAATGCCAACGTAATGTCACGAATACAATGGGTTATCAATCGCGAAATTTGTATTCTCTTATTTACGGTAGGCCAGTGTATAGCTCGCAAAGAGAAAAACAAAAAGGTTGCATGGTAACAACCAGATCCATTCCCCTAAAGCCGTACTAACAAATAGAATGATTTGAGAAGTGTTACGATTTAATGGTTCACTCTATGGTATATAAGCAGAAGAGTTTGTGCCAGTAGCGGTAATAAATATCGCGGGTGAATGGATATTAATGAAGCACAAAACTTCCGAGCGTAAAGATAGTTTCCAAACTTGATAAAATTGCGGTAATAGAAGCAATTGATTGACTTGATTCTTGCAATGAGTTGAACACTTTACTAATGTGCGTTCACTTCGCTTGTATTCCGGTTTTTACATGGAGACATACAGGTGTTCAAGTTTATTGAGCTTATCTGGTATGTCCTAGATTCCTTCTTGCCCTTAGTACACAGTTACCTGGAAAATTCGGCTTATTCAACTGAGTGAGCACACTCCAGCAGTCAATGCAACACTGTATCTTTATTATTTGCTTGTCATTTGCTTTCTTCTTCAATCCATAATAGAAAAACATACCAGCTTACTTGCGACTAATAGTTCTCCCGGTTAAGACGGGGGCGTAGATTGTAACGATGCGCGGGTAGATCGTGACCTCCTGTACCCTTGCCAGATGGGGGTATCTCTAAATGGGTCTCAAGCGTGCTTGGATGGTTAAGGGGTAGCTGAGTATGGCTTTATAGGGTGACCGGCTGTTGATGTGCCATTATTTCTTGGGTCACGTCGCCCTTCCACCATGACTTATCGTGGTACCCAGGTACAGTTTCAATCTGTCTGAGTGAACTACGTTTAGCTTGCAACGGAAAGATTTCTGAATGCGATACGTCACAACTGTTAATTGTTTTATAACGACGTATGGACCATCCCACGTAGGGAGCAACTTGGGACTCTGTCCGATTTTTCTTGAAAGGTTGTACAGCCACACCGAATCGCCGACTGCATACCGTGTAGTCCCATGTCCGCACAGAGCGTAGTGCTCTGCCGGGTCATCTCCTTGCGTAGATTAGTGCGGACTACTTCAAAGCTTGTTTCTATCCTGTTGCGTAGGCGTTCTGCATAAAGAATATGCGGAGTTCGGTTCTCCCTTTCACTCTCCTCAAGTTTTTCTTCCCGGGTTAGTCTTACAACGACGTCCAACGGCATCCCAGCATTAGCATATTTGGGGTGGACTTGGTGTTTTCGTGCTTGGTGGAACGGTAAGCCATGGTAACAAACGTCAGACTAACGTCCCAGTCCCTTCGAGCGTATTTTGGCGAATACCTGGGTCTGAAAAATATCCACAAGTCTCCTTTCGTTTTTCAAATGTTAAATCATTGGCTCTTAAAGTGTCTCCTCCAAGATTAAACATGTTTTTAATTGAGTTTGCATCTGGATTACGAGGTGGAATTGGTAGACGATCTGCCGGAACCTCCGCCCTTGGCTTACGAGCTGCAAATTCTATGCAAATACCTGCAAGTCTTTTTTTCTATTATCGTCCCGACTCTGAATGAATGTAAACAAATGAATCAAACAACACATTAAAACAACTTTTTATGCTAATTTCATTACGCTAAAATCCTCAGACCTATAGGCCTCCAAAAACACTTTTCCGAAAAATTCGGCACGAAAAATTAACCATTATCTATTGAATTTGTTCTCTTAAATAACACGCGTGGAACTCAGACAGTGTGAGAATTTCGAGAAGTTAGAACTACTCGCGTCACACAGTTAAAAGTGTCACTTTGTCTTGATGGGGTGATTTGCAAAAGGGAACACGTTTAAGCGGCCGATCGTTCAGGTAGCTGTTCTCAACAGTGACCTGTTTATGTAAGCAGGTAAAAATGACTGAATATTGGAAAGATGTTCGTGTTCATGTATTTAAATTAGTTCAAAACAGTGACGTGTTACCTGATAAGTGCATTTCGGAGAACAGAGGCACTGTTGTATCCTGCCTATTACTTCATTTTAAATTAATTTACCGTGTTCTCTCAAGAAATAAAAAAAAAAAAAAAAAACGCCACACAGGCGAACTTGACGAGAGCGGCAGTGAAAGATAAGTTTAATCTGATGAGGTTTCGGAATTTCACTGTGAACTAAATGCCTTTTGAGGTTCTTAGATTGACGGAAAGCGGGGAGAAGGGGTTTGGCAAATATTGGATCATCAGCGCACTGGAAATCGCAAGTGCGATAATCCTAGATGCAAAGTTTGTGATATATTATTAACTGATGAAGAGATTATACTTAACCGCCCGGGAGGACCAGTGACCCTTCATCCGGGCAACTACACCTGTGATTCCTCCAACATAGTATACATATTGAAATGTCCCACCTGTGATAACGGACTTTATGTTGGAGAGACCTCTACTAAATTTCGCCTAAGAATAAATAACCACAAACAGAGCATTAGAGACGGAACTCAATGCCTGCCAGCAGGTAAGCATTTTAGCGAAGCTAATCACTCGAGGGATTTTAAGTGTTTTATTCTTAAAGGGGGTTGTTCCGACATCCGGGAGAGGAAAATCTTCGAACTTAAAATGATCCATTACTTGAAAACAGTCTCCCATGGCTTAAACAAAGATCGGGGTTTCCTATCATTTTACCCCCACATCATTTCGTAATCATCTCTAAGCGTGTCTTTATCACAGTTGCGTCACAATATTGCAGCAATGCGTCATAATTTCTTTATTTTGATCCTTGCAAACGCGTCATTTATTACTAACTCATGACGCGCGCATCAATGTATTAACTTTGAACAATAACTTAAAATCGTTAAGCGTTATCATTTACATTTTCATTTGTAATCGCTGTACGTTCTCCGTCTAATCCGCTGAGGAAGATCCCAAGGTGGGATTGAAATATATTCGGATATCTATCAATCTTGTTGGTCATGAGTATTATTGATTTCTCAGTCTTGTCTATATATATATATTTATATATATATATATATATATATATATATATATATATATATATATATATATATATATATATATATATATATATATATATATATATATATATATATATATATATATATATATATATATATTTATATAGCGTCAAACGAGAACTAGTGCTGTTCCAAAAAATTAGGCGCCTGCTCAGGAGGTGAATTGCGAGTTGCTTCATCTGTTATTTGAACAAAGGCCAAACCAACTTGGCTTCATGGCTCAGTGGTTAGAGCGTCCGCACTAGAAAGCGGGAGGTCCCGAGTTCGAATCCCGGTGGAGTCAACATCGTTTTTTCACCTCAGCCAGATTTTCCAGCTTTACCAATTTGATATATATATATATATATATATATATATATATATATCACTAATTCCGCACTTAGGGGGAAAGTTGTTGTTGGGGGAAAAATTTTGGGGGGCGAAATATAAGTTTCGCCGTAACGTTTCTACCCCTTTTTTTCTATAGGAATACGTAAACGGATAAGGGCGCCCTTAGAAAGTAGATGTAATTACTTCAAAGTTGTCAAATTAACGGACACCTAGCTGTTAACACGAACGGATGGCTGGCCATTGAAATAACGTTGTTTATATTTTTGGACGTTAGGGCGAACACTTTTTCTTATGTATTTCATTGTTATTTTTTCGCCCAGATATAAGTACGCGCAGATATAACAATTTCCCCCTAAGGTGGGAATTAGCGTTATATATGTATATATTCATATATAAATATATATATATCTATATATATATATATATATATATATATATATATATATATATATATATATATATATATATATATATATATAGTATCTGTAGACTCATTGCTACAGGATGAGGATCGACGCGAAACGGCGATTACGTCACTATGCATAAATAACAAATACGTCAAGACAGCAATTTCCCTTTTTTGTTTTCTTCTCTTATGTTCCTTGAATGACGTAAGTACATAACGGTTCACTGCAAAAAGTACAAAAATACAAAATACATATCAAAACTTGAACCAAACATTCAGAAAAATTATAACATCTATCATATACGAAATATTTTAATTCTGTAATTGCAAAAATAAACATTTACATTCTCAATAAAATTATTCAATGTGGATACATGATTCTGCAAGACTGGCATTTTAAAGATTAATTCACATCGTACATACGGATGCGGCACTAAAGCCGACGTTTCCAGGAAAATGGATAGATAATCTTTGTTTAAATCAGACATGTACAGCCAAAACTATCACTAAAACACCCCAAAACTAAGAAATAATAAATAAGGTAGAAAGGATAATTACCAGTTGTTGCGTTTCCTGAACACTGACTTAGAACCAGTCCAAAAAATAACATTTTCAACAGGTATATGTAGTTCGTCCGTTATTAACTTCCCTAACTCAGTTGCCATAACCGCTGCCATAAGTTCCAACCTTCACACGTCGGTTCCAAACATCTAATCTTAATACTTTCTAAGTGGTGGGACTCTAACAACCACTCACGCCATCTTTGCTCTTCTAGTTCGCCAACTAGTTCATCCCTAGTAAGCTGCTAAGCACAAAGGTGCTGCAAAATCATTTTAGCTCTCATGGTGAAGGGGGCAACAGATTCCAAAGGATCGAATAAGGAGCTAGTTTCAGACAATATCCCCCTCCTAGTTGGCTGTGCTATTTTATGAGTTACTTGAAAGGTAAACTCATCTGTCTTTGTGTCCCATGACAACCCTAATGTCCGTTCAATGGGCTTTCTTTCTGTATTCTGTACCAGCTGGAACCTCAGGATGGTTGCTTATCCATTTTGTCAATCTGAAGCCACCTCTTGCTAGCATTTCACAAAGTTGAGGAATTAATCGTTTGGGTTCTGTTACACTTTAAACGGACTTTAAGCAATCATCTATTATTAACAATGTCCTCACTAAAATCTGATGCGTTGTATTCTGCGGTTCTTCGGAGAGCGAAGCTGGTACAGCTGGGTAAGGAGGTAGCACCGGACAGGTGATCTGTCATCTGAAAATGTTTAATTAATTGGTTTTAATATATCACCATCCTGCCACCACAGAAATCTAAGCATCTTGGTCTCTTTGGGTGAAACCCTACCCTGATGGAACATTGCTTCTACGTCACCTACGAGACCAATTTTCTCCTGTCTACACCGAGTTAAAGACACTGTATCGTGGCGCGAACGGGGGCGGCACCATGTTTTTAAAATTGTTCTTTTCTCCTTCGCACATCAAAAACTGTTACTGCGCCATCACCTTCCTTGGCCGTGAAAAATGTTCGTACAATCGAGGGAAGATGAAGCATGGAATTAAGCACTAGATGGTACTCATTCGTTCTGACGTAGATTTCTGCGAGACATTTGCAAATACCACATAAAACGAACAATCGTCGGCAATAACAAGAAAAGTCGGCGAGGACAACTTTTCCCAAAATTATCAAGACATGACATTGACGGCCCGGCTTCCATGCAACGCTTTATCAACGTTTAATAAGGAGTAACTAGTGATGGTTAAAGCTGCGAGAAGGTAAGGAAAATAGATAAGAACAAATACGATCGCAATTAGTAGACATTGGCAGTATTTCTGCGAAAAATACTTTGTTTGGAGATGTGTAGTATTACGTACGTGTATATGCCATATAAAATTGAACAAGGGAGCAATTTTCCCAAGATTATGGGCACAAATTCCCAAGGTCCGATACAATACAGCAACAAACAAATTCAACTGCCATCACGTTGCATGTGGATCCTTGTTATTTTGTTGAGTGTATAATTAATGCTACAGTAGTTTCTACCAGGATACACCTTCAAATTAAGGCTGATATATCTTATACAGCTGTGAAAAGGGACAAAATGTTAGTCATTGCCAGTATGAAATTACTTCAAGCACACCTCTTTGGCCTACAATTGAGTTACATAATGTTTTAGTAAAATATATCCAACAATTAGAAAGAGTTATGTGCGTTGACAGATTTCAGACTACGTACACTCTGATCACATATGATGGCCTATCTAGCTCAACAGTTGGCTTTTCACCCCCTAAATTAGGACAAAATCAAAAAAGAATAGTAGTGTGATGCACAAAAGTTTAGGAAGGGTTTGCTAGATGAAAGCATATTATACAGTATGATTAGAAATAAATTGGACTGACCATGTTCAAAGGATAAGAATGCTATCCAACCAGCTCAGTACTGTTGTAATAATGCCAACAATTTCCACTGAATACTTAATTAATTGACATCTGATGGCAAATTGCATCTAGGGATAGCCTGGCCAGGATGGTTGTCTGAAACAATGCTTTCACACCAGACCCCAGGAGAACTTAGTTAACTAGACCAAAGACTTTTCATGGTGCTTGCCATAATCCATTACCTAACCTCATTTGAAAATATCAGGTTAATAACTAGCCCTCAAACAGGGCTATATCTTCTATTAAGTGGCCTAATGAAATGCTGTGCATGTAAAAGAATACACATGCAGCCCTGTTAGCTAGGTAATTGCATTGGCTTCAGGGTTGGGATAAGGACTGGAGGACGGAGAGGGGGGGTGGCAACAAGAACTTTGCTCCACTGATACCCCAAGTGTAACTGAATATAAGTCTATCAATCATTTAAAGCTCCCCCTTACCCTCCCAATTAGGAAAAAAAGGTTCTAGCTACCCCTTGTCAAGCTATGTTTGCCACTGCTAGACTTCTTAAATTAAGCTAAGATAGCTAAGATCTTTAGCTCATCAAAAAGCAGACAAACTTTTGTTGCTAAGAGACCAACCCTGTCAAGTAGCTGTCATGTTTAATAAGTCAGAACAATTGCAGTGCATTCAACTGCATGTTGTAATGAAAGCATTTTCTGCCAACTGCATCTTCTGAATTTGTCAATGGAAGAGCATTCATTGGTTGCAAAGGTTACTCTCTCATAACTAATCGATCTGGTGATGAGTGTCCATATTTTTTGAAATTGATTCCCGTCATAAGCTAGGGTACGTCTCTCATGTTTCATATGATATTTTGCATTTTAATTAACATCATATGAATCGAGGCCTATGTGTCATTCATGTAACAGCTCAGTAGCCTCTACCTGTCACAAGAATCTTCAACATTGCTATATGTAAAGAGCATGAAGTAAATTAAAATATCACATACCAGAGTAAACTAACCTTCATGTCTACAACATTTTTCTTAAACGGTCTCCTGAAACTAAAAAGTTGTTACTACATGTGATATAACTTATTTATATTGTGCTCTTCTTTGTTTCCTTGAAGGTACTAGCACTACAGAAACTGCATCAACTTTTCTGGAGAAAGAATCACCTACAATAACTACTATATGGCAGAACTCATGCATGGGAACCTACCATTATCTTCTTGTTAGGCTGAAAGGAAAATTTCTTCTCTTTAAAGAAGAAAGTGGAAGCTAGGTCTGTATGGTGGCTTTGAGAACTACATCTCCACTGCAAGCTGATTGCCTAGAGAACTCAACTATTGAGTCTTGCTTCATATGCGTACTTACTTAATGCAATATTCCGAGACCGGGGAGGCAAACGGTGTCATCATGTTAGGATAGTGACAGGAGTGCAAGTATAGAGGTGGAAAAACCAGAAGTTCATTGAAATGGGAATTGCATACCATGATATCAGTAACAAAAAATGTACATGTAGACCCAAACTATCCTGCAAGATATATCATGAAAGTTGCATGTAAGCCTCGAATTCCTACATTTTAAAAACTTAATTTCCAAAGGTGGTAGCAGTTTTCATATCACTTGAAATCTAACTTCTTTTTTAGAAAAACACTGTAAGTTTTTGTACCATTTTTGAAGTGAATTCATTACTGCATGCAAAATAGAAGAGTTATGTTTTGTTTGGGAATTAATCATAGTGTCTATTATTATAAAAAAAAAATAAGAGCTTTCCACTGTCCTGCTTGTTGATCAAGAAATGTAAAATGGCATGTTGATGGGAAATTTTATTTGTAAAGCAATAAAGTGAAACAGCTGGTACAAGATTCCAGTAAGAATATTCATCTTTTCTTTTATTTAATATTTCTGTCAATTGACTTTTTAGGAATTCCAGTAATAATTTTGTCAAAAATCATTTAATATTACTATGAGGTATGAGTGAAATACATGTTTCCTATACCTTTATGTATGCCTTCTCTTCACTTACAGAGGTAGATCAGAAAAATAATGGGGTATTTACAGGATGTAGAAGAATCTATTAACAGTGGTTTACAGCAGTTATGGTAGTGTTATAAATTGCATTCACTGGAGCAAGGACCTGTAGCACAGATGTATAGCCTACCTACCTACCATATCTTTTGAATGAGAATGTCTGTTAATGACAGTGGCAGTTTTGATAATTTTGAGTTTGCAATTAATGAGCCGTTCATTCTCATATAGAATCAAGCATGCACCTAGCATATTTTATTAGCATTCTGGACCAAAAATGACGGGGGGGGGGGGGGAAGGAGGAGGTGATACTTACCATCCATACACACTGTCCTGCAGGTTGGAAGGCTGACAAGAACTCCTACTCCTCCAACATCCCTAGAAAATGTATTGCCCAACTTTCAATAGATCACATTCTACTTTTTCTGAAGGGCCGCAAGGTTTTAATTAGTTTCAGACTTCAGTAAGGATCACAATGAAGCCCCATTTTAAAAGCTGTGTTCTACACACTCTAGTACCTTCTCCAATTTAAACAAGAACACCAGCCTGGTGCACCTCTGCAGTTGAACTTCAGCAAAGCTGCATTGAGTTTAAAAAGTCTACAATTACGTACAACTTCATTCTTAGTGGGGACTTCTGGGTAGCAGTAGGGTGAACCTGGGTGGACAATGCACAGGGGTCCATGGAGAACTCAAACACCTCAGAGCTTGTGTGTGCAAGGTTTCATTCCTATCCCATACTCCCACCCCCCACCCATGAATATTGGAGCTAGAGGCTTTTAGAAATATGAATTTGGGCACCCCTTTGCAGTTAAGCTTCCGGAAGAATCTAGAAGGCCTCTTGTTATGCCATTGATTGAGTACACAATTACCAGTACCGTACCCAAAAACATTTATCAATAAGAGTGGAGTTATTGTTTCGATTCTTATCCATATTTAACCAATTGGTACTGATCTTCATGTATAAAGTGCTATATATTCCTAACTATCTTTGTGGATATGCTACATTCCCTTCAAGTAAAGTGGTGCTGTTTGTAAGCAAGGGCATATACTGTATGCATGCAATTAGCACAAATAAATTTTCTCCTTCTTATAGCAACAACTCAATTCTGCATCATAGCAAAATCATTCTACGTCTAAATGTACAAGTCCCTCCATACAGTAACTAAGTGCAAACAATGATGGATACTAGGACATATATGAGACCCATCGAAGCAGTACCACAGTCTCCAATTAAAGAGGCACCATGCACCAGCATGCACCTTTAAAAGGCTGGTTAAATGGCACTCAGGTGTGGACACATAAAGTACTGCACAATATCATAAATAAACAAGCCTGTGTTTGGTGTAGGATTAAACCAAATTAGTGGAAGAGAGCTGATAAAAGAGTTCTCATGGGATGCTCAATACTAGAATTAAATTCAATCAAATTTTTTTTTATTAAAGTCATATTTGGTCCTTGGGATGTTGGCATAACGTACATGAATGTGGCAACATAAATCCAAAGCATGTCATGACTGAACCTGAAGGAAGTACTGATCAAGGAGTGATGTCAATGTTTCAGCACAGATGTGCAATGCTTACAGTAGCAAGTCCTGATTTTACAATTTCTCTTATTCAAAATGAAACAAAGGGATTTGGTTTTAACTCATTAATAGAAAATGTCAAGATTGAACAATTTCTCCAAACATGACGATAGCTAGGAAATGTGTATTTTCAGCACAAATAAAATTTACATTGGAAATTAAATGTTTGTCTATATAAAAAAAAAAATCTTCCAAACTTCCAACAATTCTTGGCAAGGAACTTCCCATTTTGCTGTTTTTTCCACCCTTACTCATGGCATATTCAAATCTAAAAAAAGAAATATTTTGATCATTTGTAATAAAAGTTCTAGAAAACACATTTGATCAGTGCAAGTGTAGGATATGAAACACAAGCTTGCTCCAAGTTCACAAAAATTGAATTAAAAATCTGGCATATATTTTGAGCATCCCAAGAATTGAGTTCAGAATTTTTAGCGCAACATTCTACTTCACCGTATTAAACATGAATTTATTTGAAACATTCTTTTACAGGATATCTTTTAAATGAGAATTAGGGTCTACTTCTGAAGGAAGTTATTCAAGCTAGGCCAAGTCCCCTCGCTACTTCGTACATTCTCCCATCTTGGTTAATTCTAGCTACCCACAGCTATTTAAAACTTTTCATTGTGCAGACACAATCCTGGTCTACTGTTTGAAGGGTATATCTTCAGAGTGAGCATACAAAACCCTGTTGAATCACACTGCACTCTCTGTCGGAATATGAGCCACTCTGCATTCTTGAATTTGATATCACAGATCAGGTTGATGCATGAGTATTTCTTACACAGTACAGTTACTACAAATTAATAAACTATAATTATCAATCTGAGTATCCTGAACATGCAGTTTCAAACTTCAACTTCCTTTGGCACAAAGGGTTTCTGCCATCATTGAAAACCTGAAAAGTCATGAAATTTGAAAAAAATATTTTCCAGGGCCTGGTAAAGTTTTCCAATTCAAAAAATTGTGTTAGCTAAGTCATAAGAAATTCATGGAAATTTTCACAAATTAACATTACTTGATGTGTAACAGCCCCCCCCCCCCCCCAAGAGTCGTGCAGGTTCTTTTCATATTTGGTCCTGGAAAAGTGAAAATTTATTTTCCAGAAAAGTGGAAACCCTGCTTCAACTTACGATTCATTTGAAGCTTACAAAAGACACATGCTCCACTGAGTGCACCCAAAATTGTTCCTAAAATCTTCTTGTCTTTATTATGCATGATAGGATAGTCCCATTAGTTCTTTCATGCTCTTTAGTAACTGGAATAAAATTCAGACCTAAAGTTTCATGTATAGCTGATGTTATAACATATAAATGAAAGGCTTCAATACAGTTACAAGCTGGTTGGCAATACTGTTCCAGTATCACACCATCTTCCTATTCACAAAACTCCATTCACAAAACACATTTGGCCAAGAAAAATTGCTTTTGTGATGTAAACCATAAAAATGGCAACCAATCTTTCCAGTATTGATGTGGTTTTCTGGGTTCTGCCAGGATACTCAGAATCATGCATAACTCTATCCTGCTTGGGAAGCATCAACCAGGTGCCTTTTACACCCCAATTGTAGCTGAGATTTTGAATCTTCAGTCCAGTTGACCATGACACTGCAAATAACTAGCATATGCAAAGGTGAACTTGACAACTTTGGGTGGATCCTTGGGCTGGTCCTCCTGTGCTAAAAAAAATAGAATAATTTATGAAATGCCCACAGAAATATTTTTGCTCTGTTTTGTTTTGTTCCCTTGCCTACTTGAAATTTTTCTGGATTGCTTAATAATCTGCACTGGTACTTCTCCAAATTAAATGTAATAAGCAGGCTCAGCTGAAACTGGAAATGTATGAAAAACACTTATAATTTTTTTTATTTATTCTCCTTGTCACAAATTCCAAAAAGATGAAATTGTTCTCATATTCCTCATTTTCTTGAAGAGAGAGCTACTCATAAAAGATTTCTTTCAGACTTGTGGTGCCAAAACTTGCTTAACTGGACAAGGCCAGAGCTTCAGAGGTGAGGTTGGTATTACTGTCAGAAGGTCTTGGAACTGGGGATAGGCATACTACCATTCTGGACATATTTTGAGCACAATCCAGATCAAAATGGAAATTCAAAAGATGTAACAAAAACTTGATATTTTTCCATCAGGTACAAGGTTTCTCTTTTCAAAGAAACTGAATTCAATGCATAGTGAATTTACCTAGATAGTCTACTTTCATGTTTAGACTTGACTGTTTCCTCCCACATGATATTGTCTGCCCCTGCCTCAGCAGTTTCATTTTCATTTTGGCAATCCAGGAAATCTTCAACTGAACTGTTGACAAATTAGATTGTAATGCACATAGACCTGTACTTCATGTCACCTCTTGTCCAAGCAGGCAACAATAATGCAAAGTTCGGAAACTACGTTTTATCCTTTATATCATATTTTGAAGATGAATGAAGAAACAAACTGACAAATGGCAAAAAACTTTGCAACTTGTGTAAAGGTATTTTTTATTCATGGATGTGTTTATGCCAAATGCAAATGGTGAATGTTCCTAACATGCAGTTTCATGATACTGTTTCAATCTGGAGAAATCTCGGATCCTCTTTTCTGCCCTTTGATATCAAAGCATGATCAATGAAAAGCTTAAAGAGCAAGTGCAGTATCCCCAGCTTGAAGTAGTGTAGTTCACCATCCCTCAGGCTGTTTCATGATTGGCTCTTCACGGTCAGGTGCCATTTTGGGGGGAGTCACTGCTTGGTTTTCCTACAATATGTAATATTGAAGTCCTAAAAAATCATTAAAAATACTTTTAAGAAATTAAGAGAAGTGAAAAGAAAATTGTGAGCTTTACCCTTTGCTTCAAAATACAGTAAGTTTTGGATGACTGTTCTTGCCTTTCAATGTGGAAAACTGACAACAGCAGTCATGTACATTGGAGTAGTATGGTTTAAATGGGTAGACCCAGTGATTGCATCTGCCAGGACTGAGCCTATACACCTCATTAAAAAATTACAAAACAAATTCTGTTTAACAAAGGATTTTTTTATTTCCAGGTCAGCTTTTTTGATGTTAATATCCGACATTTCGAAAGCATGTTGGAAAACACATATATGTTTTGCAAGCATTTGACTGAATTTGAAAATGGTCAATCAGTTATCACTAGAAAAAAAAAAAACTTTTTCAGAGTTAACACCCAAAGAAACAGATTGGGTAGTATCTTGTTCGAATAATAGATAAAATAAGTAATAATACAAAAACATAGGACCTAATAAATCCATTTTGAAATGATTAGAGTAGCCTAGCTAGGTTACAAAATAAAAGGAATAACTTCTGTGAGTAGAAGAGAGATGCATGTATCTGAAAGTCAAGCTACAGAATGGCACTGTACTCCAGAAGAAATGCTTATTGTCATGAAAAAGTCAAAGCTTTCGAACTTTATGAACAATTACAGTACGTATAGCACCCTCTTCTCACACTGTGACAAAGACATCACACTTCCACTGCAGAAAGACAAGAAGACTGCATGGCATCCAATACCCCCATCCCTTTTTGTTTAGGTAGAGGGTAAAACAATTCAGCTAAAATCTTGAATGACCCTTTGTGTTTTGGCAATTTATTTGGCCATAAGTGTTCAGTAAAACCAGGCGTGCCAGAGAGGTGCTAAGGGGATCGAGGTTGGACAGGGGATGCATCTGAAGGTTATGATGGATGGTCCCCACTGTATATAGGAAACATTTTCCATTCTTTTCAAGAGAGCATAGATGGGTGTGTTATTTATTGTCCAGAAAGTAATTCCAATGGTGTACTTCCTTCTAATTCTTGAAGGAAGTGCTATTGTCCTTTAATAAAAACCACAAAACTTGAAATTTAATTTTGAAATCCAAATCAACATTGAATTTAAATTCCAAATATTGAATTTTTCTTTCATAACATTCTATTCAAAATAATTCCCAAATCTCTGGGTTTGGCCATAGATTTGCCAGCCAGATGTTGTGACTTCTTATATACAGCATGTACTACAATACTATAATCATGGGTGAAAAGAGTTGTGAAGCTGAGAAGCTCCTTCCCAGGAAATTTGGACATCTGGAAGGAAATTTCCCTTTTCTGTTCATGAAAATGCAGGGAGAATTGTTGGAAATTTTACTCTCTTCCTGGGAAATAATGCAACTCCCTTCCTGGGAAATAAACCTTTTTACCAGCCCTGGCTGTAGTACATGTTGTAGTTAGTTAGATGGAGTTTTACGGCCCAGTTTCCAACCTATTGGTTCAAGTCGAACCGGCCACGGCCTTTTTTCCAGTTGTAGCTCACTGGCTTTTTATCCCTACCCCACTGCTTGCACGGAGCATCGATCACGCAAAAAGGCAGTAGGTTCCTTTTTAAGAGTCTTTGGTATGACTCGACCTGAGAAGTGAACCCGGACCTTCCGCGTAAGAGGTGGATGCTCTATCGTTAGACCAAACACACCGTATGTGAAATGCATATTGTATAAGGCAATCGTGCATGTATAGAACATGCATGATGTTTGTCTGAACTCAATGAAAGTGCAGCTAGTCTTGGGCAATAACTATTGGTTGGAATTGGTTGAACAGCCATTTGCAATCCTCCATGTGTTTGGCTTCCATAATTAACTGTAGTTGCTGATGAGGGACAAACTGGCTCTAAAATACTGTCATAGTGGCCCTTGACAGATGTAGATTTCAATGCTGCAATTCAATGGAATATCATATTTACAGCTGGTGATGCAAGATGAACTGTGTGGATGATGTTCAATTACAACCACACTTCTTATTACTGTAAACTTGATAATAGGGCAAGGTTTGTTTTTAAGGAGGTATCTCACAATTTTCTTCTCATTCCATAATATTGGATATTCAGGCAAACCAAGCAATTAAGTAAATTTCACATTTAGGGGAAGAATACCTGACTCTATAGTCAATCATGAAACAGGGCAGTATAACTACTGTACACTACTGTACTTTATACTGGGGTAACTGCTCTTGTCTTCAATAAAGGGAGCACATCATATCAACATAGCAACTAGCCCAATTTGCAAATGTAAACTATTCAAGCACATGACATTCAACCTTATAATTCTGAAAATGTTGGCAATGTCAAAATATTACCATAGTGGGTATACCGTCTAACATTGTGCAATTGGGAGAAAATAATATTCACTCAGGCTTTGTGGACAACTAATTGATACTGCAACTCTACATCATTATCAAACAAGATATTAGGTAAAGGTCAAGCAATGCTCATAAACTGTGCAATATTTTAGTTAAGATGAGATTTAAGTATACACAACAGAAACATTGTGTAAGTCAACTCAATAAGAAGTTCAAAGTTAAAATTTACTTTCAAGTACTGTTCAAGTGCAAGTTAGTTTTCCCTTTAGTCACCTCTTACAGTAGGCAGAAAACAAGCTTTGCCCCTGGAAGCTCTGAGGTTTTAGCATACTGTATCTCTGAATGAAAAATGTAGTCTCTGGAGGGATTATGTTATTTAAAATCTTTTCAGTCAACCCAAACCCAACTCCTTTCTGACCAGCTAATATTTGGGCAGGGGGAGTGAGGGGGGGGGGGGCAAGAACAAAATCTAGGGAGGGCAAATGCCCCCTCTTGCCCCAACATAGAGCCACCACTCACGGCATGGTACTACTTAAAGCCGCTAAAACAGTACAATTACAATTACAAAAACATTGCAATTCTGAACAGCACGAAGTAGATCTGTTCTGTGCTATAGTTGTGAAACCATGGAAGTACTGCCTGGAAGTTAGCTGGGAAAACATGCTTTTGGAGATTGAAAGACTTGTTTTCATACATCCTTCAGTTATTTTCAATCACCTATGGGTGTAAAAGCTAGCAACTGTACTTGAGGTTGGTCATTCACTAATTGGATCTGTCTGTGTGGCCCACTGCATGTACAGTACTTTGAAGAACACCTGAAAAGTAAACCAAGACTATTTGCAATGAAATAGTATTTAATTTTAGGGAAGAGTGTGCAAGTATATCAGACTTCCATGATTTCAAATCACGTGCCCCTCAATAATTAAGGCGTGGTGTCAAAATTGGTTGTTAAAAGAGGTCATAATCATGATGATTGATGATGATGTAAGAACATAGCTAGCCCCATTAAAACAGAAAGGGACAAGGGAGGGGGGGGGGATTGCAATCTATTCTGTCTAAAGGGAATTTTATATCCACCTGCCAATTACCAGTGGCATCAGCAGTGGCCCTTGTTTACCCCCCACCCCATGTAAAAAGTATATTGAGCAAAATGTGTAAGAAGTTAACTTCACAAACACCTCTTTAAAGCAACACTTTTTAGATGTAAAAACACCAGCTGGGAAGTACCATTTTATCCATTTTATGCAATCTGAAACACATTTCAGGCAAAGTGTTCTCTGTACGTACGCAATGCGCTGGTCAATAGTGGCACTCGATATACAGTAGGAGCATTTTCGTTTGCCCACTGACCACTTCAGAACTTTCCCTGTCCCAATGAAAAAGTCTGGTAATGCCATTGTCAATAACTGAGGACATACATTTTGCTTATATAGGCACTAATTTTTATTGCATTCAGCATTTCATGTACACTCAACATACACATTCCCGGCCATCTCACTGCATGAAGACTTTAAAAATGGAACCTACTGCCATTGTGCTTGATGCTCAGTAACTGGAAACTGGGCCGTAAAACTACAGCACATCTAACATAAGAAAACCTAACCCAGTAAAAGCATTATATGTCATTCCTGCCTAGATCTTGGGGTAAACAACGTTTTACACGTATACATGGGGTACAGCTATACTATATGCTTAGCGTACTGTACCTAACAGTACCCTTCATAGCCCAGGCCTCGATTTTTAGAAAATTTAGTGTTGTCATGGTGCAACCATTTCATTCATTTTAGTTGTCCCCACTTCAGAAGGAAATTTGGTTGCCCAAAATATTTTTCACACAATTTTAAAACGGAAGGCTAATTATGTTCATGTATTATTGGTCTTGAAGAATAAAAAGATGTGATGTTTGAGAGACCGAAAGTCAACACTCCAGTCTGAAATATCAGTGGTTATGAAACTATTATGGAAAAAGTTAAAAAAAAAATTTATCAATCAGCAGTATACTTTTTCAATCCGAGAGGAAAATGGTTGTCCCATGGACAACCTTTAATTTATTAGTAGTCCGTATGGAACTTTTTTGTTGTCCCAGATTCCGACAACCATGAAAATTGATTCCTGTAGCCCAACTGGTTTCTGGTAGTAGGCCAACAGTACTTTGGCATTAACTGAAGTTAGAATGCAGAATTCTTATTTACCTTAATTGTAAGGAGGGGGTTGTGGGGTGGTGGTGGTAATTGAGGGGAAGAAGATCAGCATCAGTTTTCATTGCATACAGGTACAACCAATTGTTGAAAATGTTGGTAATTATGCCTAAATAATTTTTACAAAGTATGAGGGTGAATTGGATGTAACATTTCAAATGTCATTAACTGAGTATTTTAAAACTAATTTGGCTTGAAGGGTATATAGTCTGTACTGTACAGGATTAAACAGTGTGCACATGCGAGAGCAAGCTTAGACTTGAATATCTTGACAATATAAGCCCTGACCCAGGAGGGGGCATTGGCGGTGCTCAGGGTTCCCCTAAGTTTTTCAATGACAAACTATTCTTTTTACCAAGGAAAATATGCAGAAAATATGCCTCTTAGTTGGTGGCAAATTGTATATGATCATATAAGCAGAATTCAGATTTTATTGGAGGCTGGTGACCCCCAATACCCTGGTGTATATATGCTTGGTTTGTTAATTGACGTTAATCCCCTTTTTCTCAAAATCCTGGATATGCGACTGAGCCCAAAGTCTGCAGATCCAGGTCTTCTTAGGTGACTGATGTAGGCCTAGCTAACTTTCTATACTATAGCATTGTTCCACACATGGGGGGAAATATTTGGCCAGGTCGAAAACGTAGAAACTGCGGAAACTTTCAAATACCAATTACCGTTAAAAAGAAGTTCCGCCATTTCCCTTCCAATGTGTGAAAAAGTGGGGTTTTGTAACAAATTATTATATTTTCACTGCAATTGCAAAATAAAAATCCAAATGGAAGGGGGTTTAACCGATCGGATGGGGGAGGGAGCGCACAGGGGGCGCCCACTTTTAGTTTGCGTTTTCGAACTGGACCTATAGCTAATTTGAAAACGTGGAAAACGTGGCAATTTATTACTGTTATTATTGTTTTATTTTTCCCTTCCATTATATGTGAAAATGGGATTTTGATATCAAATTATAACTTTCAATGCAGTTTCCAATCAAAAATCTGGAAGGAATTGGGCGTTTTACCGGTCGGATGGGGGGAGGGGCTGCCTCGTGCGCCCGTTTTGCTAAATACGCCCTTGTAAACACTCTTTGTGAAGACGGTTCAAAATTCCTACAACTAGTCTCTTTATAAAAATTATCTGCTGCAGTGCACGTTGGACGTGTATGTGATTTTCCATATATGGGCGATGTACGTGCTTGAAAACCTAGGCCTATATATGGGGCCTTACCCTACAATAGGAAGGCAGCTGCCTTACAACTCTTTTAACCACATTCCTGGCAAACCACTCGCACTTGGATGGGGACCCTTACCCTTACCATGAATGAATGCTTATATAGCATTCAATAAGCATTCATTTCGCCTTCTGAATGCATCTTTTAGTATTCGAAGGCCTAAAGCAGCCAGTGAGTTGAATGCTTATTTTCTTCCTCAAATGAAGTCTTCCTTGCATTATGAATAAGCCTTCATAATTTGATTTGAAGCCTACCAGCCTTCAGTTACTGTTTGAATGCATTCATTAGTTTTTAAATGTTTTGGAATGCATTCACACATGAATGTGAATGCTTAGTTAAGTCTTCAGATATATGAATGCTTATCATAGCCTTCATTCCCTTTTTTGCAAAGCATATAACTAGTACCAATTACTATAAATGCAGCTGGAGATCACTCAAGCATAAGCAAAGTTACAGAAATCAATTACTAGATAATGGCACCTTGATCCTGCCCACATAGTTCCACTGGGTAATCTTCATTTATACTACAAATCCGACATGCTCAGGCTTACAGACTGTTGTTCTCATCAAGTCTCTTTGGCAAATAACTGATCCAAGTGGACTGTAGGCTAATGAAACAGCTAGGATCATCTACGTGATAGCATATTGTAGGCCTATGCTTGATATAGTTTTGTGATGACAATATTGGGGAAAGTGCAAACTCCGTGCCAGGCCTTCTGAGAGATCATAAGTGTAAATTAAGATGGGGCATGTGTATGAGCAAACCAGGGGCACAGTCGGATTTTTCAAGAGTAGTGCGGAATATTCTGAGGTTACGATTTTGATGAATTGGTAAATGTACTGCTGATCACTTCTGCTGAAACCTGGGCTGGCTCGTCATAAGTTTTACTAGGCATAGAGCTACTAATATAATTGAGTCCAAACGTTAGGCCTATGCATGTACATATGCCAAACACGCATGTGGGATATGTGGATCACTAACGAGACCGCAATCATGTCTACTTTTTACCATCAGTAACTGAACAAACACATTTCACTTACCTTTGGGCATGATCTGTGAGCAGATGTTTCGCAAAATCGCCGTTATAAACAGGAGACTTGCCTTTCCCAATCAATGCACCTGCTTTTCTGCGGCGATCTAGGTGTAGGGCCTATTCCGCGTGACAATGGGAAAGGGAACTATGACTTCGGTTTTCTACTGTACTTTTCTCGTTTGAGGTCTCCTCCTCGTGACAACATTTAATGGTCCTCCCGCGCCATTGCTATAGCCTGGTGCAAACGCTGTCCTTCGAATTTCTTTTTTTTCTGAACAGGAAGACATTTTGCTGTCGTAAGACTAAGACTAGCCCCTTTGCTTCGACCAATATCGCAAGTTCAATGCAGGTTTCCTAGGCCAGTTCGATTCTTTAGAAATTCCCAAGATCATGTCCCGAATAACAACGTACAGCCCATCAACGTTGAACTACAGAAATAATAGCCTATAAGAGCATCGAAGTCAAACTGATGATTAATTCATTACAACAAAAAAGCAATTAAGCCGGAAATTTAATACAAGCCACCTTGGCATTCTTATTAGGAATTATTCACATATTTCATAACTAATTGATAAGTCACTTAAAAAGTAAAAAACAGAAACAATCACACAATATTTCTTTTTTCAAAGTGGGAAGAAAAAGAATGACTAAGCAGTTTCGAAATTCCCAAGATATTGGGAAAATTCCCAACGGTCTCTCTGTTGTCACTGAGCAAGGTACTCACTTGTATCAGGAAAAAAACTCCCTGCTACATACAGTACAAATTAACACAAATACTACCTGTTAACGCTCACACAAACAAGCATATGTAGCAGTACAGTATCCCACGCAATCGTATGTACTGTTATCATACGGTGTCTATGGGCTACATCCGGGTTTTTGGGTGGGATAATTTTTTTGAAGGCTGTACAAATGTCGCCCCCGGTTCGCGCCACGATACTGTGTCTTTAAGACCCCGACTAAATTGTTGGTGAAGTCTGGTCCCCGAAGTAATTGGGTCTTAAGACTTTTACCTTCAAAGTCTGCTGCACAGTCAATCACTACCCGGACTTTGCCTGGTTTCTTAGGGTTGATGACCGGATGATGAGGAAGATACCAAACTGGTTCACCTTCGCACTTGATAGCTGACTCCGGAACCTCTCTTGCATAACCCTTGTCTAGGTAGTCTTTGATCCGAGTCTTGTACTGTTCGTATAAACCTGCGTTTCTTCGAAATCGACGTTTCAAACCAAGAAGTCGTGACTTAGCCATACCTCGATTATGCGACAGGTCGGGGGGGGGGGGGAGTTCTTACACGGCATGCCTATCTTGTAGTGACCTTCCTTTAAGTGTACTGTGGCTTCGATAATGGATCGGACCTTTTGGTCCTCCAATGACTCTCCAACAGTTTCATCTTCCTTTGCGTAAAAATGATCCAGTTCTCAGAACCTCTTAACCTGGCTTCGAAGTTGATCGTCTGTGCATATTTGAGAGAAATGATTCACTGTAAATGTGTTCAAGTTTCTTTGACCTTTACTAAGTGGCCCTACAAGGGTCCACCCCAAGAGAGTGCGTACGGCATACGGTTCCTTCCGCCTCCCCTTTCTTTGCTCTGGTACCCAAAAGGCTTCGGAGTGTCACTACCAATTAAGAGCTTAACCACCTTTCAGTTTGTAACGGGTATATCTACATCTTTCAAATGAGGCCACATGACTTAGTCTCCCTCGGTGGGCATATTTTCAGATGAAATGGGCATTTTATCGACTGTCAATACACTGGACATCCCTCTATATTATTTACCCTGCATATCTCCAACTAAGAGACTCTCCTCAATACCTAAGGCATCTTCATCACCTATGACAGTTTGTTGGCTAAAGGTTTTGCTTTGTCCTGACAAGCCTTATTCTTCAACCAATCCCCTTTCACAGAGCGAGGTATCGCTACCTGAATCAAGTAGGGCCCATGTATTCACCACTGAACCATTACTTTCTACTTTGACTGGTAACACTTTCATACACACTCTCTGAAAAGAAACCATATACATATTGGTTGTCAGTGGCTTACGCTCCTCTGGCGTGGGTTTTGCACCAACCTCGGCCCCATCAAGACCCTGAGCCTCATCTGACCCTTGAGGTCCCAATGAAACAGATTGCGGTGCTTTCTCTCACAACCTTGAACCCCACACCCAGGTTTCAAATTGCAATAAAATGCTCTATGGAATGGTTTAAAACAGTTGTCACATAATTTAAGACGCCTCACTAACTTTAACTTCTCCTTTTGAGTTTTCTCTTGAAACTCTTTACACGAGGCCAAATTGTGCTCACCCTTACAACATGGACACATAATAACTCTGGACTCAGTTGAATCCTTATTATTACTTGTAGCAAAGGCCAATGCCTTACGAACACCTGAACTTCCCTTTGAAATTTGCTATTGCTCCTTTGCCTTTCCTATGTTTGAGCCGTACATACTATTCGCAGCCTTGGCTGCTCTCTCAACAAACTAAGTCATGTCCAAAAACTTTGGGTCTCTACCAGAGCCAATCATCTTGTAGGCTTTCTTGGCCCTGCTTGATTGCAAATAAACTGGAAGTAAACGCTGTATTTTTAAACGCGTATCTGTGCTATTTAAATTTACACCATATTTTATTTGATCCACAGTAATTTGACACTTTCTCATTATCCTTGCCTCGGACGACAGAGCTACACCATCATTCGACTTAATTTGAGGGCGATTGAATACCTTTGTCAACAGTGAATGACAGATTACATGTGGCTGACCAAATTGAGCACGAAGTATATCAATTGCCTTCTGATACCCAACATCAGGTTTCAACAATACATCATCTTTGATACTTTTAAGAGCCCTACCCTTACAATTTTGAATGAGAAATGCAAGTTTGGTGTTACCAGTAATTGT
This sequence comes from Holothuria scabra, assembly GCA_037179385.1. Classification (NCBI taxonomy): domain Eukaryota; kingdom Metazoa; phylum Echinodermata; class Holothuroidea; order Aspidochirotida; family Holothuriidae; genus Holothuria; species Holothuria scabra. The sequence continues at coordinate 5,458,441 of CM074185.1, read as the reverse complement.
TTTCGGAGCCACAATTGCTTCGTGATTTTTCATAAATCCCCAAAATTCTGAAGGATCCCTACTAAAGGTGATCATCTCTAGCGTAGGCATATTAACAGTAGTAGAAATAGCATGGTATAATTCTTGTGGTTCATTCAGGCTTGAAGCTTGAGAAGTCGTCGAAACCCCATTACCAACCCCTTTCCCGTCTAGGGCATCAGGAGCACTAACTTCAACTTTTGAAACATGTTTGGGTACTTTACCTGACCATCCAGGTTTAAGTCCTTTAAAAGAACCACTGTCCACTCGACTCTTCCTCCTCTATGATTTTTACTTCCACTCCCGCATTTGCAATCGCGTTTTTAATTTGCATTTCCGCCTTTTTGAGATCTAAGTCTACTTGCTGCCGCTTTAATTTATTTAATTCTAAGAACTGGAATTTTTTCTGTTTCGCTTACTCCATCTTGACTTTCGCTTCCATGAGTCTGGACGAAGTCGCGATGCTACTGGTAGATCTGTGTTCTGACGCACGACTTTCACTCTTGGACCGGACCGGTGACACTTTTTCAATTTCAGCGATCCACTCTTCAACCCTAGTACAAAACATTAAACTTTCCATATGCATCCTCAGCTGCAGATCCTTCTATCAAACTATAATATTCATAGAATTGGAAACATCCGCGAGAAGGACCTCGATATCTTTAAACTGCCAACTTAGTCTTCCAACATAACCTCAACAGGATCCCTTTAACGTGTTCAACTCCTCACTGGGGCCTTCCTGAGACTTCTCTACCCTCCTGACCTCGTCAGCCTGAGCCTTTCTTCTGGAATTAACTGTGAACTTTCGTGTAGACTCATTTCTACACCTATGAGGATCGACGCGAAATGGCGAACACATCACTATGCAAAAATAAATAACACGTCAAAACAGTGATTTCCTTTTTTTTTGTTTTCTTCTTTTATGTTCCTGGAATGACGTAAGTACATAACGGTTCACCGCAAAAAGTACAAAAATACAAAATACATATCAAAACTAGAAAACCAAAAATTCAGAGAAATTCTATCAAATACGAAATATTTTAATCCTGTTAATGCAAAAATAAACATTTAAATTCTCAATAAAATTGTTCAAAGTGGATACATGATTCTGCAAGACTGGCATTTTAAAGGTTAAATCACATCGTACATATGCGTGCGGCACTAAAGCCGACGTTTCCCAGAGATCGGATAGATAATCTTTTTTTTTATTTCAGAAATGTACAGCCAAAAATATCACTAAAACACCCCAAAACTAAGAAATAATAAATTAGGTAGAAAGCAGGATAATTACTAGTTGTCACGCCTCCTGAACACGAATTATAGCTCTTGATAGCCGCCTTTGCTTCACTATGCCTATTATAGTAAGCAACACGTAGGCAGTCACACTTGACTGCATTTAGATAAATAATAGTAGGAGGTCGCCGAAAAACCTTTTCCGAAAAAGTCGGCACGAAAAATTAACCATTATCTATTGAATTTGTTCTCGTAAATAACACGCGTGGAGCTCAGACAATTTGGACAAAACTTCTTGGGCCACCCCCGCTCTTCTTCGAAAAGTTGACCACAGTTAGCCTATTCATGGCTTATAGTCTCTCTTTCAGCGTTTTATTGAAAGGGTAGCGGGGGAGGGGGGATTCATGTAAACCTTTGAACTGAAACTCAAGAATATTATGGCAAAGTGTCCCAACAGTTTTGTCCAAGATTGTCTGAGAATTTCGAGAAGTTTAAACTACTCGGGTGCACAATAGAAAGTGTCACTATGTAACGAAGCATTATAGGGTAGTGTATGCCTGGTGATCGAGTAACGTTAGGTCTATCGCTATTGTTGGCTAGCATAGATTCACTGTAGCCTTGTAGCCTATAAAGTTGTTGTTCATGGCTGTATCACTAAGTATAACGTATAGACTAAGGCTAGCGCTATTGTCAATATACTTTTTACTTTTATTTCAAGTTAGGCCTAGTCTAGCATGGATGGCATCGAGGAAGTGTGGAACTAACAAATTTGTAGGTTGTCGAATGTGAAGTGTATCAAGGCAATTTTGTTTGAGGGAATTTCAGGGTCTTTTTTCCCCTGCATAAACCCCACCCGTCCTTGGCCACTGGTCTGCGAGTGCTTGGTAACTTTCCGTGGTCTAAAAATAAGCTTGTTCAGCATGACTGTGTACAATGATGCTTCGGGGGTTTAAAAAATTGGTATATTCCAAAATTGGGTATTTGGTTGTCCGTTTCAGGAAGTTGTCCGCTTGCTCCGTTCAGCTTTTGAGCAGTGGAGCAGAACAAGTAACCTCCACCCCCACTTAGCCTTTGGGAAAGCGTCTAAAGACTGGGGATACGATCACGTCCATGGGATGAGGACGTTAAATGACGGTCCCGGGAGCAGGATTGGGAGCGATTAGTACACGCCTGCCTCGTTACCTCTGGACACTAGTCGAAAAGAGAAAGCGAAGTTCGCCGGTGTTCATCCATTTACAATATACATCAAGACACTTTGTAAGAACAAGGGCTAGGGTTGGGTTATAGTTTTACTGTAATTTGTTTAGGATGGGAGCATTGGCGGGTTTTTGTGTCACATTATAGGGACTAGAGACTGTAAATTTAATTCCCCATGGCAGTGTAACAAAATGCAGAGCCATGTTTCAACATTTTTTGCCATGTGGGGGAGAACTGTTCACATTTTGCAAAAAAGAGTTCAGGAGAGGGCACTGGGATACTGGGGAGGAAGTACGTACCTTGGATCCCTCATTTAATTGTACCTACAGTGGGGTAGCTTTACTTAAATGACTGCCCTCTTTTCATGTGAAATGGTGCTGGAATACTGTAATAGCCAGGGATGTGCAGTAATTATAAAGCTCACTATGGTAACTCTCGTAGTCTGGGCTCTATTTATTTTGTTGTATTTGTCATTAAGAAAAGATCCCACATCTGAGATATTTTGTAGACATGTCTTCTTCAGTGCTTTCTTACTGGGTAGTGACCTTGATACTGTCACAAATTTGAAGTTTTGCACTTCAGTATATTTGCTATTCAAGTGATGAAGACATAATTTGTTTCTTTCATATTTCATAGTTTCAGAAAAACACACCACATCAGCTTTAGCAGTTTATAGGGTCGCTTACTCTCACATACTGAGAAACAATAATTTGACTGACTGACCACTAAACAATGTTTAATACTGGATTTAAAGCTCCCAAAAGGGTAAAAAAATGGAGTGGATTTTGTTATTATGCCCAATAGGCTGTTCAAGATACAATTCTTTTGCATTAAAAAAAAATGTATGTGACACAGAATGTGTCTTATTAATGGAAAGCAACTTCTTCAAGTAACATCTTGAGGAGAAAGTGTAACTCCAGTGTTGCTATATTCACTGTAGTCAAGTCAGTATCAATAACATTTTATTACAAAGGAATTAGCTACACTCAAAGACATATTGCAACTTTTTAAATGTGGTAAACTTGTAAGAAGAAGTTCTTTCCACTTCCGATAAATACTGAAAATTGGTCCCAAAAAAAAGCTGTCCATGGTCCTCATAAAATTTCATATTGTACTGTAATAACATGTTTTCCTCATTCAATAGAAACTGGGAAAGAGCAGCTACTGTCATCATGCACCCTGGATGGATTTAGATCCAAGACCTAACACAGGTTAGTGCCTTCAATAACTAGCCCTTTAATTGAAGGAAAAAACCCGATCGTATGTTCCTTGATTATTTATACTGCCGTATCATGTCTTTCTTTCATTTTGGTGTAAACATTTAACAAGGTGTTTGCATTAAACTGGGCAAAGAGAAAACTGTAATTCTTTCAATAAGCTTGCGAAATTCAGCAATCTTTATTGTACAGGAGATAAATGTTTAGCATCAGTTGGGGTGATTCATAGTTGCACCTATCATATTGTTAAGGACATGGATGGGTCAACAGAGCGGTGAACTGAATTTTCCTTTGGCCGATTACTATATTGCATGTTGCCGGTAACGACCCCCCCCCCCAATAAAAAAAAAAAAAACTTTATTTTCATCACTGGTTTTTGAAAATAACTGCCCATGCCGGTGTATTTTTATTTCGTTACTATGATTCAATTTCCAGTCTGACTGAGTTTTATAGCCCAGTTCCTTATCAATTGGCTGCAAGTGATGAAATGGGGTACATTCAAACGTAGGTTTGGAAAGATTTTTTGCCCTATCTGGAATGGGTTTAAGATTTTCACGACTATTCTCTCACTTTATACATTTACAGGAAACAGTTATGCTAACGCCATTAAACAGAAGTGCCTCCAGAGTAACTGGATATAAATACTCAGAAAAATGGCCTTGATAATCACACTTACAATACCATTAAAGCAGACTGAGGGTACAGTGGAGACGTTCAATGCAAAGGCAGTGTCAGATGATTGGACTATTATTTTTTTTGGGGGGGGGGGAGGTGGTGGTTTTGTTTTGTGAACATTTGATTATTGCTTAGCAGGACATCACATGTATTTTAATACTATTAAAAGGGAAAAAGCAGTTCCTTAATGTGCTACAGTAATTGTTCTTTGACACGTGGAGGGAATGTTACAAATTTTGTCCCATTTTCATGGCAAGTATCTTAGTTTTCGGAGCGCAAAATGTGGTATTCTCAGAGCAAGTAAAATCATTATGGTAAGTTTTCTTCAATATTATAGAAAAAATGAACTCACATCTCAAAAACCTAAATTTGTAGCACAGGAAAAGATTATAATGACATTCCCATTTGGTCTATTGAAGTTTCCAGTTAGGCACTTGGTTCCCCTTTCATAACAATTAACCAATTAGGCGTTTGGTTCCTACCCGTAACAATTAACCCACGAACTTGTGGTTTTCGAAAAGATTTACGTATACTTGGTAGCAAATTTGTCTCTATGAATGTTACTGCAGCAGCATTTGTCATTGGAATGATGGGGTGAAGCATTTGATCCAGAACATCAGCAACAAAGAACATATTTAGAACATTTTTTTTTTAAAACTGGAAGCACGGGAGAGGTTCATGGGGAATTGTGAATGGGGTCTTTCCTTAAGTCTTAACATTTAAAATCAAATTTAGATACAATATTACAGTTGGGTGTAATAATCATCCAAGGACTGTACAACCTATGGATGAAGTTTGTTACTTATGTTTAAATTTTCACTATGCTTGTGTAAATAAAATAGAAGCATTCCAATACTGAATGCTCAGTCAGACGATATATTACAGAATGCCTTTGTTAAGTTTTTGCATGGAGTTAGCTAGAGGGGTATGTTTTCATAGATACCAGTTGAATTCTGGACAAAATTTAACTTGTGAGAAAAAAAAAAACCACCTAAACATTGCACCAAATTGTGTCTGATGGGGCTTAAATGTTTTTAAATTTATCCAGTGGAAACCCCGCACATGGAGGTGATCAGACCCTGCCAGTTCAAATGGCCACCCACTCCGGGTGGGTTGGGGAAATATAGCGGGGTATCTGCCAAGAGTCAGGGTTCCGAAAAATCAAAAATTTAATTGGTAGGGGAAAGTAAAATGGCTATTATTTTTCATCTAGAAACTCGAGAGTGGCAAACTACCCCTCAAAATACTTGCAAAGGAATTGTTTTTTATTTGATATACAGATTTTGAAAATCGCGTGACTTTTGAGGTCATTAAAAGCCAAAAAGGTACGAATTTAAACTTTGACCTAAACCTTGACTATACTGTTTTAAAATTTAATTGTGTACAGTAAATCGATTCATTTGTCCAAGTTTGACCTGAAATGATTAAATTACATGTCTGCAGACAATTTTAGGCTACTAATGTTCCAGGGTTTGTACTAAGGAAGCACCAGTGTCGAACGAACTGTTAACTAGTAAAAAATCTGTTTGAAAAACAGTTTTTTAACCCGGAAATGACAATCTATTCATGGTAAATGAGAGTTACAAGCTGTTCACCATCTCGCAATCATTTTTATATCTAATTTATTATAATGAATTGAAATTTTAGAATTAGAGGCCATTTTGCTATATCCGCCATCTTGGTTGACCTGGATCCTAAAAGAAATGTCCAGAAAAACACTTTGTAAATATTTACAACAGAAAATGGACACAGGTTGGGCTTTCCTGTGCGAAAAGTACTTTTGATGATTATTTTCCTATCGTCATGATATATCAACATAATTAATGCATCGGCAGCCATTTTGCTTTTCCGCCATTTTGGTTGATCTGAATTCCAAAAGAAGTATTTTAAAAAGTTAATTAGGATTATTTGTCATAAAATCTGGCCAGAAATTAAGGGCAATTGTGTCAAAAGTATTTGTAATGAATATGTTTCTTATTATTTTTTATACATAATGATTGTTTTATTGGCGGACATATTGTTGTTTCCGCCATCTTGGTTAGTATGGGGTCCTGCATAAAATACCACATTTCAAGTTTTGGGAATTATGAACAATTTTCTATAAAAGTATTAGAAATTTTTAGTAGAATTTTTAGTGATTATTTTCTGAAATTTATTTGCAATTTTTTAATTATTTTCTTATTTTTGTGGGGAATTTTTACTGTATTGTTTTTACTTCTTCAGTGCATTTTCGGCATATTGAATGACAAATACTCTTGCATCTAGGATTGTCAAGTTCCGCCTATATTTGAACACTTTATTTTACATCATTGTGATTGAGGAACGTGGAAATTTGCATTTTTTTCACAATTTTTTGGAAATATTTCATTTAGTTTGACAGCCATTTTGTTGTTTTTCCGGTTAACCTTAATCTCACCAAAACAGTCCCAAAAATTAATTCTGGAATACTTGTCATAAAATATGACTAAACTTTAAAAGTCGATCCTTCAAAAAAATTTTTTTAAAAATTTTTTCTTTATAATTATTTGATACAAAATATTCAAAATGTTTGACACCATTTTGTTTTTGGCAGCCATTTTGAACGGGCGAAACCCAAAATATTTACTAATACCACTTGATTTAGTGGTCAGCGGACCGTAACGTTTCCAAAAAATATTGACACGGAGAGTTGTAAGGTTGCCTGTGAGATTCCTGTGGGCTATAGCCTATAATGACCACTCCAGATGGCACTTACCTCAATCCCCTGTCCAATTTGAAGCTGTAAGTACTGATATTTCATTGTATTGTTTTGCATCTTTTTAGGTATTAAGAAGGGACAGGGGTATGGATATGGATACGCAATTAATAAATTTGCAATAACAAGGAATGTTTAAATAGATATAAAAATGATTGCGAGACGGTGAAGAGCTTGTTACTCTCATCAACCATGAATAGATTGTCATTTCCGAGTTGGAAAACTATGTTTTTCAAACAGATTTTTTACTAGTTAACATTTCGTTCGACACTGGTGCTTCCTTAGTACAAACCCTGGAACATTAGAAGCCTAAAATTGTCTGAAGACATGTAATTTAACCATTTGAGGTCAAACTAAGAAAAATGAATCGATTTACTGTACACAATTAAATTTTAAAACAGCATAGTCAAGATTAAGGTCAAAGGTCAAATTTCGTATCTTTTTGGCTTTTAATGACCTCAAAACGTTATTCTCAAAATCTGTATATCAATTAAAAAAAATTTTTTGGCAAGTATTTTGAGGGGTAGTTTGCCACTCTCGAGTTTCTAGATGAAAAATAATAGCCATTTTACTTTCCCATACCCATTAAATTTTTGATTTTTCAGAACCCAGACTCTTGGCAGATACCCCGCTATATTTCCCCAAGCCACCCGAATATACCCATATACCTGAATTTTTCTGTTAATAGACATGTCAGAGAATCAAAAAAACATGGTGGCATTAATGACCATTCCAGGTGGCACTTGCCTCAAAACTGAATGCGGTAAACGTAAGCAAACAACTCGTTTTGGATTTTCGATGGTATGGTTACACACTTGTATTTATAACACTTTCAAATCTTAGTGCCAAATTATGAATAAACTGGAGATATAAATGTGAAGAATGTGTGCATTGAATTCTTGTGTCAATCTTTGAAGATTTTGCAAGGATAATCGCAACCAACAGTTTTATAATAAAATCAGTTGAAATAAAATCAGCTGCTCAAATTTTAGTTACAAATCTAATCAACTTCTTGAAGTCAGTTATCCAACACCTATGAAACCATAGTTTTTTTGTTATTGAAAAGGGAATGCATTCAAAAGTGAAACTCTGAAAAGGATTGTAATAGAAGTTGTGGGTGGAATTGCCTCTCTTCAAAAAAGCTCCTAACCCTGCCCATATTGAAGGAAGTTTTGAATTTCTTTGTGGAGCGGTATCAAATGCCAGTCGCAATTACCAACCGCAGAAGCTTGCTTCATTTTCAGTTCAGTTCAATACGACTTTATTCCAATCTCTTACCATAACATAAAAAATAACAACATTCTAAGAGAGGGAAAGGTAACGAAATTACAGTGTGTAAGGATTATCATGCTAACGCACAACATGGAATAATTACTTAACTTAACAAAACAAGGTAAGAGACTGAGGAGTGGCAAGTAAAAGCTACTGGGAGTTTGTGGGTGTTGACACTCCTTAAAAAAAAAAAAAAAAAAAAAAAAAAAAAAACAGAATACGCGACACAAGGGAAGAAAAACACAAAACCACGGAAGATCAAAGACGGAAGTTCAAAGGTACTTTGCAGTAAAATGGACTTTATGCTGCATATGGTGTTTTACAGTTAGTAACTTCAAAGTGGAAAGAGTTCCGTAGTTTTGCACCTATACATCGAAGAACAAGTTGAGATGACCTAAGTCTACATAGGGGAGTGACAAACCGATTTGAAGCACGACAAGGGTAAGGGCAATGGCTATCACGAATCTGAAAATGAGTATTAGATATTGACGGGGTTCTGTTGTGTAGCCAGTCCAAAAAAAAAAAAAACCGATATGATACCGATTTAAATCATTAATATTAAGAAGGTTAAGACTAGCAAAAAGAGGTGCAGTATGATGCCGATATGCTCCCCAAATGATATTACAGTAAGTGAGATAAGTGAGTATAAGGGTATTATACAGGGAAACCAAAATTTGCCTAGGAAGAAGTTGTAGAAATCTGTTAAGCATCCCTACACCTTTCGAAACTTTCATGCTAACATACTGGATATGATCAGTCCAGGTAAGATGAGAATTAACAAACACACCAAGAAACTCAGTAATATCTGAACGCTGTATGTTAATACCACAAAGTTGTATGTTGTTTACACTTAGATTAAACTGCTTAGGAGGTGAAGTAAAAATACCAAAATTGGTTTTCATGGCATTGAGAGATAGCTTGTTTGCACAAAACCAGTTGGGAACATTGAAAAACTCATGTTGTATCACATTTAGTAAACAACTGAGGTCATTACTAGAATAAAAAAGACTGGTATCTTCAGCATAAGAAATCATATAAAAATCATTACTAGCTCTGTGTAGATCATTGATATAAATAATAAACCTCAAAGGACCTAGAACAGATCCCTGGGGAACACCACAAGTACAGAATTTACATTGTTAATGTCAACATATTGGTAACGATCAGTAACATAACTTTTAAACCAATCCAGTGCAGTACCTCTTACACCGCGAAGTTAAACGCCCAGGAAGGAACCCAAACTGGTAATAACACAATTGATTTTGCTTAACAAAAAAGAATATAATCGGGTAAACATGAGTGTTTCAAGTACTTTGGAGAGACATGGTTAAATTGAAATAGGTCTGATTAAAAGACATGAAAAACACGTGAAATTTTGAGAGAACTAGGTACAATACCCTTCTCTAACGAAAGATTAAAAAGATAGGTTAGTGGGGTGCACAGGGAATGAGCCACATTTTTGAGGATCATAGAGAAAATCCCATCAACACACGCGGCAGAATTTTTTTGGGAAACTATTATGTTTAACACTTCCTCGCATGTTGCTAGACTAATAAAAAGAGAGTTAGCAGCCGGCAGCAGAGAGTCAGCTGTTGGACAGATAAAAATTATAGCTACAGTGTGAGGGGGAAATCCCAGCCTGTGTAGCAGGACCATTGGCAGTAAAATAATTATTAAAGATATTTGCAACATCGAAAGGATTCAAAACACTAGTTCCATGATGAATTATCTTAGCAGGAGTAAAATAAGTACCTCAACCACATAACAGGGTATTAATTGAACGCCACGTAGACTTCGTATCCTGCGTGCTATTGCTGAACAAATTACTGTAGTAAAATTGCTAAGCCTGTCTGATGACAGAGGTAAGACGATTTCGAAATCGTTCATACTCGTTCAAAGCAGTAGCAGACCGACTACGGAGGTACCTTTTGAATGAACGATACTTGGTACTATCAGAGTTGAGTATGGCTGGGTTGATCCAGTTCTTCGAATTCCGGTTACTACTCCTTTTGGTAAGGGGTACCGAAGGAAGAAAAATATTTGGAAGATTTAAGAATTTCTTATTAAAATTATCAAAGGTGTTTCTCCGGAGCGCAAATCTTTCTAGTCAACCCTTGCATTTCCTAAAGAATTCTGATAAAATGCTCAACTTTGAAATTGTGTCACAATAAACATCAATTTATATTTGTTGTCTTCTATCAAGAAGCCTGACGTCCCCAACTCCTTTGGGTAAATCCTGCACCATGGGTTGTGAGAAATGTGAGTTTAGAGAGGTAACTCTTAGGTGGGAGGGCTACTGGCCTGGGGGTTGAAGGAACGAGTTCCACCAGTGGTCAGTAGGGGCTCTACGTTTGGGGCGCAAGAGGGGAATTTGCTCCTTCGACTTTTTATCCTAAGTAATGTGAGCAAGGAGTTAGATTACTACCAAAAATATCTAGCATACCTCTCCAGAGACTTAATTTCCTAACCAGAGATATGCTTATACCTTAGATCTTGGGGAGGGCGATTGGAAAAGAGACATTTTGAGCCACAACTGAATGAAAAGGCTATAGCGGTCCAGTCCGACTGGAATCAATCGGTTAGAAACAGCCGCAAATCTCTATCAAACCAACTTAAGTGGTAGGGCTCCTCTGACGGGGTGAACTACTGGCAATTTCACTACCTTTGGAAGAAAGACACTAAGTAAAATGAAGCCAAATTTTTACAAAATTTTTCAAACATTTGGTCGAAAATATATTTGCCAGAAATGGAAATGTTATGACGAGGGCTTAAAATATGAGGGTGTCCTTTTTTCAATTGCCAAATTAATTCAACGGACAGACGGGCGGGTGTTCAGCAGCAGTGCATAATAGTTTGTCATCTGCTGCCAGCTTAGGGTAATTACTGGGCCTTTGTACCTTTAAATTTGCCCCAATAGCCCTGTAGCCTAAGCCTTCTTTTCGATTGGTTGGTGTATGTTAACTTCATCTACTTTCTACCTTGTTTGTTTTAAAACTGCTCTTTAAACAAAATTAAACGAGAACAAACATCGTTCACCATGAAGAAGCTTTGGTACAGTTATATTTTACAACGGACGTTCCTTAAAACATGCTAAGATCGTTGCCACGTCTCGTCCAGATGAGACGTAGAGTTAAATCCGAAGTGAGACTTAGCCTACGTCTCGTACACGACTTACCGACTTTCGTGAAAAAGTCCTGTTCAGCTAAGACGCGTCTTTGGGTGCTACGACGCTTCGTAGTGCTTTCCGAAACAGGCTCCTAGTTGTTGGATCCTTGTAAAGACGCCTCATAAGTACACTTTGTGTGGATCAAGGGTTGCCGAGTTATGTTTTTTACCCTTTCATTGTATTTTTTTTACCAAAATTGTCATTTTTGCCGGTTTTGATCGATTTTAGTAGAAACACCTCTCAATATCTTTGAAATAACGTACTCTACCCAATTTTCGACACCTCATATTGTTTTAAGGTGTTGTAACATAACCATACATAAAATATGAGTAAGATGGGCTTTTTCTACCTACCCTTTTTGATTTTTTGAAAATTGTGGGGTACTTTTGCAATTTTAGAACATTTTTGGTTCCATATGCCATGATTCTCACATAGCCTCTGGTAACTAAAACCAACTCATACTTACACTTACACTTATACGTACACGAGAAGGGGCAAAGGCAGGTTAGGATGCCTTTAAACCAGTGGCTCGGGAAGATGGGGCTCTTCCAGGAGAACAAAAACCTTGATTTCAAAACTCTGGTACCTTGCGGAACACGTCTTTTCTGGGAAGGCTTCGGTTGGCAACCTCTTCCTGACACCTCTTGCGACCGTGCTGGTGCCAAATGGTTACGGAACTGCAGTACCTTTGGATCCACCCTTTTCGTGGAGAGGGGGTACTTGTCCCCCACACTACTTTGCACAGGCTTTAGTTCTACAGGCCGCGTTCTGGAGAGGTATCATCCAAGCATTCGTCATCACTCGATTGACGTAGAGCTCGACGCTAGGGGTTGTACTCGACCGTGGGAGGGACTGTCAGGTCCCACTTGATAACTAGTCAGTCTCAAGTTGGGCAGCCATCAGCCAGTAAGGTGTTGTCCAGCCACAGCCTGGGTTCCCCAATGGGTGTATGGTGAATAGGTGTATTCTGAACGGCAGATTGAGATTTTAAGATGAAACGTATTAAGCGACCAGCTCTAAAACTGGGTATTTTGGATGTCCGCACTTTGCTCACAGGCCTTACAGATAATATCAAGGACATTCGCGACTGTAGAAAGATGACAATAATGAGCTCAAAACATTGACGTGCATAAAGCTATTCTTCAGGAAATAACCTCTAGCTGACGCGGGCACACTGAGGGAGAATGACTACACCTTCATTTGACAAGGGAAAGGCTCAGAATCGCCTATAGAGCATGGAGTTGGCTTTGCAATGAAAAACTCCTTTCTGAAGGCATTAAAGTCATGAAATAATTGCTCTGCTAAACTTCTGACTCTTCGCCTCAACAGCACTAAACTGTGTCCCTCATTAGTCCGTACGCTCTCCAATTGGTTGCCATGTCAGAAGAAAAGGATGAGTGTTGCAAAAACCTCACAGCCATTGTCAGGATAATCCATAGCTTGGGACAACTAATACTTTTGGGCGACATCATTGCCAGTAGGTGCTGATAATAACTCCTGGCCATCCTGCCTTCGAAATTTTGGTGTGGGTAAAATGAATGAAAACGAACAACGAATGCTTGAATCTGCTCTTCCATGAACTATGCATCACCAACACGTACTTTCAGACTAAGTCCGAACACACAGTTTTATGGCGCCATCCTCTTTCTAAGCACTGACACCAGCTCGACCTAATCCTGGACAGGAGCACCCTCCTCAAGTATGTCCTACATGCCAGTTCCTACCAGAGTGCGGACTGTAACACTGACAACTCGATATTGTGATACAAGATCAGGCTGCAGACAAAGAAATATAACACCACCAGTGAGTAAGGACAAACGCGCATTGACACCAGCAAGATTTCTCAACCCAATCTTGTCAACCAGTTTCCTGTCAGCTTTGAAAATAAGTTTGGCGAATCACAATTATGGAAGTCAGAGGCACAGAATTTGGAAGAGCTTAAAGACACCATTCACTCTACTGCCCTAGATGCCTTTAAGAAAACTCCACAGTTGTAAGATTGGTTTGAAGCCAAGTCCTATGAATTGTTATATGTCATTGAAGCCAAGCGCAAGACTCTCATGGAATACAAAAAGACCCTAAATACAGAGAACCTCGGGGTCCTAAGGGCTGCATAGAGCAAAACACAGCAGGAGGCTGGGCGCTTCGCCAGTGAGTACTGGGCATTGCTCAGCAAAGACATCCAGACCGCTGTTATGTCAGGAAACTTCAAAGGAATGTACGAAAAGACTGTAGAAAATGCAGATGGAAAGAAAGGTCGACCACTAGACTTACATCAACTCTAGACAGAACACCGTGTCCCCACCTGCCATAGTAGCAATTGAGCAATTGACGAAACCCGACGAGACTTAATCAAGCACTGCAAGGCTGTTCTAATGCTCCCGCTTCATTAAGTTCTATGTCGGGGCTGGCAAGAAGTTGTCGTACCACAGGAAATAAGGGAAGCAAAGATCTTCACACTCTACAGAAACAATGGAGAGGGAAGTAACTGCAGCAATAGTATGGGGATTTTCCTCGAGTATTGTACGGAAAGGTTTTGCACGAATTGTCCAGGTTCATTTACAGAAACTTGCTGAACGGAACTATCCAGAGTCTCAGGGTGGCTTCAGTGTCAATAGGTAAACGGTGAATATAATTTTCTCCTTCCGTCAGCTTCAAGAGAAATGTAGAAAACAGAACATGACTTTGTACATCTCATTTATCGATCTCACTAAGGCGTTCGATTTGGTCAATAGAAAAGGGCTATTAAAGACCCTGCCAAAGATAGGATGCCGTCTACAGTTTCAGAGTTTCTTGGAATGCTTCCATATCAACATAAAAGGGAACAGTACAGTACTACGGAAACATCTCTGAGACATTTCACATACTGAGTGGTGTCAAACAGGACGGTGCTCACGCCCCAACACCCTTGGGGATCTTCTTTGCTTTGCTCCGGAAGCATGCCTTTTAGCAGGTGAACAGGAGGGATCCACCTTCGTACTGGATCAGAATTCAACTATTCAACCCTGTCCCTTTTAAATCTAAAACAAAAGTACGAGAAGCTCTGGTTAGAGACATACTTTTCGCAGATGATATTGCTGTTGTGACCCACACCAAGCACGAGTTCCAGACTCTGATGGACCGCTTTTCACAGGCATGTAAAGATTTTTGTCTGACCATCATCCTGAAGAAGAAAAATTTTGGGGGTCAGAATGTTGAAACACTGCCAGTCATTACCACATCAACATTGGCAATTACAAGATAGAAGTTGTGAACCAGTTCTCGTACCTTGGATCTACAGTTTGCAGTAATCTTTGCCTTGAAACAGAAACAGATAATAGAGTTGGGAAATCAGAGGCAATGCTAGCTAGCCTCACCACCCAAGTATGGGAGAATTCCGAACCCTCTGTTGAGACCAAAATGGCAGTTTTGCAATGCCTGATCATCAGTACAATGTCTTATGGCAGTGAGACGTGGACAACATACGCAAAGCAGAAAAGAAGAATGAATTCCTTTCACTTTCGGTGTGTCCGACGCATCTTGGGCATAACATGGGAGGAGAAAGTACCCCAATACACTGATGTTGTGCCTCGAGCCGGCCTCTCAACCATGTTCAAATCCCTTAAAAGGCACATGATTTGCTGACCTGATCATGTGCGTCTCATACAAGATAGCCGTATCCCAAGAGATATTCTTTACTGGCAAGAGAGTCATTTGCGGCCGACAGTTACGCTTTAAAGACATCTGCAAAAACGATATGAAAGACCTAAGACTAGATTTTTAGCCCTGAAATGACCTTGCTGTTACCCGCCCAAAACGGAGAAGCACAATATTTATCAACTTAAGTCGGGTGAGGAGAGATTGTTTCACACCATCGAAGATTTCGTTCCGCAGCTGTATTGTTCTTGTTTAGCTCTAATATTGGCCCACTGTATCAAAATTGGCCTGATAAATATGTCGTACTCAAAATGGACGGGGCTAAATCCTGATAATCGTCGAGTGTGAGACTCTCAAAGCATCGGAATCTTTTGAAATATTTTCTTTTTTGAGGTAAATTGAAGAAATTGAGAATTAACGGTACATCGGTAGATTTTCACAAGCAATATAAGAGAAGAAGGTCAATTAAATTACATTTCGAAGCTAGATGAATGGCGTTTCCTGTTGTGGGGAAGAGGTGCAGAAACTGTAGCAAACAAAAAAGTTACGATAAAATATCAGTTTGCAGGGCGAGCTATTTAAAATGTGCCGTAGGTGTTCTAAACATTTTGAAAATACGGTGTCAGAATGTAAAGGTGTAATTAAGGATTACATGATGGTGAATTTTAAAGAAAAGGGAAAGAAAATACCGATTATTCTTATTGTTTTGTGTTTGTAGTAATGAGTTTGAGGTTTTCTTTAACTAGTTAATTATACTGCTTTGTGTTAAGTATTTGTACATACATATTGTAATTCTTTACGTTTATCATAATCGTTATGGTAAAATAAACCTATGGCGTCGACGATTACATTTGTATCATGTTTAGTCTGATTGTTTTTGCTGTACCCTTACCGTGACAAGAGGGACGCCATCTGTTCCCTTCACCTGGACCAATTGCTACTTTTCAATAGAGCTTGCAAAAAGGATGAATATCGTGTGAATCATGAAAGTTACATTTTCTAGGTGGTATGATTTTTTACAGAACTAATAGCAGATGCGTACTTCTTTTTAAATTTGGAGGAATGATTTGATTTCTGCCAAACCTACGGTGACCTCAAAGCTCGAATTAAGTCGTTTCGCCTGGCCATTCATAGGGTCCCTGGTGGGTCTAGGGAGCAAGGCCCCAGAAGTTCCTGGGGTTAATGCCTCAGAGGCCTCAGGAAGACTGCTTGAGCTCTTTTAAGGACGACTTATTGTGTCCGGTGTATGCGTTTTGATCATAAGATTTAATATAAAAGTTACTATTCACTGATATTAAGCCATTTATCAGTCAGAAATTTATTGATCGTGAAGGCATTACAGTCTACAGCCCTGAGGGTTTAAGTTTCCTTCTCCGTCGAACAGGCACTCTCCAGGAGAAGTTGACTATTTCAGTGAATGTGGGAGACTATCGACCTTTAATGACAAAAACTTAGAGTATGTGACTTTTATGGCTCGAAACATCTAGAGAAACGATAAGAAGAATGGAAACTTTCTGACGCAGCGTACCTAGAAAGCATTGTAATTAGCGATTTCGTTATTTCGTTTTGGTAGCTATGTATACGAACACATTCTTTAATTGGCTTGAATCAACAAACCTATCCCACACCTACAGGACGTATTCCAGAATTCGATTTTACATGAAATTTCGTGCAATCATCCTTTCTTAATCTATTCATAACAAAACGAGGGTTCTCAAGTGTAGTTAAGTGTACTGGTTTGTCACTAAACTGCCTTTTGTTGGAAAAACTTGCATTTCAAATCTGCTGTTTAGTTTAGATGAACAGCCAATCTTGTTAAAATGGAAAATAAATGTACTTGCCAGCAACGATGCCAGCATACACGTATCTGTAGACTGCACATGGGGGAGGGGGTGAATACATTTACCATTACCCCTTGTTAAATATTGGGTGCATATATCCCACAGCCCCAGACAATAACGCCAATGGCCAATAGCACTTACCCTAATGATTTAAGGTTGTGGTGGAATCTGAAGCCCATCACATTCAGTAATATCACTGGTTGCAAACCTAGGACGGGGAAGAACACTCAGAAGAATTTTTCTCTTGTCAACCGCAGAGAATCACTTACGAGGAAGGGGGTGGGGCGAAGGACAAAATAAAAGGCAATTTATATGAAATTATCAATAACGTGAAAATAGGAAATCTATCTTTAAATTGGAATCTGTTTGACAGTCGTTGTTTTAGAGGGACCTTCTTGATACTGTATTTGATAGTTTAAGAACATTCAAGTCAAAGAGTTTCTCACGTATCATGTAAAATAGTGCAATTTGAAAATAAAAGTATATGTAAGGAAATCGCTGTCGTTTAGGGGTTTCGTCGGTTGTGACATTGCATAGATTCGCGGCCATTGTTTGTGGACGTGTTAGCAAGTATTTTCAGGGAGGGGTCGATCTTTTGTGCATCACATATCCTGCATGTTATTAGATTAGGCCTAGTTAGAGCCGTAGCATTTGTAAATGAACCCATGCGAAACCAATGTTAACGGAACAAGTCTATCAGTTTTAGCTAGGTAACAACAAAGTACAACTATTGTCAAATCCGGTAAATATAAAATTTGAGAGAATAAAGCCATTTTGTGTCATTTAACAGGACGTGTTTAAGGAACTGCAATAAAACCTTAAACAGATTTCGCTAATTGTTATAAACAACCATGAACAGCACACAACACAGGTTGCAACCCTGGACGAAAAATGTAAATGACATTGGTGCTGAAATAGTTATTAATATTAATAATAAAATTTAATTAATATTAGCAAAAAATTGAGATCAATATTGAGGCCAATAATCATATCATTGTTAGCACGCATCGGAGTTGGCCGTATGGTTAAACTCTGTTGTTCTATTTCTTAGTCTGAAAGTAACGAAAGTGACATAAACTTAGATCACCTATTGAAAACACATTTTCCCAGTTTTATAGAGGGAGACGTAAGCAGTTATCCATGTTTATGTGACAAGCACTGTCCAAATTTTTATTTTTTTACGACTTAGGGACTTCGATGATCAATGCAGGTTTGCGACAGGTTGATCCAAGTACCATGGTAACTACACCGAGGCCTCGTTATACCACTCACACCGTGTGCGAAGGGGCACACTAGTGACAAAGTTTCCATGAAGATGAAACCCAGATGACCATCCCGATTGGCATCTGCAGGGTTGTGCCTCCAATACCCAACGTCTGGTTCTCTCGGTGTTGAGCATGAAATTCCTAGAAAAAGGACGCAGAAACAAAAATAAAGCTTATGTTAAATGACCTTTCAACGTCAAACGGCAAACGCTAGGCCCATGATTTCTTAAAACAATTTAAATAACAAAAAACAAAAATTAAAATGTTTGCCCCCATCCTAAAGTATCTTCTATAATTATAGAAATAACAAGTCGTTGTTAGTTAGCAACAGTTTCGGTTTAGCTTATCTGATATTAGGAATTGCTCACAATGTCATGTGGATTGACTCGGCTACACTTGTGACTCCTCGGGATCCAATGTTCATCGGTTGACCAGGAATGGTTTAGTAGGAACGTTGAAGAGGGGCTGAAAAGTTTAATGAGGATTTTTTTCGTGTGATTGCACATGCATATGCCGGTCCTTATATGGGCAAGGTACTAATTTTAGGAGAAAGGTTTGAGTGAAATTCGCCGGAATATCGCCGACGAAGAGCGCGGGCACTGTTTCGCTCGGCACTTCTCTCCAGGGGATCTTTCATATGTGATACCTTAAAATTGCTTAAAACTCCACTTCCCGTACCGCAATAGTGCAAACACGGGGTTGCCAGTTTTTGAAAGTCTGAAGTTTAAAGAGAGAATCAACCTTGACAGAGAATATAAACCTAACGTCCCAACACCATTTACCTTCTGAACTTTATTGCCTACCAAAAATAAAAATATGTAAGAGGTCATCAGGTCAAACGTTAATTTTGTTTTAACTGCTGTTGAACGAATTCTTCTAAATATTTCTCGGGCACCAAAATTCCACACAGTTGCAAGAGTATACAGGTATTACTGCACTGTAAACAAAAACTCTTTAACATCGTGACTAAGAATCATCTTTTGTTAGTTTCAAGTCAATGAAGAAATTCGGTGCAGAATGGACGATGTGAACAAACTAAAAAAAAAAAAAAAATTTTGTCGCTTTGAAGGAAAGATTCCGTTTAAGTTGTACACAGCAAACTTTAACCAATTACACGAACTGTATAATTATGAAATTATTTATTAACAATATCCTATCCAACAGTGGATTAATGACTAGGGTTCGGCTCGAAAGGCAGAACGACCGACTGCATGGTCATTCCGAACACTTCAAAAAGGAACTCGATGCCATTGTGCTTGGTTCTCAGCATAAGCAATAGAGAAGGAAAAACAAGTCACTGAGCAAACCGTAAAAAAGTTAGTGGCTGAAGCGACTTGAACCAATTGGCTGGAAACTGGTCAGTAAAGCTGTTTTAGCGGTGTATGTAATCAGACTTGTTTTGGATAACAAAAGCCGGGCCCTTATCCTCCGGTTTGATCACGATATTATCATCTATTCTAAGATTATTGAGAGTCGTTTCTCGTCTGATGTCAGCTTGTCTTTTATGTATTTCTGGGGTTGGAAAGCATCTATTTCCTTTTGTACTGCTTTAAGCAAACTATCCAGGAAAAAGTCCCGACCAGCTTGCGGAGTCTATTTCTGAAGCGCGAGACCTATAAAACAGATACACCATTTTCGTTATTTTCATCTTTATTAAAGTATTCAAACAGAGTCCTAGATGAATGGTTTGCAGGCACCTTGACCCTTCACCTTCGGACCTCCACCAGGCCTCAAAAATCATCTTGAGGCCTGGTCGTTTTAATTGCGATTCGGACAATGTAATTTATCTCTTGTGTTGTGCCAAATGCCCAAGGGCCACGTACATAAGTGAAACAGGTACTGAGTTTAGACTACGGTTCAATAACCATAAACATAGCATACGCTCTAACATTCCAGGTTTTCTAGTTGCCGAACATTTTGACCTTCCAAACCACTAGATAACAGACCTAAAATGCATTATTCTCTACGGCTTTTTTAAGAATACCGAGGAAAGAATCAGGCAAGAGGTTAAGTCTATCCTTCGACTCAATACCCATAAAACCGGGCTTAACAGGGACCTCTCTTTCATGAGCAACCAAGCGAGGGTTACTCCTAGCACTGTGTAAGGTTTTTACCATTTTGTGTTTTCAACTGAGGAAGAGCAGTGGTGTTACGCTCGAAATATTTTGTACGTATTCTTCATCGATAAATTCTAGTTGGAAATGAAAGTATCATTTTTTATTTCGTCTTTTATTGCATCTGTTTAATTGTCCAAAACACGCAATCTATTATGTATATATATATATATATATATATATATATATATATATATATATATATATATATATATATATATATATATATATATATATAAATATATATATATATATATATAAACATGACGGAGAAACTGTAAAACAACGGTGCTACAGAATTGAAAGGCTGGATCTCCGAGGAGATACAAATAGCGGAAGGCTAGAATTTAGATAAGTTAAACAGCCAAAAGGTTTGAAGTAGAGCTTTTGAGGAATACTACCTCTTTGTCAATACTTGGTCAGAGAACATATATATATATATATAACGCTAATTCCCACCTTAGGGGAAAATTGTTATATCTGCGCGTACATAGGGCAAAAAAATAACAATGAAATACATAAGGAAAGGTATTCGCCCTAACTTCTAAAAATATAAACAACGTTTTTTTCAATGGCCAGCCATCCGTTCGTGTTAACAGCGAGGTGTCCGTAAATTTGACAACTTTGAAGTAATTTTATCTACTTTGTAAATCTAGGAGGGCGTCCTTGTCCGTTTACGTATTATTATAGAAAAAGTGTGTAGAAACGTTACGGCGAAACTTATATTTCGCCCCCCAAAATTTTCCCCTTAAGGTCGACTTTTCAACAACAACTTTCCCCCTAAATGCGGAATTAGTGAAATATATATATATATATATATATATTTATTTATTTATATATATACATTTAAATCTACAAATATATATATGTATATATATATAAAGCTAATTCC
Organism: Holothuria scabra; assembly: GCA_037179385.1. Lineage (NCBI taxonomy): Eukaryota > Metazoa > Echinodermata > Holothuroidea > Aspidochirotida > Holothuriidae > Holothuria > Holothuria scabra. Next base: position 5,437,181 of record CM074185.1, on the reverse strand, counting down.
CACCTTAGGGGGAAATTGTTATATCTGCGCGTACATAGGGCGAAAAAATAACAATGAAATACATAAGAAAAAGTGTTCGCCCTAACGTCTCAAAATATAAACAACGTTATTTCAATGGCCAGCCATCCGTTCGTGTTAACAGCTAGGTGTCCGTAAATTTGACAACTTTGAAGTAATTGTATCTACTTTGTAAATCCAGGGGGGCGCCTTTGTCCGTTTACGTTTTCCAATAGAAAAAGTGTGTAGAAACGTTACGGCGAAACTTATATTTCGCCCCCCAAAATTTTTGCCCTTAAGGTCGACTTTTCAACAACAACTTTCCCCATAAGTGCGGAATTAGTGCAATATATATATATAAATATATGATGGATGGATGGATGGATGGATGGATGGATGGATGGATGGATGGATGGATGGATGGATGGATGGATGGATGGATGGATGGATGGATGGATGGATGGATGGATGGATGGATGGATGGATGGATGGATGGATGGATGGATGGATGGATGGATGGATGGATGGATGGATGGATGGATGGATGGATGGATGGATGGATGGATGGATGGATGGATGGATGGATGGATGGATGGATGGATGGATGGATGGATGGATGGATGGATGGATGGATGGATGGATGGATGGATGGATGGATGGATGGATGGATGGATGGATGGATGGATGGATGGATGGATGGATGGATGGATGGATGGATGGATGGATGGATGGATGGATGGATGGATGGATGGATGGATGGATGGATGGATGGATGGATGGATGGATGGATGGATGGATGGTTGGATGGATGTTTGGATGGATTGATGGATGGATGGATGGATGGATGGATGGATGGATGGACGGATGGATGGATGGATGGATGGATGGATGGATGGATGGATGGATGGATGGATGGATGGATGGATGGATGGATGGATGGATGGATGGATGGATGGATGGATGGATGGATGGATGGATGGATGGATGGATGGATGGATGGATGGATGGATGGATGGATGGATGGATGGATGGATGGATGGATGGATGGATGGATGGATGGATGGATGGATGGATGGATGGATGGATGGATGGATGGATGGATGGATGGATGGATGGATGGATGGATGGATGGATGGATGGATGGATGGATGGATGGATGGATGGATGGATGGATGGATGGATGGATGGATGGATGGATGGATGGATGGATGGATGGATGGATGGATGGATGGATGGATGGATGGATGGATGGGTGGATGGGTGGATGGGTGGATGGGTGGATGGGTGGATGGGTGGATGGGTGGATGGGTGGATGGGTGGATGGGTGGATGGGTGGATGGGTGGATGGGTGGATGGGTGGATGGGTGGATGGGTGGATGGGCGGATGGGTGGATGGGTGGATGGGTGGATGGGTGGATGGGTGGATGGGTGGATGGGTGGATGGGTGGATGGGTGGATGGGTGGATGGGTGGATGGGTGGATGGGTGGATGGGTGGATGGGTGGATGGGTGGATGGGTGGATGGGTGGATGGGTGGATGGGTGGATGGGTGGATGAGTGGATGGGAGGATGGGGGGATGGGTGGGTGGGCGGGTGGGTGGATGGGTGGAGGGGTGGATGGGTGGATGGGTGGATGGGTGGATGGGTGGATGGGTGGATGGGTGGATGGGTGGATGGGTGGATGGGTGGATGGGTGGATGGGTGGATGGGTGGATGGGTGGATGGGTGGATGGGTGGATGGGTGGATGGGTGGATGGGTGGATGGGTGGTTGGGTGGATGGGGGGATGGGTGGATGGGTGGATGGGTGGATGGGTGGTTGGGTGGATGGGTGGATGGGTGGATGGGTGGATGGGTGGATGGGTGGATGGGTGGATGGGTGGATGGGTGGATGGGTGGATGGGTGGATGGGTGGATGGGTGGATGGGTGGATGGGTGGATGGGTGGATGGGTGGATGGGTGGATGGGTGGATGGGTGGATGGGTGGATGGGTGGATGGGTGGATGGGTGGATGGGTGGATGGGTGGATGGGTGGATGGGTGGATGGGTGGATGGGTGGATGGGTGGATGGGTGGATGGGTGGATGGGTGGATGGGTGGATGGGTGGATGGGTGGATGGGTGGATGGGTGGATGGGTGGATGGGTGGATGGGTGGATGGGTGGATGGGTGGATGGGTGGATGGGTGGATGGGTGGATGGGTGGATGGGTGGATGGGTGGATGGGTGGATGGGTGGATGGGTGGATGGGTGGATGGGTGGATGGGTGGATGGGTGGATGGGTGGATGGGTGGATGGGTGGATGGGTGGATGGATGGATAGATAGATATCTAGATAGATATAGATATATATATATATATATATATATATATATATATATATATACATATATATATATATATATATATATATATATATATATATATATATATATATATATGTTTAATGAAATGAACTGGAACCAACAAAATTTTTCGTTTAGCAAGTAGGATCCACATAGGATTCACAGACACCACTGAAATATTGCATATTTTGAGTGAGAAAAGTTAAGTGGCGGTCAGGTACACGCTAAAGATGACAAGAAGCGCACCGTGCCTGGTACCTTTCGGTTATTTATTCAACCTTCAACAGCCAAGTAAAATGAAACAAGCTAAAAGACGTTATAAATACCCCTGTGCATCAGAATTAAAAGGTTAAGGGTCAAAAGTAAAAAGCCCCCCTCAATAGGCTACACAAGTCTCTAAAACGATACCAAGAAATAGCCGTCTACTACCAATCCCCGGAGAAAAACCATTAAAGCGTAAAAACAAATAAAAGAGAGGAACAAAAGCAAAACGAATTCAAAAAGGGAAAGTAAAAGATAAAACCTTTTAGAGGAGAATCGAAATACTGTACGTACGGCAATAATGAACAAAAACTAGGACCAGTAGCTGACTCTTTTACGAGAATTGAATTCTTTTCTCTTGTTTAGACCAAACGGGTGCACAGTACATAGTTGTGCCATCCAATAAGCTTCCCGTTTCGTTAAAATGGTGTTTACATTAGAGGTACTGCTAATTTTTTCAATAATAATAAAACGAATATGGTCGAGATTGTGAGACTTAGAGTTAAAGTGTACTGATAACTCACACCTCGATTTGTTATTAACGAGGTCCGATTTGTGGTTTCGAAACCGGACCTTAAAGGGGGTGGCAGTAGATCCAACATATTGTAAGTTACATAGTGAACAGGTGGCTAAATAAATAACATTACATCTAGTACAAGAAACGCTTTCAGAAATCGAGTACCTTTTACCGGTGCAAGAACTTGAAAAATATTTACCCTCCAATAGGAAGTTCAAGCACAGGTCGCAACGCTTTCTTGCACATTTATTACACCCAGTGTTGTCAACGAAGTTTGTGACTGATTTACGCTTCGAAGCCGCAGGTGTTCCTTTAAAGTTTTACATCTCCGAAAGGCGGGAAAAATGGATTTCTCTGGGAAAATATCTTTCATCTTCGGCAAACTATAAAGCAGATGAAAGCTATCGTGCAATATATTGGATAAGTGGCGTAAGCCCGGGTGGTAGTCCATAATAAGGGGTAACTCCTCTGGGAAGCTTTGACCTTGGTCTTTTTATGATTTTGTAGTAGTTGAATACGAGGAATAAGTTGGGCCTTTTGAAACTGGCCTTGCACGAAGTTTTCATTGTAACCTCTTTGAACAAGATATTGTTTATATTCGACTTACCGATTCTCTAGTAATTGGGGTTAAGAACAAATGCGTTTGAGTCGAAAGGCAATACTATAAGGAATGCTACGCTTACAGTTTGACGGATGAGCACTATCTGTGCGCAGATAGAGGTGCCCGTCTGTAGGTTTGGAATAAACGTCCGTAAAAATCTCTCCTTCATTTAAATGGACTAAAACATCGAGAAATTCAAGTTTGGATTCCGAAGATCTAACTACAAATTCTATGGAGGGATAAATCGAATTAATGAAAGTAGTAAAGGATTCTAAGGCCTTAACCCCATGGGTCCAAATTTCAAATATATCGTCTCTAAATCTCCACCAGTTGTTAGGAGCAAATGACCCTTGAGTCGTAGCTATTTTATCAATGTAAGACATAGCTATGTCTGCATAGCTACATGCATTTTTAGGGCCCATAGCCGTACCATGAACCTGTAAATAGTGTTTACCGTTGAAAGTAGAATTATTATGCTTTAAACAAATTTTTACCGCCTCTAATATACAACTAGTACTAGGCTGGCAAAAAGCTCTACGATCGAGAGCCTCTCTAACTGCTTTAAGTCCCAATGAATTGTCAATGTTGGGAAACATGGCTTTTATATCCCAAGATACTAGAAGGCTACCCTCTGATAGTGGTTTAGAATTGGTGAAAGCTTCCAATTTATTAATGAAGTCCGTAGTGTCCCGGACAAAGTGAATGGAACTACGTGCTAAGGGTTTCAAAAAAATTTTTGTAAAGGCAGACAGATTTTCAATAGCCGTACCACACCCAGAAGTGATCAACCGGAGTGGGTTGCCCTGCTTGTGAGTTTTGACTGTAGCGAAAGCCTTACCGGGTTTCTCTTCCCAGTTAACCACCCAATTAACCCGTTAACCCGTCAATTTCCCCTCTTGTTAGCCATTTCTGAGCCGGGGATTGGTAGTAGACGGCTATTTCTTGGTATCGTTTTAGAGACTTGTGTTGTCTATTGAGGGGTCTTTTTACTTTTCACCTTTTACCTTTTAATTCTGATGCACAGGGGTATTTATAACGTCTTTTAGCTTGTTTCATTTTACTTGGCTGTTGAAGGTTGAATAAATAACCGAAAGCTACCAGGCACGGTGCGCTTCTTGTAATCTTTAGCGTGTAGTTGACCGTCACTTAACTTTTCTCACTCAATATATGTGTATATATATATATATATATGTATATATATATATGTATATATATATATATGTATATATATATATATATATGTATATATATATATATATATATATATATATATATATATATATATATATATATATATATATATATATATATATATATGGTTAAAGATAGCGAAACAACACTGGATACATTGCTCAACCGATGGGGGTGAGTAAAAATAATTAGAAAGTAAACACTATTGCATTTCAAGATACAAGCTTGTTTCGTATAGGCTTACGTTTGTAGCCTACACTCCTCAGTCTACAAATGCGAAGCAGATGCAGTTATTTACTTCGATACTCCCTTAAAACGTGAAGCCCTATGTATGAAGTAACTTTTATAGGATTTAATAATTAGAATGTTAAAGGCGTGAGAAATTCTTGGAACTGGGACACGGATTGGAAACCTACCTCAAAGCAATACTTACCCAAGTTACCTATAGAAACTCGGGGGCAGTTCGATAAAAAGGGAAAGGCTATTAAACTTTTGAAAAGTTCAGATCGAATTCTCAAATTACAAGAGGAAGATCCAACACTGAAAAATATTATGAGATGGGTAGAGGCACAGAGAGTTCGTATGTCTCCTAAGGGAGACAGATCCACACATGTTAGAGGGAAAAGAAATTTAGTCTTTAGAGAGTTTGCTGCACCATTTATCGGACATGGGAAAATGTTTAAACAATTGGTGGTACTGAAACAGCTTAGAGAGCAAGTGTGAAAGTTGACACATGATTCACCAATGGCTGGTCACCTAAAAGCTTAAAACCCTTTATAGAATACTAAGTTCATTTTACTGGCCCGGTTTTCAAGGTTATGTTTCAAGATATCGCATGTCTTGCACTGTTTGTCAGAAGGATATTCCTGAAGCTTAAAGGGGAGCAAAAGTGGTCATTTGACTCCCCACATATGTGTAGTACATATATAAACATTAGTTATTAACACTACTGTGTTGTTTTTCCACAAAAAAATCATACCGAAAAAAAGGTTTCAAATCTCCCGCTCTTCAAGACATGAGTATCGCCATACTCGAAGAAACACTACCATGGATCAGCTGATTGATGACGTAAAACCTGCACCTGATCAGTTTTCATAAAAGTGGTTACCAACTTACGTACACTTATAGCTAAATTTATAATTACCCTTTACGAAGCTTTAAAAACTTCATAGTTGCTTTTGCTTTACTGATAAAAGTTTTTGATAACCCAATAATTTTTGTTCTTCTTTTTGTTTCATCTCTCGAATAAAAAAATATTATCAGTTATTTCTGACTGCTTTTGTACAAACCAAGATAAGTAACTTCCGGTAGACCCTGAAACTACAAGCGGTAACAACAACAAGCTGGGACTAGCGAGACCGTATTTTAGCATGCCTTTCGGTGCAACAGTTAGGTTCGTTTTCACTCATTTTCGCAAAGATTCGATTTAGTCGAACCTTTTGTAATTCTCGTAAGTAATGTAGTATATTTGTGGACACTTAAACGTTAAAAGAAGGCAATCGCGAAGAGAAATCGGCTTAGACACCATACACATCGATCGGTGTTATTGTTATACGGCACAGGCTACGTATTGCTATACTATTATAAGCCTATACGTAACGTACTGACCCTTGGTCTAACGTTAGCTTGCATAGACTGTACGGCTGGTTCGCTGCGGGTGCTGGTTACATCGCTCGCAGGTGCTCGAGTTTTCCTTTGTCGAACTGGCTCAAAATCATATCCACTTGGCCCGGAAGAGGCAGCCATATGCTTTTAAGGAGTTAATTTTTTTGATTTCGGAACCTTTATCTCAAACTCAACCGTTGAAACATTTGTAAAATGAATGAAACGATGGGCAGTTGTGCTAGTCTTCAGTAGTGTTACGAACGTTTGTGCAGTATAGTATGTATGATATTCCGCAATAGGAAACAAAAGTATATATTATGTGCAGGTTTTACGTCACTGTTCTATTGCACAATGGGTAATTTCGGAGAAATATGGTGCTTTGCACTGGTTTGCTCAACTGCCTTCCAGACTTGCCTCGGAAAAACTCATACTACATTTGACTTGGGATAAAATTGGTCTTTAATGATGCCACATTGCTTGGAATAATTATATTGAATTTCTGTGCTGTCTAGAAGGCTGTACAATTGCTTCCCTTTAAGTTCAGAAAGTAACACTGGGATGCATGACCTTAATAGACACGCCAAGAAATTTTAACTGACGTTGTTGGTCCCCTGAAACAAATCACCCATAGTGGAAACCGATACATTCTTACAGTAGCGCGCGTTGTACCTTCAATGCATAGCAAATCAGAACAAAACAGCTAACAGTACAGGCGACAAACGATGGAGTTATGCGATGGCTGTTACGATTAGACTTTTGCAGGTCACGCACTGGAGAGTAATATGTCCAAACAGGGCAACGTTTTATACCAAATGTTATTTCTAGTTTTTGAATGCTTTGCGACGTTCTCAAACTCATTTTCCAGATCACAAGAATTGCCCAACCAGGCAATTTTAAGCAAGTGAGAACTTGCCCTGCATTTTTTCACTTGCCAGGGGAACCGGGCAATCTTTAATGTCTATTTCTGATTATGCAACTCGGTGCCCAGGTGTAACCTCTCATCTTCGAATAGAAGCAGAACACGTTGCTGAGGCACTGTTTTCCATATTGTCACGGGTAAGTGTACCTGGCGAAATCCAGACCGACGTGGAGCCCCATTTCACCTCAGAGGCAATGAAAGAGTTAAGCCACGTTCTATTAATTAGGCACTTACATACCACTGCCTACCAACCCCAGTTTAATAGCCTATGCGAATGTTTCAACGCTACACTGAAAAAAAAGACATGCCGCGGAAAATGGCGGCTTAAAGGCCAAAGGATCGATACATCGCGCACGCCTATTCACGTAACGAAAGGCGCCACAAGAATCCCTTGATTTCAACCCATTTGTATGGGCGGAGTGTTAGAGGACCAATGGGAATGACTTGTGGGACTGTTGGGACAGCAGAAACACAGGAAGATAGGGTTATGACTACATATGAGCATGTTCCTTACCTTAGAAATGGGCTACAAGAAAATTGTGAATTGGCACATCAGAATTTGCTTAAAATGCAAATAGCTATCGTAAATACTTTGGTTGCAACATTAAAGTTCGAAGGTTAAAGCGAGGAGACAAAATTATGCTCCTCTTCCCTACTGAATCTAATAAACTGACTATGCAGTGGGAAGGACCTTTTGAAGTTGGGAAGAATGACTATCGTATTGATGTTCATGGAAAAGGTAGAGTTTTCCATGCAAATTTGTTGAAAAAGTTTTATTCCAGAGATAAAGGTGAAAAGGAAGATGAAACGTTGAATTTACAAATTGAAGATGCTGGAATGCTAACGAAGGTAACTGGTTCAGATGAAATTGACTACATTGACGATTTGAGAGGTGACACACTAAATACCTACATGTACCTACAGACGGTGAACTGAGAAAATGAAAGAGACACTACGACAGTTCAGTGACCTATGTACCAGAGTACTGGGTGTACCGACTTAGTGGAACACAGAGCGAAATTGACAACCGCAGAACCAATTAGTTCAAAGGCTTATCCCACACCTCATACCTCGAGAGAAACGGTAAAAGAGAAAATTTTCAAAATGTGTCTCCTGGGGGTCATACAACCCTCCGAATCTGCGTATGCAAGCCCTACTGTTAAAGTTAAAGACTTGTTGGAACCAAATTAATTCTGTATCGACTTTAGAAAATTGAATAGAGTGAAAATTGTGACAACCAAGAGCCCGAACCTAATATTGATGAATTGATGTCTACCATTTCCAAATGAGAGTGGTTCACAAAACTTGACCTGACGAAGGGCTGTTGGCAAATCGCCATAGCCAAGGACAAACAGCCTTCCACAAGAAGGAATATATGAATTTTTGGTTATGCCTTAGGGCATGGTGAACGCACCTGCCACGTTTCGCCGTTTGATGAGGGGATTACTACGAGGGCTCACTACAGTTGTCAACTATATTGATGACGTCCTTTGTCAAAAGATCTCCACTCATGGTTGGTCAAGAACAAATTAATCCAAATTAAGGACAAGGACCCACCACACAAAACTGCTGCTTTTCTATTACACGCTTGATCTAATTTCTAACTACTTCCGAAAATCCACAAAGCCAACAACCCCGGTAGACCTTTCGTCTCTTCACAAAGCTGCCCTCCTGAGTATTTGGATTCCGTGCTCTCCCCCTTTAGTTTCAGCGGTCTGTTTTAGACGCATCACATTTCTTGAGACTAATTCGTGACTTTTGGTTTCCTGAAAATCGCGGTGAACGCCTTTTGTTAACCATGGATGTTTCAAGTCTCTACACGTCTATTTCTCAAAATGCTTCCTTGACAGCTATTCGTTGTTGCCTAGACAAACGGCGTGATCCCCTTATACCGAACGACACTTTCCTACGTTTAACGGAACTCATCCTCACACAGAATTGTTTTGACATTAACGGGCGCTTTTCCCGCCAAGTTAAAGGAGTGGCTCCTGGAACCAAACTGAGTCCTTTTGTTGCCTCTTTAACCATGGCCCACCATGGTTAAAGAATTTACTCAGAATAACGGGCAATGACCTTTACTTTACAAAAGGTAGATTTATGATATTGCAGGAGTTGCCGCTTGATCCGACCACCATTTAGAGACTACCAATTTTGTAAATTCCTTCCGCCAATTTTGTTGAAATTTACCAATTGTATCCTGGACTCATCTGTTGTTTTCTTCGACCTTAAACTGTCCATTACCAACCGTAAAATGCCCTCTAACCTACACTTTAAGCCCATCGACTCACATAACTACGTGTTGCGCACTTCCAACCATCCCCAATCTTGCCCTAAATCTATCCCTTGTGACAAACTCTTGCGAGCTAGACCGATATCTATGAGGATTTTGACTTTTAAAATGCCCTGACACAAATTATGCCCTTCTACGAAAAACGCTAGTAGTAAAAAGTTGTTATGAGATAACAGCTTCTTTTATAATGGAGCACAGAGTGCTTACCTTACTGACCTGCAAAACACTTATATTTTATGCGTATTTTAACAACCCGCGCACTCTTAAGCTAGTTTGCGCGTTCTTGTTCTGCAGATAGTACTTTCTTCTGTGGACCTCATAATGGGCACTTAACCTCTATGATGTGTCTATTACACGCGCGTCTCATTTTCATTTTGTTATTTTATAAGCGCTATGCTTCGCATATGTTGACTGAGGAGTGTAGGCTACAAACGTAAGCCTATACGAAACAAGCTCGTATCTTGAAATGCAAAAGTGTTTACTCTCTTATTTATTTAAATATATATATATATATATATATATATATATATATATATATATATATATATATATATATATATATATATATATATATATATATATATATATATATATATATATATATATATATATATATATATATATATATATATATAACGTTAATTCCCACCTTAGGGGGAAATTGTTATATCTGCGCGTACTTAGGACGAAAAAATAACAATTAAATACATAAGAAAAAGTGTTCGCCCTAACGTCCAAAAATATAAACAACGTTATTTCAATGGCCAGCCATCCGTTGGTGTTAACAGCTAGGTGTCCGTAAATTTGACAACTTTGAAGTAATTGCATCTACTTTGTAAATCTAGGAGGGCGCCCTTGTCCGTTTACGTATTCCTATTCCTTGGCGGAAAAAACGCCCATTTAACTGGAAACATATTTGTTTAAGAACAAGTTCCGTCAGACGTAGGAAGGTGTCAGTCTGTTTGTCTAAGTAGTAACGGATAGCTGTTAAGGCAGCATCATGGCGAATGGACGTGTAGAGGCTGGGCACATCCATTGTGAATAAAAGACGTTCACCACAATTTTCAGGAAACTCAAAGTCACGAATAAGTGTCAAGAAATGTGGTGTGTCTTGAACAAACGACAGCAAGGCTGAAACTTAAGGGGAGAGCACGGTATCTACCTACTCAGATATAAGTACAGTGGGGCAGCTGTATGAAGAAATTATAGGTCTTCCAGCGTTGTTTGCTTTGTGGATTTTGGGAAGTAGGTAGAAATCAGAAAATCTGTGGACACGGGTGTAGTAGAAAAGTAGCGTTTTTGGGTAGGTGGTTATTGTCCATGAGTTGGGTAAATGTGTTCTAAACTAACTTTTGGCAATCAGGAGTGCGGTCAGCGGGAAGTTCTGAATAAGCACTTTGATCGGTTAGCTGTTCGTTGGCCTCAGCAATATACAACTCCTTTCGCCAAACTACAACAGCTCCACCCCTGTCTGCTGGTTTGATGATTATGTCGCTGTTACTTTTAAGGGCTAAAATGACATCTCGTTCCTCGGGACAAAGATTACGCAGTGGGGACATTTTGAGGGAAAGGACATTGTTGACATCTTTGTTAATTGTATGAATAACATTATCAAGGGTGGGATTTTCTCCTGGCTTGGGCGTCAAGGAGGAACGGACAGAGTTGGGGGTTGGGAACTTCCTCTAAGGGGGTGTCAGCCTGATGGTCTGTTATCCCGAAATGGTAGCGAAGGCGGAGTTTCCTACAGAAAGCCGAAACGTCTCTGCGTATGGAAAATCCATCAGGAAGGGAGTTCAGTGGTACGAGGTTGAGGCCTTCCGCTTAAAATGAGCGTTCAGAGGACGAGAGTTCCAGAAAAGCCTTAACTTCGTACCACTGAGCCCCAAAATTTCCCCTTATCCCATATATATATATATATATATATATATTTATATCATATATATATATATATGTATATATATATACTTTATATATATATATATATATATATATAACGCTTATTCTCACCTTTGGGGGAAATTGCTATATCTGCGCGTACATAGGGCGAAAAAAATAATAATGATATACATGAGCGAAAGAATTCGCCCTTACGTCTAAAAATATAAACAACGTTATTTCAATGGCAAGCCATCCGTTCGTGTTAACAGGTAGGTGTCCGTAAATTTGACAACTTTGAAGAAATTGCATCTACTTTGTAAATCTGGGAGGGAGTCTCTAAGTCCGTTTACGTATTCCTATAGAAAAAGTGTGTAGAAACCTTAAGGCGAAACTTATATTTCACCCCCATAAATTTTTCCCCTTAAGGTCCACTTTTCAACAACAACTTTCCTCCTAAGTGTCGAATTAGTGAAATATATATATATATACATATATATTTATATATATATATATATATATATATATATTGAAAAGGTTGCAATTAGTTCTTACAACATAGCTTCACAGAACTGTTTCGTAAGGGCCAATAATGTAGGTCCTCAATCCTCACAAGCCAGAAGTAGAATGATGTCAATAACGTTAAAAACGTATGTGTTCGCTGCTTTTGAACGTGTCCGTTTTTAAGCACGTGTTCGTTCCGGTGGGTTGTGAACAGGCACGAACGGTGCACAGCGAGCCAAAATACATTACCTATTAGAATAATTACACAGTAGATGTTTGTTCCTGTGTCTACAAGAGCTTATCAGATCGTTTCTTTTATTTAGAGTTGCTAAGGAAGGTTTGAGTATAATGAAGAACTTTTCTTCCAGACAGAGAGTACAAGTTTTAGATGATGTGGAGTATGTTCGAGCTTTGTTCATGAGTTTCCATTTTTTGGAGTGTTCTACATTTGTATCCTTTAGTCTCCAGATGTATTCACTGAATGCAGTTGCGTTTCTTTTGTCTTTGTGTTTAAAGCTAGACTTGTGGCGGTGTATCTTGTTTTGAATGTGTTCTCTGTTAGACCAATGTATGTTTCTTCGTTGTGGTTGTCGTGGCGTGTTACAGTTGCTTGTTACACAGTGTTGTTTGTGAGGCAGTTGCCTTCCAATGGGCACTCACTTTGCTTTCTGCAATTGCATTTGCTTCGCGTTGCTGGTTCTACTTCCTGTTTCGCCAGTATGTATTTGTTGTGCGCTGATATAATTTGGTCTATGTTTACCATGCAGCTGTAACTCAGTTTCACCGTGTTTCTGTTGAGTAAAGTATGTAGTGTGTGCCCAGGTGGGAAGCAGCTGTCCAAGAGGTAAAAGAATTTCTGGCCAATGTTGGTTGTGACACTGTCACTAAACGGGGGGTTGAACCAGGTTATGTTTGTATTTCGTCTTCGTTTCAGGGCTCCCTTGGAATGACTGGGGCTAAGGGGTTGGGTCTCATACTTTAGGTTGTACCCATAGCCACTTCTTTTTAATGCTTGTTGGAATACGGGCGATGATGTGTTGAATGTGTTTCCGTCGGAAGAAATGTTGGATAGTCTCCTGTTGATGCTTTCTGGAATGTTCTTTATGATAAGTGGGGGGGTGGGGTGGTTGCTCTGTTTGTGCACATAGAGAGGGGTGTTGTTTGGTTTCATGTATGGCTTGTATGTGCTTGTGCTAAGATCAAGGGTAAGGGCTAAGAAGTTCACTATTTTTTTGTTTGCTTCAATTTCTATTTTAAGCATGTTTTTTGAGAATATCTTGCATATTTCTTTCTTTATTTTTTCTGTTTGCCTTGGTGTTGCTTTGCAAACAGCCAACCCGTCGTCTCTGTATAGGCCGACATTCATGTTAATGTGCTGAAGTTGTGATAGGAGGTACAATCCTATTAGTTCACAAGTTTCTACTACCCATGGTGACATCGAATTAAGATTCGGTACGCTTGCACCATGGTGTTTCAACGTTGAATAGCATAGTTTTCTTTGTGTGGAAGATAATTAAAAGTCAGTCTATGACTTCGTTGTGTTCTCCGATTGGTTGTAACCTGTAGATTGTTTTTTTCTGAATTTATCCTTTCTAGTATTTGTTTGCTAATCTTCCCTAGTTCTGATTTTGATGGGTTGATTAGTCTGCATGTGGGTTTGTTCTTGAAGCTCGGTTTGTGGTCTTTTAGTGTAATAAATGCTTGTTTTTCGCTTGTGATGTCCACTCTGTCACTAATTTCAAGTTTTCAAGCTATAATTTTGTCAGCTGCAGTGATTTGATTGCGTGTGTTGGGCGGTGCTTTTTTGTATGCTTTGTTTACGTTTTGTTGTACGAGCTTGTTATACTGTTCAGGTTCTAATTTGAAGAAGTTGTTGGTTTTGTCAGCCGCAACGTATACTTTACTGTCCGCTTTGATTTTGGTCGTGTCGGTTTTTAACTGTGCTTCCGATTGTTGTTTAATTTAATATTCTGTACAAGGCTCATCACGCCTTCCTCGAACTCTTTTAGTTCGGGTATCTGTGGTGGAGCCTTTGTCGATCGGAAGCCGTAATGTTCTTTTTTGTTTCAACCGGCTTTACAGCTTCCAGCTTCACCAAATTGATTTGTAAATATATATACATAAACATAAATATGTACATATATATATAAACATATATATAAGTATATGTATATATATACATATATATATATATATATATATATATATATATATATATATATATATATATATATATATATATATATATATATATATATATATATATATATATAGGTCGAAAGTGTCGTAGTGATAAATTCGATCCTGAATTTTTATACCGATCCAAGATAGAGTATAAACTCTTATCAAAGAAGGAACGGTTAAAGAAAAACACCGAAGTTGGTAGATCGAAGTTAGAATGTGTAGGTCGAAATCGGCTCAATTTTTCTCTCTGGTGTTTTTCTTTAACCGTCTTTGATAAGAGTTTATACTCTATCTTGGATCGGTATAAAAATTCAGGATCGAATTTATCACTACAACACTTTCGACCTACACATTCTAACGTCGATCTACCAACTTCGACCTACTGATTATTCATCCCGCTTGGGAGTACCATGGTAACAAGGAGAGAAAATTGATTCACGCGGGGTATTTATAGCCTGTTGTCGCTTCTGTGAATCACGAGCTGTTCTAGCATAGTGGTCATAGACTCTGCACGGAAAGCGGAGGATGGTGGGTTCGGTCCCCCGTGCGGCTCAATTTTTCTCTCTGGTGTTTTTCTTTAACCGTTCCTTTCTTTGATTAGAGTTTATACTCTGTCTTGGATCGGTATAAAAATTCAGGATCGAATTTATCACTACAACACTTTCGACGTACACATTCTAACTTCGATCTACCAACTTCGACCTACTATATATATATATATATATATATATATATATATATATATATATTATATATATGTATGTATATATATATATATATATATACCTAATTGTGGAATAAGGGGAAATTTTTGGGCAAAATATCAACGTGAGGGGGAAATTACCGATAGGGGGAAAATCTACGTTCCCCTTTACGTTTTCACACACTGTTTTAATAGGAATACGTTAGTGTATAGTAAAATACATATGGGGGTACGTAATATACCTAATTACTTCAATGTTGACCAAATTACGGACGCCTATCTGTTAACACGTACAACTTATGGACTATTGAATTTACGTACATATATGTGTTTTTCCTTAAAGGTGAAATATACAGTTATGTATTTTACTGTTTTTCATTTCGCCTAAACGTATCAAGATATACAAATTTCCCCCAAATGTTCAATCTAGTGGTATATATATATATATATATATATACCCACCTTAGGGGGAAATTGTTTTATCAGAGCGTACATAGGGCGAAAAAATAACAATGAAATACATAACAAAAAGAATTCGCCCAAACGCCTAAAAATATAAACAACGTTATTTCAATGGCCAGCCATCCGTTCGTGTTGACAGCTAGGTGTCCGTAAATTTGACAACTTTGAAGTAATTGCATCTACTTTGTAAATGTAGGAGGGCGTCCTTGTCCGTTTACGTATTCCTATAGAAAAAGTGTGTAGAAACGTTGAGGTTAAAGTTTTATTTGGCCCCCCAAAATTTTTCCCCCTAAGGTAGACTTTTCAAAAACAACTTTCCCCCTAAGCCCCGAATTAGTGAAATATATATATATATAAATATATATATAAATGTATATTTATATATATATATATATATATCAACATATATATATATAAATATATATATATATATAAAAACATATATATATGTATATGTATATGTACATATATATATATATATATGTATATGTACATATATATATATATAAATATATATACATATACATATATTTATATAAATATATATATATATAATCATATCACAAGAAAACACCCAAGTCAAGTCCCCACTTAGGAGGCTAACACAATTCGGCACTTAGACAGTTAGGTAGAATGTTTCATAACACAATTTATTCAGGCCTGCAAATATAATGAATGTTCCTATATGGCGTTACTATTTTACGTTATAACGTGAATTAAATCAATTTCCATGACGTACCTTTAAATATTATATCAGCGGAGATTGTTTGTTCGAGGCTCTGACATTTATACGTCCCACTATGTGATTCTGAAGGATTTTCTATTTTCAAGCGTTGTACATTGTGTTCTCTGTTATCCCTGTAGGAAAAGGTTAGTGCATTGTCCTTGTATATGTTGATTGCACGCCTACTCCTGGACTGTAACTTGCAATTTATAGTTACGAAACCGCTAATAGGGTACACGATAAACGTGCCGTTCTCCGTAATATTCTGTAGTCTAGTGTTGCCAACGGAGATGACAAAGTTTGTTGAATCTTTAAAGAAACACGAAGTGAAGAAAATCGTAGAATGTGCAGACCATTAAAAACTCAAAAGATATTTCCTTTACTTATTCCACAAATTTAGAGGCCTACATTCAAATGATCAAACTTAGACAATCTTCATATCTTTCATAAAAATAACTGTTTTATAAGTGAGAAATTAATGGTTTAATTCAGTTTTCAAATAATGCGTGACAAGACACTTTATCAAATAATACAAAGTACAAAGACATCACAAAAGTCAAAACTTTAACTGCTTCTGTAACGGTTGGATATGAAAGCTGAACATTGATGCTAGTTCAAACCATTGCAACGTGAGATGAACCTTTAACACTCTCATTATGTTATCCATATCAACACAATAAGCCCCTTTTACTGTAAGAATGTGCAGCTCTTTTATTTTCTGTTTCTCTTACCACAACGCACGTGATCACCCGACCACTGGCCCCCCTCACAGCGTCGTGTCACTGAGCCATGAAACTGTTGTGTCGTTGGATCCTTGCATCTTGATGTTATGAAGTCTCCCTCCGAAAATGTTTCTTCTCCATCTAAAGGCAAATAATCACTCCCTACAAAGGCATCAACTAAATTGCCTACTTCTGGTGGGGGACACGAAGTGTCTTGTTCATTTAATCCACCTGATTAAAAGAATGCGGGGAAATTGAAACATTTGTAAAGATCGCGTGACATGAAAAAACCTGGATATCTCATGTGTAAACTTAAAAAAAAAAAACAAGAGAATAGCCGCAATTCTTATCACAATTCGTCAAAAATTGACCATTGTACAAGGTAATTCCTGTTCTGCACTTCTTCACGCATAAATAATAGCTCAATATACTTATCTTGGAACGTCTATGAAGAGACATACCTGTACTAGAGCAATGGTAACAAAGGCATGTCCTGAGGTTTTTATTTTTAAAGTTAAAATTTTGTCCTTGAAAATCATCAGTATCCGTTTCCAAGCCATATATCATGAGTAAGTAAAGGATAGTTAGTGTAGGGCAACAAAAGGAAGGCCAATATTTACAACAATCCATATCATATTTAAGCCTGAATAACAAGTTTCTTCAGAGTCATTCCAACTTTGACAAGTCACACCTTGAGAACCGTTAACAGTGCTGATATAATTTCAATTGATTTTTACTGGGAAAACGTACTCCTTAACTTACAAGTGAAGTTAGGAATTCCTGAAGATTGTCACACTATCTTTAAATGGACACATTAAGTGGACACATTTACTACAATATCCTGTTAACATTACAAAGCCGATAACCACATCAGTACATCACAATAGAAAACAAACATCTTATTACATCATAACACAACATAGCACAACGGAATTCAAGTAAAGAGCACAACAAAGCTCAGAGTTCATTAAGGTACACAGATTGCAGGAAAGACGGTGATGTTTCAGATATTGGGTGGCAGAGTTTTCTGGTACGAAAGGCGGGAAACCAGGGACTTTGATACAGGGGATCCTGAAAAGGACCCGAAAGATTAAGGTGGTTGGCAGCAGTGACACCATTTGATAAACACTGTTTGCCTGAATCAACATACAATGCGTCCAAGATGTCTTCTCAAGGAAGAAATGTTTAGGCTGTAGGGAGATACCAGCGTAAAGGCAGCAACCCAAGTAGGACATGTGCTCGAAAGGAGTATACTACTAGAACACGATACGTTAGGGATTAGTATGATGAATAAACAAACTTAATAGTGAAAAGGTTTCCTGGCACATAAGACCCATGTCCCTAGAGCGAAGTGTGCCCATACTAACTGCACATGTAAGTGTTCGACACTGAAAGACTAGTTTCCATAATCTCTGTTAAGTTCGAAAAGGCAAGATTAGAGTGTCAAATTAAACCTTTGGGTACTAGATTCCAAGAACGCCGTATTTTTGTCAGTCACCAATTTGCCATATAGTAAAATTCAACTGTAAGACTCGCCCAAGGGGTAATAAAATAATGATCACGACAAGTGGTTGCCGCGCTATTCAGTTTAGAATCCAGGAACCGGAAATCCTACAGGCGGTGACGGTTTTTTCGAAACAATGACCGCAACCAAAATTTTGGACTAGTAAGAAGTTCTAAAAATATTTGAGTCATGTTAAGGAAATGGACGACATTCCAGTTTCTCATACAAGACAATTTCCTTTGTCCCAACAAAGTTATACCTAGCCACCCTAAACTGTCTTAAGCCGATTCTTGTACAGAGGCAAACCGTATTATATTGTTTAAAAAATCATTCGGAGGAGCATGCTAGTCCCTAATGCAATGAAAGCAGTATCCAAGCAAATTGAAATTATTTCAGATTTTATGTCTCAATGAAAATTTCTCAAAGGGCAGAAAAAGGAGATTTATTTCAAATTTAATATCGTGTTCTAATAGAAAAACGCCCGCACGGATTAAAGGTGACTTTGCTAAAACTATACTTTTTTAAAATTAACATATCTGAAACTGGTATTTAGAGTGAAAGATCGTCTTTTAACATTGCCTGTACTGTCCAATTGACTTTCTGCAGACCTACGTGTCCTGGGTATCTGCAATGATATCTAAATGATGAACACCAGCACCGTCGGTGCGACAGTAATGTGTGCTATCAATGTACATAGTAAGAGCATATAATGTTTCTTACTGAGGCGAATGAAGAAAAGGATCACCGTTAATTACCCTGAACAGCAACAAGTGTGCTTGTTACTTAGACTAGCCTAGTACTGGCCGGGCCTAGGCCTAGTTTATTCAAAGAAATTACGAACCTTACAATGGCCCCTTCCCTTTGGCCAAGGTATGCGGTTTAAGGAGATAAATCGAGAAAAAACCTCCAAATCAGAGTGAAAGACGGAAGGAGGGGGGGGGGGTGGATGTTGTAGCTCTTGGACCCTTACTGTAACTGTTGGGAGAGAGCCCAAGTCCAGGGGTATCCGCGCAAATGTCGTCTATCAAAATGAATTTTACCTAATAAAATATTTTGAATCATTTTCATCACATTCGATTTTCCTCTGAGAGGAAGGCGAATCCGTGGGTATTAGGTTCTATAAAGTTAAGGAAATGTTGAAAACATGCTAAATGAGACTTCATTTTTAAATTATATTTTGGGGGTTGCTGGGCAAGGTGAGTTCTCAAGTGCTCACGAGGATTTGATACGATGGAAGCTCGTCACGTGAAAGCCCCTTTTGCAATCCTCGGTGATCAGACGTAGTCGTTAGTGCAATTTTTGGATGCGGCTTTTGAAGTAACCGCAGAATCCAGGGTGATAGGGCCAGGAAATATTTATAACGGATGTGATCATTGCGATTCTCATCCTCTACACTGGAATGGGGTCCGTAATATAACATAGCATAGATGTAGGCGAACAAAGGTACTTTCCCGGGGATTTTCAGCCACACTGAGTTCAAATATGATAACTCCTAGTAGATGCAATGCACATACGTAACCTGTAGTTTGAACCTTCAGGCAATGGTCTGAAGAAGATGACACCGCTTTGTTTTCAACTTTGACGAGTACCATTACCCCAGTACCTTTATTATTGGGTCATAAAATGTTTTTACCGGAAATGTTGATTTCAATTCCCCCGTACTTTGTAAGTTGTGGGAAGGAGCCAGATCCCCGGCACACACTTGGCTCTCCGCGCATGTGCCTTCTAACACAATCATTATTAAATTATACTATGGCCTCTTCCTCTTGGTCACGGTGCTTCTATTAAGAAGGCAAGGTCAAAATGGACCTCAAAATAAGTGTAACGGAATATGGGTAAAACCGCTTTTTAACCTTTGGGCCTTACGGTAACTAGTGGCAGGAGGATCATTCCCCGCCACCTATTTGGTCAAAATGATGCTGCCTAAGGGATAAAATACTTCTCTATTCTACCAAAATACCGAATACTGCGCTGCTGTTACCTGTTTTTTGGAACTGTATCACAATGACAGGTGCTTTATACGAATAAGGGAAACTGAAATGGGTCAATACTTGGATTTGAAAGCCGAATAAAGACGAAACTAAACGATTGAGCGTGCTGAAAAATATATTTGGAATTAGGGTATTCGAATATCTCCTTATCAATAACTTTTGGTCAATTTTGAGGGGTCAACATTTTACATCAAATCCCTGGTGTTGAATTCAAGTGTGACATCGAGATTCCCCAAAATTGACCAAAATGACGTATAAATATATATATATATATATATATATATATATATATATATATATATATATATATATATATATATAGGTCGAAAGTGTTGTAGTAATGAATTCGATCATGAATTTTATACCGATCCAAGATAGAGTATAAACTCTTATCAAAGGAGGAACGGTTGAAGAAAAACACCAGTGAGAAAAATTGAGCCGCACGGGGGACCGAACCCATCATCCTCCGCTTTCCGGGCAGAGTCTATGACAAATACGCTAGAACAGCTCGTGATTCACAGAAGTGACAACAGGCTATAAATACCCCGCGTGAATCAATTTTCTCTCTTTGTTACCATGGTACTCCCAAGCGGGATGAATAATCAGTAGGTCGAAGTTGGTGGATCGAAGTTACACTTTCTAACTTCGATCCACCAACTTCGACCTACTATATATATATATATATATATATATATATATATATATATATATATATATATATATATATATATATATATATATATATAAATATATATATATACAAATATATATATACATATATATATGTATATATACAAATATATATATACATATATATATATATATACAAATATATATATATATATATATATATATTTCACTAATTCCGCACTTAGGGGGAAAGTTGTTGTTGAAAAGTCGAACTAAAGGGGAAAAAAATTGGGGCGAAATATAACTTTCGCCGTAACGTTTCTACACACTTTTTCTATAGGAATACGTAAACGGACAAGGGCGCCCTCCTAGATTTACAAAGTAGATACAATTACATTTCAAGATACAAGCTTTATGTCAAGATTTTGTGCGTATTTTAATAACCCGCGCACTCTTAAGCTATTTTGCGCGTTCTTAGTTCTGCAGATTATACTTTCTTCTGTGGACGTAATAATGGGCGCCCAACCTCTATGACGTGTCTATAACACGCGCGTCTCATTTTCATTTTGTTATTTTATAACCGTTATGCCCGTTATACCGTTACATATATATATATATATACATTATATATATAAATGTATATATATATATAAATTTATATATATATATGTATATATATATATATATTGTAACGTTCGGGTGGCCTCTGGCCAAGGTCGTGCGGAGTGTTTGAGGAGCGCAGTCGGATCCGTTATGTTTCCTGCGGAGCGACTCTCCCGGTTAATCCCTTGGCTTAGGGATTCCTTTAGTTACGGTAGTAATAGTAGGATTAGCCGCGTGCTGCATAGACCATTGTTTGCCGCTATGCGGATGATCCGCAGTCACATATGTCATGTTAATGTTTTATTACGTTATATCAGGTCGTACGATCGTAAATTCATTCATGTGGGATGGGTGCAAATCCTTTCGAGTCATGATTAATTGAGGGCTTAAAATGTATTTCGTTCTCTATGGGATTATTGGAGTTTGGGAAAGCTGTACCCTTTTTGTAGTAATTTCAAGTCAAAGAGACCCATTGTGTAGTATGTGCAAATTAGATCCCCTTTATAATAATGTTCTCGAAGGGGACAGGACATACCTTAATTTAGTTTAACAGCAGCAAGATCTTGGATAATCTCGGTATCTAGGCAGGCTTATATGCCCTGAAGCCAGAACCAGTTGAAACAAGCCTTTGAAGCTATATTTAATTTCACCGTTTTTCTGTTGCTTCTCACCTTACTTTCATCATTTTTCTTTACGTCACTCTTTGGCATATTTGAGAGTCGATTAAGTTATTCTACTTGGCACGAAGAAGTTTTACGTTTATTTTGGTTATCAGTTACGGAAATACACCATTTTATACAGCACCGATTTAACTTCTACTTGGATTATTTTCGTCGACTCTTCATGACTTCGTGTATTTCGTTAACTCCTGGCCAGTTATAATACAACACCTTAGGCCAAGAATCCCACCTTGCAGGCCTAGACGCTACCCTAGAAGCAATCATAACCCCAAAATCGTTACATTGGTGGCAGCGGTGGGATCTTTGACGAAATATAGACACGTCGTCAACGAATCATCGAAATGGCAAGTAAAAATTTATCTAACGAGAATTTTGAAGACCGTAAGAAAGTTATTTTAGAAGAAACAGAGTTTCTTAAAGGAGAATGTGAGAGGATGATTCCGCTTGTAAAGGACAGGCAAACCGATGACTTGGAGCTTACATCCACTTCTAGTGACAAGTACATGGAGCTACCAGGTCGTAAAGCGCATGCAATAGAAGCAGGATTCCAACCTGGTCAGGGTCGAAGGCACCGCACAGAGCCTAATTCTATTGCGGAAGAACGAGACCACACGGACTCTGTTTTTCCATACCGGCATCGAGACCAATCGGACTCTGCCGGGGGTCCTTGAACAAAGGTAGAAAGGCCTAGTCATTGTAGAAGGCACCGTTTGGAGCCTATTGCCCTTGCGGAAGAACGAGACCACACGGAATCTAGTTTTCCGTACCGGCATCGAGAACTATCGGACTTTGCCGGGGCTACTCGAACGAGAGTAACAACAGAAAAATGTGTTCAGATCCATACGGATTCTGCAGAGATGACAGTCAGGGCGAGTCAGAGCAACAGGTTCCAGTCGGAACATAACGCTCTTGCGGAGGATTCGGACTTTTACCGGAATCCAGCCCCTTCGTACCGGGATCGGATCCATAAGGACTCCACCGGGGTTCACGGTAAAAGTTCTGGCAGGAGCTGACGTAATGACAATTTTTTGGCCGGAGAGGAAGAGGGTTACAGTAAAGAGCCTGGTAAAGAAGACCCTGTGTGGCGTAAACGTTGGAACAGAGAGGAGCCAGCAGAATACCAGACAGGTGACAGTTCTCACAGTCGAGATCCTGAAGATGTTGGGCGTATACCTAGGACTCGGCCAAATATGCTGCCAGAGAAATTTGATGGAGCTCAACCCTGGGATAGCTACATCTCACACTTTGAAAGTGTTTCAGAAATTAATGACTGGAGTCGGAGCGAAAAGGCACGGTACCGTAAGGCAAGCTTGAAAGGGGAAGCTTTGGAAGTATTGGCGGACCTTCCTAGTACTCGTTTGGATTTCCGAACCCTAAGCACCGCGCTAGAGACAAGATTTGGACACGCTCAAAAAGGTCCCTTATGCCGTGCCCAGCTGACTATGAGAACAGGAGAGCGACCAGAGTCTGTTCAACAGCTGGCGCAAGCTATCAGGAGGCTTGTAAGCGTTGCCTACCCGTCACTTAACAGTGCAGCTAGAGATGACATCGCTCTAGAACATTTCAGAAATGCCCTCGACGATGTGGAGTTGCAGAGAGCTGTGTTCATGTCAAAGCCAGCATCATTAGCAGAAGCAGTGGCAATTGCAGCTGAAACAGAGTCATTCCAGAAGGCACAACAGGCACATCACTTCAAGCAAAGGGGTAATATGAGGCAAGTAGTGGTAAATGTTCCAGAACCTACGTCCGAATCCTTCAACCAGGCAGAGATTATTCAGATGCTCAAAGAACTGAAGACCGGTTTGTCAGAGCTAAAGGACTGGCAAAAATATATGGTTAAGGGGAGAGGCACGACAGGAGGCGGTTACCATGGTGGACGAAGAAACAGAAGAACTGCCTCAGTGGAATGTTGGAACTGTGGTGAGCTGGGTCACTACCAGTATGAATGCCAACATCCATTGAAGACAAACCATCCTAGCCAGGGAAAAGAGGGGGAGTCGGGTCAGTAGGCCCTAGCTTGACTCGTGGTAGGCGAAAAGGGTCTTCAAAAGCAGTGAATCCAGCACAGAAGGATAAAGCTGAAAATCTTATCAATGCTTCTGGTGTTTTCATTACCGTCGAAATACATGGAAACCCTGTTCAGCTGTTGGTGGATACAAGTGCTACACTCTTAGTTATATCGGAAAGGACTTTTCTAAAGTTTCCACCTAGTTTGCAGTCTGAGTTTAAGAGGAGAGACAAGTTTATTTTGCTGGCAGACAGTAGCAGTAAGATTAGAGACAGAGGGACAATACTCTTGGAGGTTGAAGCTGCAAACAGAAGATTTCAGCACGAGTTCCACGTTATGGACATAAAATATGAGGGTATACTGGGTCTGGATTTCATGATCAACCATGACTGTCAACTTGACTGGAAAAGGAGAAAATTTTGTATGGATGGGGTAGACTTGTGAAAAATTGTCGTTGGCAACATTCTGCAAAGACGAATGGCCTAAAGAATGGTTACGTGTCACCATTGCAGAGCTTTCAAGATAGACATGACGTGGTGGTGGCACATGCCCTAGTGGATGCATCAAAGGAAGTCATGCCACTCCGAGTCTTCAACCCCACGGAAAATGAAGTCACACTCTTTAAGGACTCCCAACCAGCCACCGTAGAATTCTCCGTAGAAGTCCTTGAAGAAGGCATGCAACCTGAGGCACAGTCATCCGAATCGGTCTGTGTTACCCAAACGGAAGACTCAGACAATACTGAAGGCATCACTTAAGACCAAGGCCAGAGTTCCCTCCCAGATCACATTCAGGAACTGTTAGATGGAACCGCGCGATCTGTCTGATACCCAACGGAATCAGGCAGTAAACTTTCTCATGGATTATGCTGCACTTTTAAGCTCAGGAAATAGTCAGCTTGGAAGAACAGGCATCGTAAAACACAAGATCAACACTGGGGACAGCAAGCCGATCAAACAGCGGCCAAGAAGGATTCAAATTCACAAACAAGAAGTTGCGGATAAGGAGGTGGAGAAAATGTTAAAAAGTAGCGTTTTTGTACCCTCCCAGAGCCCGTGGGCATCTCCGATCGTGCTGGTTACAAAGAAAGATGGCTCCACTCGCTTCTGTGTTGACCATAGGAAGCTCAATGATGCCACCATCAAAGACGCCTATCCACTTCCAAGGATTGAAGATAGCCCGGATTCCCTCGGCGGGTCGAAGTGGTTTACCACTTTGGACCTAGCTTCTGGCTACTGGCAAGTGGAAGTTGAGGATGAGGATCGTGCTAAGACTGCCTTT
The DNA here is from genome assembly GCA_037179385.1 of Holothuria scabra. Taxonomy (NCBI): domain Eukaryota; kingdom Metazoa; phylum Echinodermata; class Holothuroidea; order Aspidochirotida; family Holothuriidae; genus Holothuria; species Holothuria scabra. The sequence continues at coordinate 5,411,591 of CM074185.1, read as the reverse complement.
GTCACTCGAAAGGGGCTCTGTGAATTTACAGTTATGCCTTTCGGCCTTTGTAACGCCCCGGCCACGTTTCAACGTCTAATGAAAAGGGTTCTAGAGGGTCTTCAATGGGACGTTACTGTCCTTCACATCGATGACATCATAGTGCATGGTAGGACATTTGAGGAACACTTAGAACGCTTGGGGTCTGTTCTCGAACGTCTTCGAGAGGCCAATTTGACACTGAAAACCCCAAAGTGCAGTCTGTTTCAAAGGAAAATCGAGTTCTAGGGCCACGTAGTATCAGGTGAGGGCATAAGCCTTAACCCCAAGAAGGTGAAAGATGTGGCGGGATGGACTACATCCTCGAACTTGACAGACCTGAGGAGCTTTTTAGGTCTCCCAGCATACTACAGGAGGTTCATAAAAGGGTTTTCCAACATAGCCCGCCCACTGCACGCACTGACCGAGAAAGGAAAACAGTTTTAGTGGAGCGACGACTGTGCAGAGGCATTTGCTACTCTGAAGGCCAAACTCACTTCATCACCAATTTTGGCGTACCCCAACAATAAGAACCCTCGATACTGATGCCAGCCAGTTTGGGATAGGTGCAGTGCTGTCACAAAATCGGTCAGGTCAGGAGCTGGTGATTTCCTATGGGAGCCGCCTCCTCTCCAAAAGGGAAAGAAACTATTGCACAACGAGGAAAGAGTTGCTGGCCATGGTCTACTTTTTACGGTACTTCAGGCTTTACTTGCTTGGCAGGCCCTTTCTACTACGTACTGACCATGGGAGCTTGCGGTGGTTGTTCTCATTTAAAGAGCCCGAAGGTCAGGTTGCCCGCTGGATTGAGAGTTTAGCCCCGTATGAGTTCACGATCGAACACAGGTCCGGAACCAAACACCCGAATGCAGACGCACTATCAAGGAAACCATGTACACAGTGCGGTTTCAGCAACTCACCAGACCCTGAAAACCAATGAATTGAGCCCCCGCTCTGTAGATGTGGAAGTAGAAAGACCCAACCCAGAGGACGGCAAGGGCACTGAGAAGCTACCCAGAATATCTGGTGTCGACCCTGTACCACGTGATACCACAGATCAAGTGGCAACTCCCATATGGTCGAAAGAATACCTCAGACAGGAGCAGCTTAAAGACAGAGAACTTAAAATGTTCATTCAAATTCTAGAAAGTGGTAGTGCCCGTCCTCCTTAGGAAGAGTTCTCCAGTGAGGGCGCCGTGGTGAAGTTTCTCTGGTCACGTACGGATTAATTACGCATCCAAGAAAATGTGCTGTACTAACGATGGGAAGACGCAACCGGAGAAACTGTAAGTTATAAGCTCCTGGTACCCAGGGCCCTGCAGAAAGAAGTGATGGTCCAGCTGCACGATGTCAGAACTGCGGGACATTTAGGCTTCAAGAAGACTTGGAGTAGAGCAAAACGTTCACCGGTCATGAATTTGGATCCAGAAAAAGCCCTACAAAAAAGAACCGAGGCCCCATGCAGGAATATCGGGTAGGGATGCCTATGGAGAGAGTGGCAGTGGACGTGGCTGGCCCGTTTCCAGAGACTTGTCGTGGAAACCGTTTCATTCTTGTAGTGAGCGACTACTTTACGAAATGGACCGAAGCCTACGCCATGCCGAACCATACAGCGGAGACAGTTGCCAATACGTTCGTGCAACAGTTTGTATGCAGGTTTGGCACTCCCAGAGAAGTTTTCACTGACCAGGGCAGAGACTTTGTATCCCTTCTATTCTACTGCATGTGCAAAGAACTCGGAATTGAGAAGACCCGTACCTCACCTTTCCATCCACAGTCTGACGGTATGGTTGAACTGTTTAATCGGACCATGGAGTGTATGCTGACCAACTTTGTATCAGAAAACCAGAGGGACTGGGACGTTAGTCTGCCGTTTGTTACCATGGCTTACCGTTCCACCGAGCACGAATCCACCAAGTTCACCCCAAATATGCTGATGTTGGGCAGAAAAGTCGAGATGCCGTTGGACATCGTGGTGGGTCCACCCCGGGAAGAAAACTTTGAGGAGAGTGAAAGGGAGAACCGAACTCCCCATATTCTTTATGCAGAACGCCTCCGCCACAGGATAGTAACAAGCTTTGAAGTGGTCCGCACTTATCTAGGCAAGGAGATGACCCGGCAGAAATACCATTACGATCGGGGCGGAAAGGGGACTACACGGTATGCAGTCCGCGATTCGGTGTGGATGTACAACCCTTCAAGAAAAATCGAACGGAGCCCCAAGTTGCGCCCTACGTGTGATGGTGCATACGTCGTTATAAAACAACTAACAGACGTGACTTATCGTATTCACAAATCTGCCCGTTGCAAGCCCAAGGTAGTTCACTCAGACAGTTTGAAACGGTACCGTGGGTACCACGATAAGTCATGGTGGAAAGTTGACGTGACCCAAGAAATAATGGTAGATCAACAGTCGGTCACCCTTCAAAGCCGGTCACCCTTCAAAGCACTATGGAAACCCATTTGGAGATGCCCCCGTCTGACAAGAAAACTGAAAATCACAATCAACCCGGCCGCCGTAACAACCTGCGCCCCCGATAGCTGCAGCACTTTCTTGAATATCAGTAACAATTTTAATCAAGGAAACTATCAGCTTCAAGGAAACTTTTATGTTGTTTTTTTTATGGGTTGAAGAAAGGAGCAAAATTAAGGAGAAAATGATACGGGAACTGAAATGCTTTTATTGCTTTGAGTGCTCACACTGTTGAATGGGCTGGAATTTCAGGTGACCATGAACAAAAATCAAGACGAGATGTGGCGGGACATGGCAGTGACACCGGGCTACGCATGGGCAAGACCAAACGGAATTTGCCCATGTAAGATCACACGAGTCGTACGTGGTCGGTAGCCCAAGGGCCAGCACCATACGGAAGCTGACCCCATTTCCTTAGTGTCCATAGGAATCTCAACAGCAAAGTCTAGCGGTTTATAGAGAAAAACTACGAGGAACTTTAATTTCGGAAGTTGTGGATACCGATATTTGTGTTTCAAACGGAAAGAAAATGTTTTGTGTTTGGAATTATCTTTTTATTTAAGTGCAAAAGACGATTTAAAAGATTTCTAAATTTGAACGAATTACTTTGAATTTGTCTGCGGACACTGAAAAGTATCCGTATTTACTTTTGATTTATTTTATGTAAAGTTTTCTTTTGGATGTGTAAACGGTGAGAAATTTCTAAGTCATTTTTTTAAACGTTTTGTTAAGTGTGACGACAGAATTTTCGTATCTAAAAAACAAGATTCCTTTCTGAAGTTAAATGCATTCCCTTAATTCACGTTTACATACTTGTGCTCTATTGAGGTAACCTACTAAAAGCTTGTAAATAGCGGCTAACAATGGTCTAGGTCCTTGCTAATTGTTATTGTTCTAGGAAGAATAGTCATGTGGGGTCAAATGGTGTAAGCCAAGTGGAGGAGAGTGTAACGCTCGGGCGGCCTCTGGCCAAGGTCGTGCGGAGTGTTTGAGGAGCGCAGGCGGATCCGTTATGTAACCTGCGGAGCGACTCTCCCGGTTAATCCCTTGGCTTAGGGATTCCTTTCGTTACGGTAGAAATAGTAGGATTAGCCGCGTGCTGCATAGACCATTGTTTCCCACTATGCGGATGATCCGCAGTCACGTATGTCATGTAAATGTTTATTACGTAATATCAGGTCGTACGATCGTAAATTCATTCATGTGGGATGGGTGCAAATCCTTTCGAGTCATGATTAATTGAGGGTTTAAAATGTATTTCGTTTTCCATGGGATTATATAAAGTAAATATATATATATATATACATATATATATATATATGTATATATATATAGATATATATAAATATATATAATGCATGATGGTTGGCGTGTGTTGGAAATATATATATAAGGAGAAACAACAAACGACAAATAATGATACTTTCATTTCCAACTATATACGTTTACACAAACGATAAAATAATATAAAAAACAAAATATTTCGAGCGTCGTATACACCGCTCTTCCTCAGTTGAACTAAATAACAGTGGGTAGAGAAGAAACTAGACCTTATCGGGGTGCATTCGGGCGTAGAAGCTTAGAAAAGTGAGATCTTTGCTAAGTCCAGTGAGATGGGTGTTTAGACGTAAGATTGTTTTTAATTCTCGGTTGCTTCTTTACTGGGCTGTTTTGAAGTTGCCATAGAGAATGGAAAATTTAAGGTCGGAAAGGCCATGGTTTGGGAGATTAAAATGCTCAGCAACCGGGAAACCTTTCTTGTTTTGCCGTATGCTTAGTTTGTGATTATTGAATCGGAGCCTAAACTTTGTGCTCGTTTCGCCTATGCAGGTGACCTGGGGGCATTTGATACAATAAAGCAGATAGACTACATTTCGGAGTCGCAGTTAAATCTCTTCCCGGTTTCAAAGAGACACCTGAAGCCTGATGAAAAATGTTGGGGGAGGGGTCGAGGTGTGTGCATACCATGCATCTAGGTTTTTTGCAGGTGACATTTCCACAGTTAGACTCATGATTAGAAGAGGGGAGGGAGGTTCGAACTAATTTAGACCTGATGTTGCGAGGTTGTCTATAGGCAATCACTGGGGGCTCTTTGAAGAGTTTTTCCAAAGCTGGATCAGAACTTAGCATTCCCCAGGATTTTTTGATGTCTTGGAGGAGGGTGGGAAGAGAGGGGTGGTAGGTTACAACCAGGGGTAGTCTGTCAGATGCTTCTTTATTGCGGTACGAGAGCAAGTTATTTCTTTTTAAGGATTTTACCCTTTCGAAATGATGGTGTAACAACCGATAGGGATATCCCCTTTTGAGGAAGAAACCTACAAGTTCAACAGCTTTATTTAGAAAGATTTGATCGTTAGAGCAGATACGTCGGTATCTGAGGAGTTGGCTGTAGATAATAGAGTTTTTGGTGTGTCGGGGATGGAAGCTATTGAAATGGAGATAGGAATGACTGTCAGTTGGTTTTGTGTACACAGTGGTCTCTATTTTATGATATTTAATTTATTTATTTATGATCTCTTAAGGGACCAAACGTGTTTAGAGAGCAAGAAACAACAAACGACAAGAAATGATACTTTCATTTGCAACTATATACGTTTACACAAACGATAAAATAAAATTATAAACAAAATATTTCGAGCGTCGTATAAGTGAGTAGCTGCTGAGAAATGGAGGGGTAGAAGTCCACAATATCAAAGGCCATAAAGGTACGGAACTGCTTATCCTTGAGGGAAGTAAACCAGTCAATGACCGCGGATGTGCCCATTCAAGGAAAGGTACAACAACCACAAGAAATCTTTTAACTTAGAACGTCATGAAAAAGAAACCGAGCTCTCTAAACACGTTTGGTCCCTTAAGAGGAGCGGCCAGGCCTTTACAATTCGTTGGCACATATTAGCACAATCGAACACACATAGAACTCCATCTGGCTTTTGTAACCTTTGTCAAGCTGATAAACTTCATATAGTCGATCACCGTTCCCCCAACCTCTTGAACAAAAGATCGGAGATTCTATCACAATGCCGCCATCACCACACACGCAAGAAGTTACTCAAGCGGGCAATGGTTAAAAACCCAGAACGGCGAATGCTTGTGTTCATTGTTAACCGAGATCCCCTGACGATCGCATTGATTTGTGAGAAACTTTAAGTAGGGTTTTGTTTGCTTTTACAGCATAAATACATGGTCGGTATACATACATACATATATATATATATATATATATATATATATATGTATATATATATATATATATATATATATATATATATATATATATATATATATATATATATATATATATATACGATGTATACCAGGGTGCTGATTTCAAATCTGAATTGAGTCTTTTGATATCGGGCTTTGCTAGGGTGTTTTAAATCAATTTTTGCCTCCCGTGAGGCCGTTTTAAAGGGCCGCATGTTCTAACGGGGGCTTACCAGGGAAAATGGACTTCATATTTGGAATAAGCATGGCTGCATGAACCAAAACTGGTCGATTTTGGAGACAGTAGGTATCCGCCCTATCCTGACCGGGGAGGGGGTGGTCTTCTCCTTGGTGAATCGTCCTGTGTATACGATATTTGCAATATACAACACCAACACCCCGTCATCCTCTCGCCATATGCCACACCATTCATAGGATGGAAACAAAATCATATTTATATTTATGGCTGGGTGAGGTTTTTGATGGCAAATGATGTGTCATCCGATTGCTAAAACTTTGCCCCTTTGACCAAAACACTAAAAAATGAGCACTTGCGCTCTATTTCGGAAGCAGATTAAGCCAAAATGGCGGAGTGTTATACAAAGACTCAAAATTAATATTTGGACGCTGTGTTCAGACTTTGAGACCTTACCAAAATTTGTAGGAGGGGGCACCCAGAAAACCTGTGGAGCGTATTCGCGCATATGTCCACTATCACATATTAATCATTTGTTGCCATTGCCCTTTTCTCTTGGGCCAAAGTCGGTCTTTCACCAAGGCAATTCGAAATGGACCACAAAATTATCATTACTTTATATGGGATGGGTTCGTCAACTATTCAGCTCCAGCTGTCCTTCCTAGGAGGTGACCCTTACCCCGCCATCCCTTTCCTGAGAGCATACGCGCATGTGTCCTCTTTAACAAATCTATCACACTTGGCCATGTTCTCTTCTCCTTGGCCACGGTGGTCCTTCTACGGAGGCAAGTCGAGATGCACCACAAAATTGAAAGAGCTATAAATATTATTATCGAAATTAAGGGGTCTTGTTCACCCCCGATACCCTGATACTTATATGCCGCCAAAGAAAGGTTAGGCAAAATCCCGTTTTCACTTCTTCCTGCACAGAGAAGTGATGTGTTCAATTAAAAATACCATTTTTGGAATCAGCATGGTCGAATACGTGATATGTAATTTCGTCCGTGGGGTGGGGGAGGGGATGGGCGATGTGATGTAAATTCATCCTGATGTTTTTTTTTTTTCTTATCTGGGCAGGCCTTTTCACAATATGACTGTGCCGAGCGCCCCTCTCCATGGAACTCCCCGTCCTTGTCCACAGTTAGACCAGGATGGGCCGAAAATCGCCCCACACCATGGAACTCCCAGTCGCAAAAGTCCCATTTTTTTACCCTTCCATCATTACTTGGCGGATTCCAAGCTGAGAACGAGTAGTTTCCTATTAGCATTGTTAAGGGCTAAATCATTTTACCCAATTTTCGCAACTTTCCGCCTAACTCCTTAACACACTCGAAATATATAGAGCGTTAAAAAAAATAAACAGAAAGTACATTTATTGCGACGAATAACGACGAAAGTGTAAAATTTCATGTTTTCATGAAGGCTGGCAACGGAATGTTGACGAGATACAACGTAAGGGCGTGCCCTCTCACTAGAACTTTGACAATGTATCACTGATCCTAGTTGGTCTAGGTATTTAGATGAAATATTTGGGAGCAAAAGGAAGATTATTGTCGGCAACAAACATTGCCTCAAAGAGTCAATAGGGCGTTGTGTCTCCACCCTTATACCTCCCTGATCGCATCAACTCGGGAAGATGACTTCAGCTTTCTTGAAAACATTCGAAACAGAAGTTTAATTCTCATGAATATTTTGGAACATGGTAACTTCCATCCGATACCAGTCTTACTCCCGCAATCCCACTTCCACTCCAACCCCATACTGCACCCTTATTAATTTGAAAAAAAAAAATATGTACGCAAAACCATTCTTAGAATCAGCGCCCTGAAAGCAGTACAAAAACAAGGGTAGTGGAAGGACTTGCCCGAAGGGAGGGCCAGGCTCCACGACAGCGGGGTCAGCATTTCGAAGCCAAGACAAAGGTAATTAGTACCGTTTGGGCGTGTCCGGCAGAATTCAGGGCGCGTGTTCGCGTCGAACTTTGGGGATTTCCTTCTGAGAAATATTTAAAAATGCGGAGTTTGCTTTGAATAAAATTTGAAATTTTCGGAATTTGTTGGATAATGTGGCGTTTTGCTAAGATGAAATTGAAAAATTTTGGGTTTTTATTAAGTGATGCTTTTTATGAGCAAAATGAAGTGAAACTTCGGGGTGATAGAAGTTGACTACGGTTTTTCATTGTAAGGAGTATCCACCTAAACTGAACTAAACTGGAAATTTTTCCAAAATTTTACCATGTCTAACAAATATTTGAGAACCTGGTAGCCTGCAGCTTATAAAGGACCAATAAATGTAATTTTATTATAGATATTTTTCTTCTTTATTGAACAATCTGGCATTCTTATCAAAATAATTCAAGTAGGTTGCCGCGTAACCTGTAGTTTAATAGGGTTGCTAAAACCATCACGCATGTTGCGACCCCCGAAAAGAGAGACAAAATTCCCGAAAAAGTTTGGCTACCTTTTAACCGTTTGAAAGTCTTGAGCTTAAACATTAACATAATATAATGGCAGGAAACAAAGGCATACGAATGTATTTCATTCTGAGAGGGACTAAGGGGTTTTTAAACGAAAAATGTAGTTCTGCTCAAAGGACTATCTTATCGAAGTGCCACCTTTGTTTGGCGCGGAACGCACAAAACAATTTTTTTGAAAACCGGACACTTCAGACAGCCGGGTGTGACAATTCCTAGACTTGTAATTAGGAACAAAGCAGTGATTATTTTGAGCTGAAGTTTGCCAGTAAAACTCGCAGTACAAGGAAAAGATCAGTAATTCATAAGTATTCAGAAAATTATCAGATAAAATGTACTAATTCCATTGTATGAAATAACTTTGTACCCATTTTGTTTCATTGCGACTCCTGGTTTAATTCAAGATCTAATCAATTGATGACGTTTTCTATGTATGTGACTGTTCGTACAACTATCTATAAATAATTTTTTCTATCTTCTTTGGAAAAATGACACAACCCCCAGTTCCAACCCCACGTCTACGCCAAATTTAAAAAGTTTTAATTGGTAGAGAAGAATTGAAAAATTGAAGTCTTTATTGAAGATCAATTTTCCCACATTCATAGAAGTTGATTGATGTTTCATATTTTTTCGTATGGTGAAAGTGGGTATTTTTTGTACTTTGTGTTCAGAATGTTTGAAAACAGCCTAAAGAGTTTTTGTTGAAGCAAATTCAGATTTTTTGTAAAAAAAGTTTGGGAATTTTCAGTATCCTAGGAAAATATGGTCTTTTCGTTGAAGCAAAATCAATAAAAACGTCAGGAGGGCGGTGGGGTGGGGAAGGGAAGGTTAAGTTAATCGGACTTACAGCTTTCATTGTATGGATGAAGACTGAGTCCCCATTGAAACTGAATCTTCACCCAGACGGGGGGACACCTTCCTCGTCAGGGGACCTTGTCCTTATCCCCCGGCCCCTTCCATTGTACAAAAAAGCACATCTTCAGGTACAATGAGTGCTTTGGGACAAAATTTGGCCCAACCCCTCCCCAAGGAAAAATGGTATGTCACGATACTTTTTGAAATGACGTAAGTTATATCGTTTTCGGCGATTACGAATAGTGTATTTTTGCATAGGGGTTATCAATATTGAAATATGAATTTTGAATAACAATATTGAAATATGGAACTTTGAACAAAATCCAAAATAATGAAAATTGGGGTTTTCGACCACTATCTCTTCGGAGAAATGAATTATACAAAATTTGACTTCAGATCGTGGTCGATTTGACCTTAAACCAAATTTGACGCAAGCTGATGGCACTCGATGCTTTGGGTCTAAAAAGAGACCATGGACCATATACCCTCGGGGTTTTAAAACCCTCCTGCGGTTCATCTCTAAGACACCCTTCCCCAAATAAACTGAGTATACATGTATTCCACCATGCTCATCCTCAAATAACATTTAAGTTGCAAACCTCACTTCTCTTGGGCAGGAGAGGTGGCAAGGGGATTTCAGGTGACCTTTCCGATCGAGATGAAAGTGAAGGGTTGGGTGAACAGTACCAAATAATTTAAAAAGCAGTTATTTTAGAGCCCTCACACGTACGATAGAGTTCAGGTCAATTTTCCACTTTCCTCCGTTGAAGGGCCATTGTGGCCCAGGAGAAGAAGTCATAGCAAACGTGCACTGTTTATGTGATAGAGGGCACACTATGATGCACGGATACCCCAAGTGTGTGCCGGGGTATGGTCCCCCTTCCAACAAGTCACAAAGTCACGGTAAGGGCCCCAAGTTTGAAAAGCTTTGCAAAGCCGTGTTTTCCTCGATACCGTTAAACTAGTTTTGAGTGGCCTTTTTGGACTTACCGTGTACGTAAAGAAGGACTTCCGTGACCTAGCAGAGAAGCTATGACAAAAGTACGTCATGTTTCTTTTGGAGGACATATGCGCGGTTAACCCATCTATGCGTTAGAGAATGGCAACCTACCCCTCCCACAAGTTACAGTAAGTTAAGTAAGCTGCTTCCAGTACTAAATTTTGTGTCTTCAACTTTCGTGGCATAAACCAGAAGTACTACCTACGAAAAAATACATTACATCTGAACTTCAGAACAGTTGAGACTTACGTAGGAGTCGACCACGCTGAAATTTTCATTGTTTTAGAGGTAATGTTATGACTATGCACCCTCTTTCCTTTTCATAATCGCAATGTTTGTTTCGCACCACCGATCTCTATTAATGAACCAGTTATTTATAGAGGTCAGTGTTTCGCACACCTTGTTTAGAGTCGCACAGTTACCCGGTTATTGTCACGGCGTAATAAAATAATAACGTTTCGCACGCAGCGCTGTGTCCTGTATGATATGCAATGCCCTACGTTGGGTTGTATACATAGATAGTATATGCAGGGAGCTGCCAGAGTGAGTAACGTGGACACTGAAGGTCTGTATACACGAGCAACATTTGTAAACCATTTCAAAACACCTCACCTGCCAAAAACCCAACACGTGTCTGTTTTCGGTTTGTTGCACTGTGTAGACAGAGTAAAAACAATTTGAAAACTTTTTAAAAAAAGTTTTGAGAATGTTTTGAAAAGAATTGACAGGACATTTCTTTTGCAACATTTCCAAAACACTTTCAAAACATGCTGCATACCCTGTCTACACTGTGCAACAAACCGAAAACAAGCATGTTTTGGATTTGTTGCAGGTGGATGTTTTGGAAATGTTTTGGGGAATGTTTTGCAAATGTTGCTCGTGTATACAGGTCTTAACGTAACTGCAACAGCATGTGGACTGTTATTTAGCTCACCTTCGATCTGGTGCTCGCTTGTACTATGCCGTAAAGCTACCACAGAATGCATTTGACCGGATTAGTTACTAAATGCAACGGTAACAGAGGTACAGCGCCTCATCGTGGAACTGTTCCGGTCACTTAACTTGGCCTCCGAGGTTACTCTGCTACAGCGGTCATCAACGTTATCACACTAACGGGAGTTTCGCTTAACACGGTCTAATGGTAAGCCCTTACGTTATAACCTACTGCCATTGTACTTGGTGCTCAGCATAAGCAATGGAACATTGAAAACAAGCCAGTGAGCCTCAACTAGAACTGCAATTTCCTGCAGATCACAGAATTTTTCAGAGTCATAGAGAGTGCTGGGGCAAAAACTTTGACTGGGAAATTTTTCCCATTCCTGTCCAGCTACGTTCCCCTCGGTGTTGCATTTGCCAGATTAAAGCTAGGTTACAACTAGCTTATAAGAGTAAGTGCTGGAGTATATGGGATTTGATACAGTTAACAACTGACAAAATGTTTACTGCAAGTTGTGATATGTCCCTGTACCGTCTGGTGTTTCATGGCTCCTACTGAATTACAAGAAAATTCTGCCAAAGTCTATGTGTCAGTTTCATAATGAAGGGATAATTTTTCACTGCCCAAAAATGGTTGAGATTAACTCAGGAATAAATGGGGTTGGCCTGACACATCACGATTTCGGCATCTATTTCAGAAAACCGTAATTTACAATATATGATACTGAGGTGAATTCAGACTTTTGTTCTCTCAGTTCTTGTGGGGCAACCTACAGTAGACCTATTATACATTTTCTCGCCTAAATCACCTTCAATTCCTCTGACATAATTTGAGAAGAGAACTCCAGTCTTGATTTTTGCTTATAGTACCTCCTGGTGCACTTTGTCATTCCAGGGAAATGTCTGGTCATTCTAAACTGTCTTTTAATCACTCCCAGGATCACAATAAAGGAAGGGAACATTTCAACTTTCAGGTTATATGGATATCCTACGAAAGATACAGCATAGAGTCAACTGACCATTATTTCCTGCAATGAATTATTGTAGTTTAATATTAGATTGTACTGTACGACACACCCAACATCAATGTGTGATAACTTTTAGTTGGTCATAAAGGCAACTTAGTTTATACATGGTCTTAAGTTCAAGGTAAAGATTTAGTTTCTTGTAAGTAGAATTTAATTACTAATGTTCTGTTGGGTGGTACGTCAATCATAAGTTTGTAAAATCAGAATGTGAATGTGGCAGAAATATTGTACTGCACCTTTACTACAGGTGTAGCTCTTAATCAGTTCCCATACAGGCCTATACTACGCTCTAAAAACTGCACCTGCCATACATACACTTTATGTCTATATATGGATGTTACAAAGCAAGTCGAGGATTACATGAGATGTCCTTACATTACCTTTCAAGTACGTAGTACAACTCAATTTCCTTCCTCTTTACCTCTCACAAAGACTTTGGTGCCTTTAATTATGCTTGTATTATGAATAATCCCATACGATATGAAACATTACAGAGTAATCTTTATAAACCTGCGTCTCCCTGCGGGAGTTATAAAAATTTTAAAAAAATCGTACATTAAGTATAAGTTATCCCCCAAAAGAAAGCCGATCTTGAAGAAAGGTATATACCAATGTGTCTCCCTATTTACGATCTCAGCGTACAAAGGTTCAAAATGAACTAATATTCTACTATAAGTTTGAAGGGACTATTATTAGATCTCGTTCCCTGTGAGTAGAGTAATGGAAAAACAATAAAGTACTTCCTTATATTCGCTAAGGCGAAATAAATCAGTGCTCTCAATCCATAAGTTAACTAAAGTTACATAAAATTACTGATTGGGGTCTTATTTCTGACAATGAGAGCATTCTTTCTGAAATAAAAAGTTTCTATGAGAATCTTTTAGTTCTGAGGGATGTAACCCTGATTATTTCTTTAATTCGCTACCAAATTACCATAGTGATCTAGAGCCAAAAATTGTCATAGTGAGCTTTCTTTTAACGAATGTTTTCACGCTTTCATGTCTATGAAAGATGATACTGCCTCTGCTCTGATAGACTCACCATATAAATTTTGAAAGCCTTTTTGGATTTCAATCGGACACTTAGTTTTAGATTCCGTAAATTATGGGTATCAAAAAGGACATTTATCAAATGAGGCATAAATTTGACCCCGAAGCCGGATAGAAACCCAACTTCTATACGGAATTACCGACCAACTACGTTATTTAACACTGACTACAAAATTTGGGCAAAAGGGATCGCTTTAAAACTGCAACCAGTTGCTCAAGATCTCATTGGAATTCAGCAAACTGGGTCCCTTAGAAGGAAACTTTATTGGGTACAAGATTCGCTGAACGCGCGACTTAATTGATTACCCAAAAGAACGTAACATCCCAGGCTTTTTCCTTTTAGTTGATTTCGAAAAAGCATTCAATAACCTAAAATGAGATTTTATCCACCGTGACTTATTTTTTTTAATATTAAAAATGGAGAAAGGGCACTAAAGAAAAATTGTTACAGTTCGGTGTGCAACAATGGATTCTACAGGTTTCTTATTTCTGCACACAGAAGCTAACCAAGGTTGTCCTCTAAGTCCCTACCTTTTCATTTTAGCCGCTATAATTTTAACCTAACAAATTTATCATACTTATACAGTTAAAGCATAGGCGGCGGAAGCGGGGGGGGGGGGGGGGGGGGACCAGGGGGACCCTGACCCTCGATAACTTTTTTGAGATTTTTGGGGGCATTGCCCCCGTAACTGAATGTCGCAAAATAAAGTTTTCAAAGGTAATTCAAAAAATTTAAGTTGCTTCGATTACATTTCGGCTCTTCCTTGGCTCAAATATTACTTTTCAGGGTTAAAAAATTGTAAAGCTTCCGGGGGCTTCGCCCTGTGGACCCCACGTTAATGATAACCTGTAACAGAGATTATTTTCGCCCTTCAAACAGTTGCATGGTATTCTGCAATTGTGCCCTACTCTGAATTTCGAAATAAATTTAGGTAGACTGTGACAAGCTTGGTATCTTCGGAATCACTTGCCTTTTCTACCTCATGTAGGGATTTTTTTCAATTCCTGGGGATGCACAAAATCGTTCCAAGATCATTCTTGGTTTGGTGGGTAAAATATTTGGGTCTATTAGCTCAAAAAGCTATGACCTTTACTTCACAGATAATCACAACACAATGCCCGAAATTCTTCCAAGCATTTGCCCGAAAATGGAAAAATATCATAGTAAGGGTACCGTAGTTATGAAAGGTTAAGAGATAAAAAAATCGCGACACATTTGGGAAGCCTGTGGCGTAAAAGAGAAAATTATCCTTCTTCACAGTCGTCGCTTTGTTTTATAAATGTGGATGTGTTCAAATGCAAGGTAATTGTTCACCACCTCAGACAGATATCTTAAGAAACTTGCAAAAACGTGCTAATGGGCTGAATTGCCTGCACGACTAACTTACACAACTTTCTGCAGAAAAAAATGAACAGATCTTGCTGCTGTGTCGAGTCTATAATTAAAGCTTAGGACACAGAACGTGGCAAAATTGTTCGATATCTCAAAATTTGCGCGGTTAACTACCAAACATGATCCAGCTTTTTTGTTCCCCTAGCAACAAAGTTTCTAAATATTCCAAAATTTCCCTTTCCTAAGACCGATTAAATTTTCCAGGTGTTTTGAACGTTTGTTTCCGTTTAAATTGCGCGGTAGGATCGCAAAGCATCAGGGGAGAAATTTGAAAATGGCACCACCCATGGCCGTATTTTCCCCCGATCGGGTGAAAAACCATTTTCCCCCGAAAGAGGTTATCTCCCGAACTGCCAGAATTAGAGACAAATAAACCTGGCAAATGCCTTTTCCAGCCATCTGGGAGGTTTTAAAATCCAAAATTTTCTTTGTACGCTCCGCGCCAACTGATGGCTCTATTATCGCGGTCCTTAAGGTTTTTACTCAAATTGAAAGAAGCTTCTGGTTCATCAATTAACCTAAAGAAGTTCAAGATTTATCCATTAGACGCTTGCTAAAATATAAATCCCAGCTTATGCTGAATCCTTAAGTGTCAATATTACAAAGGGACCAGTAACGAGGGATCTCATTTACAGGAGACGGTAACGATCTGTTTTTCTGAATTGGGCTACTTACCGAAATAATCTAGACTTAAATATTGCCTCCGAGTCTGGTCATCGAGGGATATGACCCCTATCGAGCGGGAGGTAATAGCCCACTAACTATATATTTTTCAGGTTTTACCCAATCCATTTTAAGATTAACAACCAGAAACAATAATTTTCAATTTTTTTTGTTCCGGTAACCCAGACAAAGCTTAACGGTCGGTAAAGCTAAACTTGTATAGTGAAGCTGGCTTAAAAGTCTTGCATATCCCAAACTTTATCAATGGTCTTAAGTGCACATGGTTCAAACGGTAGGGTACCACTGCAGAAAGACCATTAAAATTGTTTGACTATATTTATTTCAAGGCATTGGGGAAGGATTTAACCTTCCAGAGCAATTGCACTGCAAAAGTCGTGTCCATTGTCAAAAACATATTTATTAAACAGGTTGTACGAGTGTGGTGTGATATTTCTTTCTCTCATACTAATGAAAATTTTGGTAATAAATGTATTTGGAACAATTCCACAATTAAAATTGATAATAAGACGGTATTTTATGAGAAACTTATTGAGAGAATTGTTATGTATGGTACATTTCTAACGTTACCGCTGAGACATCTGATGTTGTGTTGGGCCCTCATAGAACAGTTATTATTAAAACGGTAAACAGAAGCAATTTTTCAGACTCTAAAATATATTAAAACCAACGAATTTTCAGCAACACCGTTGCTCTTCTCAAGTTCAAAAACACACTAAAAAACTGTTACACTTTGTACAATGTGTTAAGAAGAAGAAAGCTTTCTGAATATCCCCCACAGCTTGGTAGGAGATGCACTGGTAAAAGAAAAACTGGAGCATACCACGGATAAAAACAAAAACACACCCACATATACACACTTTATACCCTCGATGGCCTGTGAGATTTTCTATTTAGTTCCGGTCTCTCAATCCTTATCCATTCAGCCTCGCTGACCTGACGCAACGTAGCATCATTTTTAAACCTTTTAATTATTTTTAGCTGAATATTGTGATGGAATCAGCCATGGCTTTCAACCATGTGCAGGTGAAGAACCGATCTTGTTGATCGTTTTGAATACAAGTCCCAATGTTCATTAAACCTTTCACCTATACTTCTAGATGATTCGCCAATGTACATACCGCCGGGCTTGTCCCCACACTCCTCACAAAATATTTTATACACAATATTGCGAACTTTACAATCGACATTACTCTCGGTATTCGAACATAAAGCACAACTTTCTCCACACTTCTCTCCCCTTAAAGGGTTAGATTTTACTAAAGTTTGTTTTAAGGTCTGACCACTTCTTTCAACTTCTTTTATCTTTAGATTGCATGCCTTTAAAACGTTCCTTATCTCTTTTGCCATGCTACTCCCAGGGGTGGCATCTACAAACATAACAGTTTCATCTCCACCTCGGTAATACCAAGTATTTCTTTTCATTCGTTTTACTTTTTCTTTTTCTTTCCTACTCCAATTCTTTGGTTTTTTTTTTTTTTTGTGTAGGAAGAACTCCTTCCTTCTCCCTCTTCACTGCCTACCTGTACTTCTTCCTTGCTTTAACAAAAACTTCCTTTCTTTCATTACAACTATACCCACTACTTTGCATTCTGTCAAGGCAGAACTGTATGTGACTTTGTTTCTCCTTCTCATCTAACATCTGTGAATTATTTCTCATAATACTGGTCATATCCGCCACTAATATATTGATTTTATTTTTCATTTCGAGTGCTGAGTTCCTATGTATAAACTGTGTAGACCTAATTTCTTTTCTGTAATACGAATGCAATATCTGCGTTGTACGCTTACCACTGCTCGTTACGGTACCTATCCATGCACATAGGTCTAGTATTGGCACCCGCTTATTCTCATAAAGGTCGGGATAGTCGACCGTTACCCTAATTGAGGGATGTTTGGCATTAGCAATCTGTAGGATACTTTTCATTGTGGTACTTTCACTCTTATCAACTTGGTTAGGATCAGGTTTTACAACAGTGTTACAGTCGTCTACATACCGCTTATACATCAACATCTGAATGTTCATTTCCTCTAATCTTTTCAACAACTGGCTGTCCCACCAACTCATGAATATTCCGGCCACGTACCCTGTCGATCTGTTCCCGATAGCGCCTCCTTTCATCTGCCTATATTAATCACCATTGAACTCACTAATTTGATTATTCATCACAACACAAATACTATACTCAAATGCCAATGTAACCATTTCCCTAATTTTTTCACTATTAGGTATGGCTATGGCCACCACCCATGGTGTCCATCTAACCTTCTTATTAGAACTACTCCCCGATCCTGTGATTTTAGGGTTACGCCCTCTCTTTTGCTTCCTAGTAGGACAGTACCGACGCATATTGTCTGGAATAAATTTCTTATTCATATCCAGTTCAACAAGCTTTAGAAACAAACCAAGTTCTTTTGTGTTGACGTCTTTGAATTGTATGTTACTATCTCTGATCGCATTGCCACAACTTTTGGCAGTGCACTCAATATCAAGTGACGGATAAAGTGCCTCCACATCCATTGACCCAATAATACACCCATCCAAGTTATCTGTCTTATTACACCTTTCAAACTCCGAAAGGAGGTCTTCAGTTGAGTCACATGCTGTCTCACTGTCTTTAATGAGGGGCGCCAATATCTGTGAGATGAAATAGGATAATCGAGCATTACTTGATACCATAGCACCACATACTGGCCTAAGTGGTGGGCCATGTTGTTGGTAAGGTTTGTGGTCCTTTCTTAATCCATATAACGTGGGCACTGTGTTATTGTTAGCTAACAGAGAGTCTCTTACCCTCTTATTTGCTTCAATATTTTGGCACCATAGGTTCATAATTCCGTTTAACTTATCTTTCACTGCACGGTACTCATCCATATTCGATTTCACCATTCCTTCCAAGTGGTGTGTCATTCCTATGATGTAGTTATTTGGGCTGTCTACAGATAACTTTCCAGATTTATCAGTGTTATAGACAACGATCTCTCTGTCTTTAACCCTCTTTTGCAACAATCTAATCCCTCCTCTTACTTTGGTGTTGATGTTCTCACAACCTTTACTTTCCCTTAAATACTTTTCGATTATCTCCCCTATCGCACTTTTTGCCCATGCCATCTTACTCTCCATTCTTTCGTTATCAGGTGGGGGCATATAAGCCGATTGGTTGTACATTACCTTGGTGGCAGACACCTTCTTCAAACTGAAACTTTCTCCACAATAGAAGTCAGTATCCCTATCCTCAGTTTCTTCATCCACATCTTTTGTGTTCATGCTCACCTCTTCATTTTCCTCTTCCTTCCTTTCAAATTCATGCTTCCATCGTAATTTAGTCATAGCTTTTTCCACTTCTGCAACATTGTTCATTTCTATTTACCTTTTTGTACACAGCGAATCTCGGTTGCATTGACAACACCAGTTCTTCGTTCTCATTCAACCATATTCCTCCGAAGGCATTGACCTTTTCTTTGAATTCATCCTGCAAAATCCTATCCTCAAACGTGAGGCCCTCAACATGCAACCTCTCCAGCTTCTTTTGGCTCGATTGTGGGTTGTTTCTGCTTTTGCTTGAACCACACTCAGCTTTCTATATATCCAGTTAAACCGATTCTTATAGTGATTGTCAAAATATGTTCTCGCCTCAAAACTTTCTTTCCTTTCGATATCTTCCCATTGCTTAATATATTCGTCTTTTTTGAGCCATGATTTGCATTTTACCTTCCTTTCAGTTAGCTCTTTACTACATGTCCAAATTCTCCTTTATAGATTCTTCTTAAGGTTCCTCATTATCTTTAACTGGACGTCATATCTCTGTGGTTTTGTTATGTATGTTTGTGATCTATTTGATAACGCCGGAAATGTGTTATCTTTCTAAAATTTTAGTTATAAGTATCAGGAAAATAATTTTTAATTAACTGGGGTTTGATTAGTAATGTCCCGCAAAGATGAAGAATGTTAGGATGTGGGGAAAACTGAAACTTTAAATGATAATATGGTCCTCAAAAACAATTCATTAAAAGCTATCTCTGCATCTGAGTTTGCCTCAGGGGTGGCGCCAGCGGGGGGGGGGGGGCATGGCCCCCTGTGGGGTAACACTGCCCCCCCCCCGTTGGGGGAAGGTCGGCGGTTCCGTCGGGAGGCCTAAAATAATAAATAATAATAATAACAAAAAGACAAAAAAACCTACCAGGGCTGAAGTTACTGGGTGGGTGGATTTTTTTTTCTTTTGAAATGATATTTTAATACATATCGGAATCAATTTTCAACCACTTCTTCTTTGCTCCGTTATACCACATTCCATATACCCGTGTCCTATCTCCTCCCCCGTCGGGGAAGAACAGCAACTTTCTTCGGGGAGGCCTTAAAATGAACGTAAAGGACTTACAGTTACTAAATAGATTATCATAAACAGTTCTTTTGTTTTCTTTTTGCACTATTCTATTCTTTTGTAACGGTATTTTAATGCCTATCTGAATCTGTTATAATCAATTCTTACCAGCTTTGCCATCCCTCATCCCAACTTCAATCCGCAAGGTCATGTCCCCGTCGGGGAAGGCCGCCGGTCTTTCCCCCTGTTGTTGTTGATAAAGGTACCTTGTAACGTGACATATTTTCAAATACGTTGGAACTTAAAACCATTCATAGTCTGAAATTCAGGCAGGCACGTAAAAAGTTTCATTCATGTAGTAAACCTTGCAATTAAAGTAATTCCGTTGCATAGTCCCCCCCCCCCCCCGAAAAGGGACAAGACCATTTCATTTACTTGTAGAAGTACCGATTAGCTGGTACTTTTCTGATCATTTAGCAATTTGGATTTTCTATTGAAGTGAAACTTTCATTTCAAAGGAAAGTTCAAAATAACCACTGCTTCATTTCGAGTTACAAGTCTGGGAAATGCCATTCCGGCTATCTGGTGGGTTAGATTTTTTAACAATTTTCTCATAGCATGCTTGTAAATTATTCTTCGTTTTGGGGCAGTATTATGAAGTGAAAATTTTATTGCGAAAAAAAACCCTCGAAAGCTGACTTCTTAAATTCTAGTTTCGAACACGGAAAATGCCATTTCCTCGTGTCTGGGGGTTCTCAATTTTTCACAAATTTCTGTGCCCTCGATTTAGATGGTCTCTCGGGGACGATTACACTTTTCGTACAAAAAGCAATCATGCGCCCTCCTAAACTGAAACACTCCTTAACGCCTATGACAATAAAATAAAATATGAAACTTCGAATAAATGCGAAGCCAAATTTTTTCCTCGGGAGAATGTTTCAATATGGTCTGAGGGCCTAAATCTGCATGATGATATTCAGTGACCCCAACAAAACTACAGTTCCCCCCCCCCCACTTGATTTTTTCTCACGAGAAGGTAAGATTCTTCCATAAAACGCCCAAAACGTCATAAGCTTTACAATTTTTCTCCAGTATAAGCTTCATATTGTTAAAAGCGGCAAAATTTGCCACTCCGATGGATACTCCATACAATAAATAACCAAAGCCAATCCAGTCTGTTAATCACCTGGCATACCACCTAAATTTGCTCTTGAAAGACATAGGCTCATAACTTAAAAAAGCCAAAAATTCATTATAACTTTACCAAAATCAAAATTTTACTTCATTAAATTCCAAAAGTTCTCCAATTTAATAAGCCTCTAATTTTCAAATCTTCGTTGAAAGAGGGAAAACTTTCCGGGCAAACTTGATTTAGCGCGTAACCTCAAACGAATTTCAGCTGTCGCCTATATAACGTCTTTTATTTTTGCCATATGAAGGGCAGATTCTTCAATAGAGACCCAGAATTTTTCATGGTACTAACAAAAGCCAATTTTTTTTCTCAAAAACTCCAGATTTTTAAAAGAAGGGTTTTTAAGGTCACAACATGATTCCGTATAATAGAGGACTACTTATCCTGAACATTTTGGTGAAATTTGCGTTGAAATCCGATGTGTGGTTCTCAAGATATGAAAACATAAAGTTTTCACATTTGCAACAAAAAGTGAACTTGAAGCAAGCACATATGACATCACATCCCCACATTAATGGGTAGTCTTTTCTTTTCCTTTATACTGTGTACTGGATTTTCTCCTCAACAATCCCGTATGATTAAAATGTGATTGCATAAGTGGCATGAGAATTTTACAAACTTTGCATCCCCCACAGGGAGGTCATACTCCTATTAACTTCAAGGTCAACACAACAGTCTGATAAAACAAAGGAAAATAAAGCATTCCTTGTTAATGTGAGGAAGTGATTTAAGCTCTGCTGCCCTCAAACTCACTTTTGAACACAAATCTACTGGCTTCTTTTACTGATATCTCAAGAAATACATGTCCGATTTGAATAGAACTTTCACAACAATGTGAAGATTTTGTTCCTCTTACACATGTGAAAATTGAAATTTTGCTTAAACTTCCCCTTTAAGTACTTGTTAAAAAGGAACCCCAAAATTTTGGCCTCAAATTCTACCAAGTTACGGCCCACCGGGACATAACATCACCTTTGTCGGGGCCTTGAAATTCTGGCCCCTTTTTCGGGGAGCTTAGTTCCCCTGTCGGGCAAACCCTGGCGCCACCCCTGGTTTGTCTACAGTCTCCACGTCCATCATACCAGTGCTAAATGAAATTCTACTTTTAATGATCTCAGGGATGAAAGCTGGTAAATTTTTAACATGCCATTCTGTACAACCTCTAAATGTAGAGAGCACTATTCTCATTCTAAGTTCCTTCATCGAATCATCCCTACCTACAAGCTTTTGTTATTGAAGGGGAAAACATATTCCAATCTTTGTTCATTTTGCGACAATTAGATAGAGCAGAGGACCTTAAAGACTTGTTTTGGGATTGAAGTAAAACCATTCGGCTTTTATTTTGGATGTAACACGAGTTCTTTAAGTAAGCAATTTTTATTTCGAAAAAAAGGTTTTTTGTTGGGATCTGGAAAATTGTGCTGGTCGCCCATACATTTTAATTTAACTGGACATGAAATATTTTCTATTTTCTGTTTGATTCAAAGCGAAACCAGTGTAAACCGACAGTATCTTTTTCTACAAGTTAAAAAACTGTCCTCAAAATAGAAAGGTTTCATAATAATCGGGTTTTTAACACGAAAAACTCAAAAGAAAATTTTGAGCAATTATATACGCATTTTGTAAATGCAGCGATTTATTCTTCCGGTAAAGAACAACGGGTAAGCAGTTAACTTGTAAATGGTTGCTGACCTACAATTGGGAAGCAGACTTCACATTTGTGACTGTTATTGCGCAATCTTTACACCCTCAGCACCACTGATCTATATCACTGGATTACGTAAGTATTGTTTCGAAAGTGAAGCCACCGGAAGTTCACTGTGCGCCATATTACTAGGACCCAAAACTTACCTGCTGGTTTACAGGTATGTGCTGACTGGTGTGCAAGAGATACGTTGGATTAATATTGCAGCACCGGCGAGTTCATTTGAAACGGTGAATTGATTATTATTTCAGAGCCGTCGTATTTTCTTTTTCAAAAATCAATTGTGAGGCTTTGATCGAATTAGCCTATTTGTGAGTTTGATTAAGTTCGGTAAAGGTTCGTCACACTGTCACACGATATAATACATTGACCTACTGTAGCCTTTCCTAATGCTATTTAACGTTGGGTTTAATTAGGTTTTACTGAACTGTACAGTGTAGCAGTAAGTGTAAGGCCCAGTATTACATGAGGCTTGACGGACAGTCATGTATCAACCTTGAAAGGCATTAGTCAAGCTTAAAAATGTTGACCATTGTGCACTCCAAAGGAAGGCTTAAAGAGCTCTACAAGTGCCATTCACTGAATAAAATGAACCTCACTTTTCACTGTTTTGCCCTGAAGGTAGGCTAAACCTAATTTGTGCTGAAAAAGCAAAAACTCTCCGGCTTACTACATATAAGTTTAATAACAATGGGGTTCATTTTCCAGTAGTTATGGATTGAAAGCTCTTTTACAGTTTATCTACCTTCTCCATTACTGATGTTTAAAGAAGACAAGATTGCAACTTTTTTTTTTTTTTTTTTTTGCAGATCTTACGTCCCGACTTTTTTGTGTGGTTTCTTTCTCCATGATACAACTGGATCTTGCATTGAAAATTTGGCAACATGAATCTCATCTACCCCGAGTCCACCAAAGAAGATAGATGATAGATTGAAGTTGGTCAAGACTGAAGTTGCTATGGCAAAAGGGACACCTCAATGCTGAAATTCGGATAGCCTTGTGTCAAGGAGGAAGAACTACTAAAACCCAGCTAGTACCATTTACAAAGGGACAAGCCTTCGTTACATCAGGAGCCTACTTCAACTAACTCAGACACACCTCAAGTAATGCAATTGGCTGGATAAGGAGACAGTTAAGGCTACCAGCGCTTGCTTTCAGCTATACTGCTATGCAGAGAGCGTTGTTTGAACTTGCTTTGTGTGTAGGAGAGACGCGGTTAGTCCTAGTCAGCATACATCACTAAAAGATTTCCCGCCATTTAGTGACAGTCGTTTTAGTTCAATCTTCTTGAACCACATCTTTCAACATTACTAGTGAATTCGTAACATCATAGTCATTATCAAATGCCGTGGCCTGCTCGACTTAACCAGTTGGTTGGAAGCTGGGCCGTGAAACTCCTTCTGATTAATTTACTCAACTAACATCATCAAGACTAAAAGGCAGGTGAACCAGACCTGTTCTTTTAACATTATCTTATGAGTAATCGGTTTTGTGAACACATTTTAGAAGGGCTCTGCTTATTAATCTCTCTGGTGGTTGTCTTTTATTATACCGTTCTTCAGATTTTTTTCTCTAACAACCGCATTCATGATGGCTCTGACATCTTCGTTAGGTTGCTCAGAATTTAGGTCAACGCAGGGAAGTTGAAAATTCATCTTGGATTGAAGCAAGCCCACTGTAACTGCAGTGTATATACTAATATGGACAGCATTGCTTAGATCATTTGCCTTGGTAATTTTTCACCAAATTTGTGCCAGTCTGGCCTGTCACATAGCAACGGGAAACAGTCTCAATGCCCTTCAGATATGTTGTGTTGCCACTGCTTTTGCGGGCTTATGAGTAACTATTCGTTATTGCAAAAAATAATGAATTGTCATGTGGACTGTGTGAGCCAATCTGAATCCAGGAAATGAAATAACGGACAGTAAGGGGTTGTAGAACAGCTAACAGTCAGTCTTGTGTCAAGACTTGCTCTCTCTATCACTTTGTGACATAACACTACAACCAAGGAAGTCATATGTAACATACCGCATCCCCTTCGTGGGTGTGCCTTCTGGTTAAATTATTTTCTGCATTTCAGAGATGACATCATAACTGTAACCAATATGTCATTGTAATTGCAAGGAGAGCTTTACAAATCAATCAAAAACAAAAGGAAGGGGTAAAAAACCAGCTCAAAAGTTTACCAATTGGGCTATTTTACTTATAGTGCATAAAATGGTAGTTCGGTGTTTACCTGAAGAGTTTCCTCCAGTAGATGCTTCTTCACGTACTCTGATTACAATATGCTGCAGTTGCGTAGTACTGGGGGGGGGGGGAGGAGACAAGTTGTCCCCCCTGGAAAATAATTTTGGGGGAAATTTGATGAAATTGGGGAAATTTGATTAATATGATGTGCACTTTTCCCATTCCTCAAAATTTTTGTTACGATAAGAAATTGTGAGACATTTCTCATAAATTCACGGAACAAATTAACTCAGATTTCGTCCGACTCACTTTCCACAGACATGTCCTCTCCGCGCCAGATTGAATGTTCTCCTTTATACGGGCAGGTGTTATGATCAGTGCATCCCAGTGAACAGGAAGCTGTTATTCAGAAAATTAGTTACAGCTGATACAGTACAACTAACACTGAAAGGCTGTAAACCACCTCGTTGTACCCTTTGGGATTTCAGTGAAAGAATGTGAAAACTGACAAGTCACTACCGTAGACTCCCGAGGTTAATATAGTTCTATAAGCTAGTAGCGATAGGGGTTTAAACTAGTATACCGATTTTACTCTGTGTACATAACCATGGATGGGGCTGAAACGATCTATGGCTTACTATAAACATAAGGTTAGTCTAGAAACTAGAATATACGGGTTCATGTGCATATTTAGATTTTGTTACTTAGCCTTATCCTTGGAGGCTTACAGGCTAGTTCGGAAAAATAGCTTTCTGCCCACTTGGGGTGTAACAATAAACGGATCCATACCTTGTCCTGGGCTAGAACTTATTTGGTGAATGCAGCCTTCTACACTTAACAGACTACTGTTCTAACAGGATATTCTGTGTGATCGGGGCACTTTTTGGTCTCCTCTCATTGGCTTATGAATACGACAGGGGGAGTACTGGGCCACCCCAACCCCCCAAGGATACCAATTTTGTGCTTAAAATACGTAGCCAGACTTTAGTCACACAGATTCTACTTCAAAAGATAGCAAATATACAACTAGATTGCATGTACGGGCACCCAAGTTTTCAAAACTTTTCAAAGGGGGAGGATTATCTCCGCAAGACCCATCAGTGATGCCAATCTTTTGATTCCTAAAGATAGACAAATTCTTCAGATTCCATTTTTTCCTATAAAAAGGTAGCCCTTTTATCCCACTGGTGGCACCGATTGCATAAGGACACCCACCTTTTAAAGACTTTAGGTAGCGTAAACGTCATAAGAATGCATGTAAAGACACAAAAGTTTCAGTTTTACCCCCATTAACTGCTACAATTAACCTATTACCACTGTTCCTGTCAAAGTCGAAAGGTGACAAATATAGGAGCATCAACGGGGAGGTGGGGTTATCAGGACCGGCTGCAGTCTGGGCAAAAACTCGGGGGGGGGGGGGGGGGAGATCACACACTGGCTTTGCAGGTCTTCACCATTATTTACCATGTGGTGTATGTATGGTTTAGAAGTCTCAGGGGGAATTTGTCCCCCTCAGGTTACCTGCGGCCATTGTTATGCCTATTACCAAAGTATAAAGTCCGGTCACAATATTTTGGGTAAATCACTCTCAGTGGCATCTTCTCTTGATTGTGTGATGATTTATTTGCTGTTTTATCCTTAAAATATTGCGATAGCGATGGTCAGAGAGTACACTATGGCTAGAGTCTTCGCCATAAGCTTTCCTAGAAAACCGAAGGAGTGGGAGCTCACTTGAAAAGTTTAAGACTGCCTATTTACCGTCTTCGAGGTGAGAATATGTTGAAATATCATTTGAAAGTGAGAGAACAGTTAATACTTCCAAAGTAAAGGGGTATCTTTTTTGTTATCCTTATATCTGCAACAAAAATGTTGTAAAGAACTCCGTGTGTTTGTTCTGCTTCATGTATTCATTATGTGT
Organism: Holothuria scabra; assembly: GCA_037179385.1. Classification (NCBI taxonomy): domain Eukaryota; kingdom Metazoa; phylum Echinodermata; class Holothuroidea; order Aspidochirotida; family Holothuriidae; genus Holothuria; species Holothuria scabra. The sequence continues at coordinate 5,384,961 of CM074185.1, read as the reverse complement.
ACATACTTTACATACTTTAGTTAGCAAAAAGGTTTCTAAGATAAATGGAGTAATCAGTAAAGAAAGACACTATGTGCCCAGTAAGACACTAAAGATTATTTATAATGCTGTAATACTCCCACATTTGAATTATAGTTCACTTTTATGGGGATCTGCAGCGAGTTTCTACCTTGATCATTTATTTGCACTCCAGAAACGTGATATTTGTCTTATTTCAAATGCTGCATTCTACGACCATACACAGCCACTTTTTCATTATCATAGACTGTTAACTAGGCAGGACCTTTATAACTATCAGCTTGGTATTTTTTGTTTTGTACAAACACTTCCACAAGCCTATCGACCTCAGCCATTTCTTTCAAACAAATAGCCACTTTCATTGTTATTCTACCAGGATTAAAGACAGTTTATCCCAACCCCTTACCAGAACTCAGCTTGCCCATTCCCAAGTAAGAAGCTCATGAGTTTCCCTCTGGAACTCCTTGAGCAATAACATTAGAAATGCTGCCAGTTAAAAAAACTTTTAAAACTCAACTGAAATCTCTGTTTTTGGATAACACTTCATAAGTTTCTTTCTTCTTATTTTTCCTTTTTTGTATTACAATTATAATTATCATTTTTTGCTTTTTCTTTTTTCAAAGCCTAATCGTAAGTTTTTTGTAACTTCTCTTCATATTTCTGTACTTTAAGGGGTCAGACTAGAAAGGTTTCCCATCTTACTTTTGGTCCCTCTCCCTTCTCATCCCGTCATGTACTATTAGTACTGAAAACATTCTTTAATATCGTTCTGTATATGTGTTAAAAATCGTATCAATTTGATTGTACTTATTTGTTTTGTAATTATGAGAAGGAAGAAATAAACTGAACTTATCTGGACTGAACTTTCCTATCACTTACGTATGTGAACGCCCGATGCATGGCATTGTTTTGGATTATCGCAGCGCTGCAATATGCTAGGTACCATCATGCATTGCGTTTCAAGATGGCTGACTTACTCACAGGTATACTGCAAACAGATTCGAAGCATAAACAAAGCGGGATTGACCCTCTTCAGGAAAATTAGAGTAATTTATCAACGAAACCTATGTGGGAAAGTATATTATTTTCGGGACTTTCGAGACAAATTTTATCATTTGGTTATTTTTGGGCAGCTTTGGGATTATTTCAGGACAAACTTGTGACCATTCGCCAACGTTCAGAAAGCATGACCTTAAATCTCCCTGCGATTCTTGAGCGTTCTAGCCGACACTTTCTGAAACTGGTGATATGATAACTTGCGAAGTTATTCTTAATCTGGTTAGTTTCATAGCTCACTTGTTCGTCATTGAAAGTAGCCTAAACAGAATAAAACAGCCATTCATTTTTCCAACTTAGACCCAGGTTAACATTTCCATAAGCGACAAAAATTCGACTGTGTGTAACGTCATCAGACCTTAATATATCTTGGTGACTGCTCAGACAGTAAATTTTTAAGTATTACCTTTGCTGGGACTGAAAACGGTTTTTACAGCTTAACATAGATTGTCATTTTATTGCATCATATATGGGATTCCGTGGAATGGAATGTTATCGTAATAACTGTTTATAGAGTGGATAAAGTATGCCCTTTGAAAGTATCATACGATAAAGTCTCATGAATAAATGGATAGAAAAAAATTGGGTGCTTCTATGCAAGATTATAGTAAATGCCATGTTAGTGAATTCAGTCATGATAGGGTAAGGAAACAAATTCATACCTTGTGTACAAGATGTTAAACTGTTACCAGGGTTTCCTGTGAGAAGTTCACCTTGTGAGCAACGGTAAAAATGTTGTCCATCACGCTCCGTTCCAGGAAGACATCTTAAATACAGGTAAAGTTGGTTATCTTGGGTGCAAGGTCCATTCGTTTCCGGAATGTATTCGCCATTTTCTATGTTTGGTACCACACACTGATTTTCTGGACAGACATGACCTTAAATGAAATGCAGAGGTGAATTTATGGTAATCTATGCTTCTGCTTTCTTCATCTGGGATATTAACGTGTTATAAATATCAGCCACTTCCAATCATTATCTCTGGAAAGGCATAATTTATCCTTGATTAAACTGTCAAAGTTTTTCAATTTTACTCAACCATAAGACAAAATTTACTTGGTTTATTTTCAAAATTTGTCCAATAGAAGCTCTTAGTTTTCAAATTTTTGTTCAAAAGGTCAACGGTTTACAGGAAAAAATATTTCCAGTTTTTTTTTATCTAACATAAAATGGGTGACCCCCCAAAGATTCTCAGTCGCTTATATGTAGGTTACGTTCTTCAGTAAACACCGCGATGTATTTAATAGTCTTTTTATAAAAAGAGTTTTTTTTTTCAAAAAAGTTTAGTTTTCCTTTAAAGGAAAACCTCAGACTTTCGTCTTTTTTTTAAAAAAGCCAAAATTTTGCGCGCTACCAGTGGGCATCAATCACGTCTCACTGCGAACTCATTGCCTTGGCTGGGCTTCTTAATGTTCGCTCTACTCTCGAGGAGTTGGCCCTCTTGTCGAGTAAGTCCTACCTGAACGGCTCATAACGCCTTACAGGCAACACGTATTGTTCTAACGAAAAAAATGTTTGACCCTCTATGACAGCAATAAGTCTATCGGTAGTCGTCTTGAAACCAAAAAAAAAAAACACCCAAGAAAAGTAAGTACGATGAGAACAAGACTTTTTTGGTACAGTTGACTAGAACATTTGACCAAAACTGAAGCGTGTGTTGCAAATTGCAGTTTTCAGGTATAATACGAATGGTAGCCTTATCGTTAATTTTGTATTACAAATTCAGATGCATGATTCTTCACTGTTTCAGATTATACCCTGTCCAAATATCAATAGGATTGTACTAAGGGATGCGTTCGTTTAAATTGTCAGTGGTAACATACTCCCAAAGTGTAAAGTGTGAGAATTATAGAGAAAAACTATTAGTGAACATACTAATGTGGCTTGTAAAGATCACGTTTTTGATTTTTGCGGGGTCTCAGGTTACAACGGACGCTTCAAAATGTCGAACGACATACGTGCAGGACAAGTTTCGACAGGGACGGAAGGAGGGAACAAAGAAAAAATACAGAGGGTACTGTTAACAGAAGGAGAGCTAGAATTTCTCCTGGGGACGATGAATAACTTTAGAGCCACACATAGATCTTTTAGCCCCTCGCCAAGTTTTTCACCAGGTACGTAACGGGGCAGAAAGGCGCATTCTGTGTCTTTTAGCTGCAGGCTATTGTTGGTAAGACAACGTCGGAAAGACCGCTTTACAAGGATCACAGTAACAAGATGGTGAGGGAAACTGCAGAGTTTAAGCCTGCCTTTCTTGTTTTTGACGTGAATGTTTTAAATAGTTTTTAAGTGATATAGTAGCATTTTGTTTCCTTGAATATTTTGTGCCGCTCTATGATGACCCGCCACTTCATGTTTGGATCCGCGGTTCCAGCGTATCCCAACTTGTGATTTCATCTTTACGGAAACTTATCTTTAATACAAATTTGTAGCTGCAGCTATGTGTGCACGTGCAAGAGCGCAACATTTCCCTAACTGCTATTGAAAACTTAGTATCACAGCTTGATTGTTCTTTCTTGGACAATGCACAGAGATACATTAGGATCTGCAGGTATGGGTAAAAGGGCATTTAGCCTTTCATCCCCCATGAAAATTAAAAACGGGAAACAATATTGAATGAAAAATGTAGAACATTGAAAAATAATTAAAAAAAAAAGTATTAAAGAAATCAATTTAGGCCGGCGAGAAAATTTCCAGAACGAAATATTTTAAAATAGAAACTGACAGATGAAATTTAAAAGGTATGTGAAGTGTAATTTTGAGCGACATGGATTACAATTTGGTTAAAATTTCCTTAGAGCGTTGCGCTTAACTATGATGACGCCAAACGTGTAAACATGAACAAAGGTTTCTCCCCTAGAAAATTCCTGACTCCGACGGGAAAGGATTAACCTTAACCATGGGGTTAATTTTCAGCCTCAAAACCCTTTGAACACATGGCAATATGTTTAATTTTGTTGAAAACGGCAATGGCAGGTTCTTAAATAAAAATATTCTTAAAAGCCGAAATTGAAGTCAAAAGTCTTGAAAGTCATATTTACTTCCGAAAAATCAAAACTTTCCGAAATTCTTTTGGAAAACTAACAGGTCCTCAGTTTCGTTTTCATTCTTAAAGCAAAAAAACCCTTTGAACGAAGAAAAAAACCTCCCTTCTTATTTTACGAAGACTCGTTTTCTTTAGAATATTGCTCCTTGTCGGGAGCTGAACCTATCCTAGGACCATCCCCGTTAGGCTCTCTCCTGGGAGCAAAAGAACCCTCAAATTTGATCAATAAAAGGTTTTGCTCAGTGTTTTTTTCCGCGGACACCCATGCAAAGATACAACAAGATAAACCGTCTCAGCCGAAGTTGTTATTCATGGTAAACTTTCAACCCTTTTGAAGATTTCAGCATCAACAGCAACTTTCACCTTTTACTAGCCGTGCAGGCATTACGTGACGGAGTATGAAGCTGTTACACTGTTAAAAAATTTCTCTGTAAATTTACATAATTTTTATGGCAAATTTTTTTCCAACCAAATAATGTTTTTTTTTACAGCAAGACTGTAATCATGAAAAAACATTAAGGGTTTGTTTTTTCTTTACAGTTTTTGCATGTAAATTAGTTTACAAAAGTCTACTGTAAAATCGAATTCAGAATTGTTCTGTTTTGTTTACCTTAATTTTATGTGATTTACAGCCTACTGTTTTCATTCCCGACGTTTTAATATTTATTACAATATCGCTTTTTTACCTTTCATATGTTATTACGTAACATACACTTCACCATTACGTAGATCAGGTATTTGCTTATCAACGTAATGTATCGTTATGAGTTTTTTTTTCTAAAAGTCCCCTCGAGGATGCTTTGTTGTTATATTGTTGGTGTCAAGTAGACTGCTATCTCTAGGAACTTTGTAATTGGAAAGTCACATTTTTTGTACAATATAATAATTGTTTTTTAAATAAATATGACAAAGAATGCAAATACATTGGTTGCAAACATTTCCAGACAAGGTAAACAATAAGTTTATCACTACCTGATTAAAAAACGCCAAAGAAGATATAATTCAAAGCAACAGCAATCCTTTTGTTAGGAAAATGCCTACAAAATAAGCTCCACCCATTTATGCAAAATGAGATTTACGTCATAAAGTGGTAAATTTACAGACTCTTTCAAGTAAATTTGTGAAACGTTTTTAATTTGCTCCGATCAAGTGCATGAGCGCCTGTGGCGATGAGTTGACACAGTATACCAATTGTCAGTGCTCTGAAATTAGGGCCTTACAATTTCTTTTTACTTAAAAATGTGTGACAAAACACCAGCTGTATGATATTTATAACTAAGAACGTAATAACTAAGTATGCTTTTATAATAAATGTAAGTTAATTTTCAAATAGGGCCATAAATTTGCCAAAAATGTTTTTTTTTTAAACTGAAACTTCGCAGAACCATGCATGTTATGTATTGAAAATTTTCTGGCTATTTCTTATTTGTTTGTTTGGGCTTATTTTTGTTTCTTTTTCAGCTTAAAAACAAAATGAATGTTTGTTAAATGACAGTATATTTATGTGAAATCAGAAAAATACAAAATACTGTTAAAATTTCTGTAAATTTACAGAAAAAGTTTTACAAAACAGTGAAATTTGGTTAAAAAAGCAGACAGAAATGGTTTTTCAAATTAACAGAAAATACATGTTAAACAACCATTTTTTTATTGTAGCAATACAAAGTTTCTGTAAAGATACAGAAAATCTCTATTAAAAGTAAAATACAAAAAGTTTAAGTTAAAAAAAGTCTGTAAATTTACAATTTTTAACAGTGTATATAGATTGGTTTATTACAAGGTAAACTCGTGCAATTTGCAGAAGTTTCATTGTACTATGATTTTGTTCAAAAATTTTAAAAGGCTTGAGAGCTAGGGGATTTCCTCTGGATCCTACCTGTGAGCCGTAATCCCTGAGTGCTTCGTTATGTATGAATAAACTTTCTGTTACACTTAAACCGACAGACCGATCTATAACTGTATTCGAATCGTACCTGCACCGTGGGAAGAGTGGATGATGGAAGCGGTACAGAAATCGCTCTTATTTCAGCATCTGAACCGGCTTGATGGACGTGTGTTAAGATAGTATTACAATATTAGCACCCACCTTTGTCCAATCTTGTGGACTTGAACTGCTTTAACTATTCAACGTCAAAGAAAAATTGAGGTCAAAGATACAATGATGAAAATACGGCTTATACAAGTCTCCTTGATGCTTCTTTGACGGATCGTGTAATGTTTTGTTATTCTCACAGCTTACATTAAAAAACATTTTCCAGTTTGCATGTTTGAAAAAGCATCTCATACTATCATAATATTCATTTGAGACAGGCGTCTGAAGTTGTCATACAGTATGAATGACAGGCCTTCATTCCCCTTACAAAAAAAAAGGTGAGGCAATTGGTTCCAAATCCGCAGGTTTTCACAGGTTTTTTCCAGGGTTTATCACAGGTTTTTGCCGGAAAACCTGTGATTTCCCTTGACATTGACGCAGGTAGATCATTAGCCACAGGTTCGACACAGGTTTGTCACGGGTTTGACACAGGTTTTATGTGCAAAACGTGTGGTGATAAAAACTAGGGTTAACAAAGAATTCTTTTACAAAACCTGTGGCTTGATTTTAAAAGCAAGGAAATGTGTGAAAAACCTGTGTCAAACCTGTGAGTAGAAGGTTCCAAAAGTGCAGGTTTGTCACCCAAGAACACGCGTGATTTCCTTTGTTTTCCCACGCGTGATCACACATGGTGCTGACACAGGTTGACGCACCTTTTTTGTAAGGGTCTTGATGTTCGGCAATTGATAACACTTCGTTCATTTTGACCGAAATTCCAGCAATGTCATTAAAGGCGTGCATATTTATCACTCCGTTATGAATTTTATCGAAGTAATTAGAGACAATTTACTTGAGGAGGCAAAATACTCAGAGATGGCATATTGCCTCACCTTTTTCTTAAATCGGTTTTGCCAAAAGGATCACTTAAGTATATACCGCAGTGTTAAGTATTTTGACTTCGAATATACTTTGGTGACTTTTAAAAGTAAAAATAAATTTTTTTCTCGCTAATGGGGGACAAGCATTTCTTGGTACACAATAATGTCTTGTCCTGAAGGGTTAAGGGGCAGTTGGAATTCCAAGTGACCGAGTAATTAGGAAATTCATATTTTTCTTGGTTATATCTGAAATGACATGGTCGTATAAAACTTGAAATGATTATCTGGCATGGAATTTCAATAAGTTAGATCTAGCTTGATTCGGCTTTATAAAAGTTAATATGTATAGCTGCCATGAACGTCCATCGCCTGACCGTATGAAAACTATATTTGTTTATGGTGCATTCTTTTATTAAGAGACATCCAGCTTGATATGGTCATGTCTAGCTTACGATGGATATCAGCCATGAACGTTCATCATCAAATTCTGGCTTCATACGGCCATATCCATCTTTACAATCGTATCAGGTATATCAAGTCACATCAGCTTCCATATTGCCAAATGTTTATTCTATCAAGATATATGTATAATGCTATTCCCATATGAAACTTAATATGTATATCTGGCATGATATAGCCAAATACAACTTGATTCAGCATATACATCAGGTTTTATATGGCCATGTAAATCTTAAAAATAGCCAGACATTTCCCGATATTAGCCAAATATCACTTTTGAGTAAGAGCTTATTGCATAGAGTATATCTCCAGACGATCACTTCAAGGAGCCCGAAATCAACCAGCCTCCTTGTTACGAAAAGCCCACTATTTTTAGACAATTTCAGACAACTTCCTTTTTCAGCAAAATATTTTCGCTTGGGAGTTCACTGAAATTGACCCATCCACGAAGCAACCACGCAGCTTGGGTAATAGCTTTACCAACATGACATGATTATCACCAACATTCTAGCTGAAAACCTTATACCTATAAGGATTAAACTTAACATAAATAGGGAGATTTATGCACGCAACGTGTTACATCGTTTTCAATACATTTGCTACATGAATTACGTGCAATCGCGAATCACACTAGCTTCAATTTTCTTGTACACAGTTAGAAGATTGTGCTCTCTCCAGTCTACCATTACTCCAAAAGTGAAATGTCTGTCTTTGAGGAAATTTCACCCATCACATGGAAATCGTAGCTCTTCCTTCTTGGAAGAAATATCACAACCTTAAACTAGGTTAATAATGCCTTGTTGATGTTGAAGCCTAATGTTCACGAAATGTATTAACCTCTAGAAGTACAAAAGTAAACATACATGTTGCATGGTGTTGATGTTCTTTATACCATTCGCCAGTTGCCTCACATCTGTAGTAGTAAGTTCCTCGTATTGTCAGTCTTTGCAGACAATTTACAAAAATATATTGACCTGGTTGAACACATTCACGTGGGTGTAGTTGTCTCCCGTTTGTTGAACCGATTGTATAATAACCGTTTTCAATGAAGGGAACTTCGCATCCAATTGAACAACCTTCAATATGAAAACAAAAAACGATTTGATTATAGCAAACAATTGTTAGTCATAATTACAGAAATCTCCCACAAGTTTAGTCAGATGAAATTGTTTCAGTCCTGGTAAATAATGGTTTTCTTTAAAGGAGAAAAATCTAACATTAATGGACACAGCATCATAGATAAAGAAAGGGCAGATATATTTTCTTACCTGTTCAGGTGCTGAAAAATTTATCCGTCGAATAGAAGATAAGGGGACATTATTTTGTATCATATACAGTACTATGAAATGTTAGTCAAAACTTGACCCACTAATATAAAATTTGTACAACGTTCCATCAGGTTTGTAGCCATTGGGGGATCTGGGGGCTTAAACCCATTAGACTAAGCTTCGAAAACAAAATAACAAAACAAATGCCAAATTATGATCGCTATTAGCAAATTATAATCGCTATTAAGGTCATCAAGTTTAAGATTTTTTGGCACATCTGCAGACTTGAAGCTTTTTTCTTCCGAAGAGGAGATTGGCATATGTTCCCTTTAGACCCTCGGACATTTCCCTTGGGTATTCCAGTTCCGAGAGATTATACCAGAGTGTAAGAAATAAAAAAAAGCGTAAAAATCCAGTAAAATTAACCAGTGTCACATTTCAACAACGCCTCCCGCTGTAAAATGGTCCAGTCTGTCCGCCCACAATTAACTGAGTGTGATTAATTGAGTTTACCTAATTATCGGGCCAGCTACATTTTATTGAATAGTCGGTGCTGTGTAATAATGTAAAAAACCCATTGATACAAGAAATGAAATGCAGTGATGTCTCATACTTTTATCAATCGGAGTTTGATTAACTTACCGCGTTGTTCCCCGAAAACTTGCACTTCACACAAAGTGAGTGGTTGCTGAGGTGGCAACTCTGAGATACTGATGATTCTTCCTTCGATTGGTGGGCGAACTATGATATGTATCGGATTGATGTCAGTATTATTTACTACGCCGACCACCTGATTTGAAGTAACGTGAGTTTGGTCACCAATACGGACTTTCGCATTTAAAAGTCTGTCACCTAAGATGAAAGCACATAACTTGATTATAATTCAATATCAGATGCCTCGAACAATAATAAGAAATGCACAAAGTCTCGATATCGTTATATCAAATAGTTTATCTGTTGTAATCAAGTCTTTTATAACAAGTTGACACTTTCAGTCGGTAAAATAAAGTTTCGCTTCCGCTGCCAAGGTTCGAGGATCAGGAGTCCAATTGCCTTATCGAGGATCCTTTTCCCATGTGGATCGTTAAATGTACGCTGAGAGGAAGTAAGAGTTTCACTTGTTAAGCAAAGAATACACGATATTAATGATTCGTAAAAATATACACGACAATCCTCTTCTGGGAGGTTAAGTCATAAGATTTGGAAAACCAAATATTTATTATCGTGACACACACTCAGTGTTCCATTAAGTTTTACCGTTTTTTAGCCAACACTATGCTGTAGGATATCTCAAATGGACTAATGAAAATCGTATTACAGACATTTTGGAAATGTGTAAGGTCGGTGGGGTGTAGTGGGAACGACAAACTCCTGATATTTCGGTTTACAGTGTAACAAAATTTAGGTGAGCATGCGATTAAAGTGAATAATGTAAGCCTACATGTTAGAACAAGGAACAAGGCATATGCTTCACCTGCGTGCAAAAATGAAGCAGTCTACAAGAAATATTTATACTTTGTGGAACATGAAACATGTTAATGTGTGCGAATGATACATGCAGAGAGTGCGCTGTGCGCAACAAAAATAGCACGAGATCGTGGGTACGTCAGGTGACCGAATGGATAATAATCTGCACTAGTGGTCCTCTTACATATTGTCATGTCGGCCCCCAGAGCTTCCCATGTAAAGCTCTAGGGGCCGACATGACAATATGTAAGAGGACCACTCAGCAATATCCCGAGGTTCACCGGCGGCCTTTGTTGGCTGTTGGCCATGAGAACGTGGTTGGCCACCGAAGGAACGTCGGGGGCCATAGGAGGTCCTCTGGCTACATCCGGGTCAGAAACAAGATTTCACCACAGTGAAAATTGTTTAACCAATCAGTGCTATCGCCGTTTCAGGACCCCAGGAGAGCCACATTTCATTTCTCCGACGGACCGCCCAATTGGACTGCGGCAGACCTTCGTGGAGCCGACCAGATTTGGTGACAGGTTTATTAGTTTCAATTCAAGAACAACTTGCCCCCTGCTTCTGTAGAGCTACGGAGAAGAATATACAGCGTATCGTTTGTTTTCTTTACTATTGCCTTTGAGGCACACCAAGATTGAAACTCAAAGTCGTTAACCGAAGCCAACTTAAGCAAATTAATCTAGTTGGCTTCCCGAAAACTCTTTATAAAACCAAATTTTAAGCAGATATTAATTTGTTTTGGAACTTTTTTTCATAAATAATAACTACCCAGTTTCTAACCATTTTGTGTACTTAATGTATGAATGACAATAACAGCACATTAAGCAAATGCTTCGGGTCATTCTATTGCTGCTATATGGTCTTGAAATTTTAACTCAGTAACGACTATCTCAAAGTATGTAAAACAACACACTTACCATGACTTCCATCTTGTCGATTGTATATTAAAATGTCCTCAACCAAAACCGTTGAACCAAGGTTGACGTACCACCATTGATTGTAGCTATGTCTCGCTTAGAAAAAAGAAGATAAAAAGAACACCATAACGTTCAAATTGTTAAATAATAAATAATGTTAATAAATAACCGTTGTTAAATGTAAATGAATAATATGTGCAGTAACAGCATGAAACTTGATGGTTTAGTTCTATACCATATTGCTATTATCAAGTAAGTATAAAATGTATGCAAATAGGTTATGGGAGATGGTATTTGCTTGAGCTGGGACGCCACTTAAATTTTACTACGATCTTTCCTCTGCTAAAATTACAAATGAATGAACAACTTAGCTGCAGAAAGTGAACATTAATTCAAAAGATGTTTAATCGTTATGCTAATTAGGTAAAGAAAATTTTGTTTTAAACTAATCATTCACTCTTCACATTCACTCTTTTGATCGCTTTGAAGCTAGAGTGAAAGTATAATCAATTAAGTGGTCCATATCAATTGCTTGTTCAGTTCAGATACGCACATGTATGGGTACAACTTTCATCATCATATATTCCACTGGTGATGCCATCAACAGCTCTGTCAGCTTCTCCGTCATAATCCATGCTCACTTGATCTGTAGGCCTTCCAAGAGCAACTAAAAAATAAGTAATCATGTGTCATAACTGGCACAGCTCACGTTTCAGGATATTACGATATTACGGACAAGTGACAGTTTAAGAAAATAATATATCTAGTTCTGGAAATATATTCTAACGGAATTTATACAAAATGAACAAACATGCGCTTTACACTTGGATGGGGGGGGGGCAACATTGATTGGGGGGGTCAAAAATGGTTGGCACGGAACGCACATATATTTGTCAAAAATCATGACACCTCAGACAACCGGAAACGGCATTTCCCAGGCTTGTAAGTTTATTTCAAGCAGTCATTATTTTGAACTTTCGTTTACAATAAAAATTTCATTTCAACAATAAGAATCAGCAAATGGTACAATGTTCAAAAATTAACAGAAAAATTGTACCACTGGCACTGGATTAGAATGTAACAATAACCATTGGAAATGAGTTTGTAGGCGAGGTTGCCGCATTAGTTAACATAAGTAATGTTTCTCTCTCGAAATAGACCGTTGAAACTTGGGAAATGCATTTTCACATTTCCCCGCCATTATTGTTTCTAATTGTCAGATTGCGTACAGAAAAAAATGGCGACCGTGAGTATGGAAGCAATTGCGAAGGCAAGAAGGAAACTGTAATTTACTGATTAATCCAATCAGCATTTTGCTGTGTTTGGAACTTTGGCATATAACTGTTAATCGAAAAAAGAATTTTCTGTTTAGGTCACTCACTCTCTTCATAAGTGCAAGATTAGCTAGTTTAGTTTTTACCAGAGACATTTCCACGATTAACCTGGCAGGGGGTCAAGCTTCCTGTAGGGAAGCTCCGACTAGAAATGATAAATCAAAAGGACGAGGGAAGCGCAATTCGAAAAAAGAACTTTACTTTTTATACAATGTTTAAGTCTTTGTGGGTCTTGTGTCTACTTTTCCTGTAAGTAAAATCATTTAAGTACTAATTTTTACGAATTTCATATAAACCATCGTTAATCTTTAAGTTAGTGGTATGCACAAAGTATCTGAAAATTTCCTAAAGGACCTCCTTCAATGAGACAACCTTATGGAGTCTACAAGTTAGAATGTTGTCCTCACATTCAGATACCCCCTCTGTGGGTACGGGGATAAGGAATATGCCCGCTGCTTTCCCGGCATGTCGTAAGAGGCGGCTAACTCGGATGACTTGTTTGCCGTGAGCCGCGACCCGTGTCGGTGGAGGAGAGGGTCCTGGCGGTTGAGTGAAGGCTACAACTGCGGTTTGGTACGAGCAGCACTTCACTTGGCCTTACCTACACCTAGTCGGGAGGTTGAATAGGCCTAGTTCAACCAATCGGATGGTGGCGTCGTGCCCTGGACGCCTGGACATGCCAGGACATCATGAACTGCTCTGATGAAGAGGTTCTTGATGACCTGGCTTCCCAACGTGTAGGTCACCTCCATCGGATCTCAGTGGTAAGGGAGGGTGTAAGGAAGCCCACCGGTACCTTCATCCTAACCGTCAAAACGCCCAACCTCCGAAAACAGTGTAGATTGCGTGTTTGCAGGTCAGGGTTGAAACTTACATCCCCAACCCTGTCCACTGCTTTAAATGCCAACGCTACGGCCACTTCAAGTCAAATTTCAGTAGGCCAGCAGCCTGTGAAAAATGTTGTCAGGAAGGACATACCAGTGAAACCTGTGAGGAGTCACCGCGATGTTGCAATTGTCAGGGCTCTCATCTTGCGAAATAACATCACCTTCAAAGAGACTACGGACACCTTTAAATCGCAGGACTCACAGCTACTTTGGAGCTGTGAGGACTACGAAGGTGTCTGCTGCGACCCAAACTGATATGACTTGGCCCAAGGACAGCAGTTTTCGGAAGCCCATTACACTAACATTTCCAAAACCATCAGAGCAGTCTACAATATCTCAGTCCGTTCAGACGATGTCATCACCGACAAATGTTACACAGCCAAAACCAAAACAAAAGAAACCTATACTACCATCGAAGACCCAACAGAAACCGAAGTCAGAACAAACAAAACCCAAAGACGCACCTACGATAAAAATACAGACCAAAGTGAGCAAAGGGTCGGATGACCTTATTAAACTTTTTAATAAATTTGGAGCGTAGGAAGTGAGAGAGGGAAAAGGGGAGGAGCTGATGGAGCTAAGCAGCCAGAACTTTCGTTCTCGTCAAGAGGGCTCCACCAGCTCTTCTAATAAGCCGAAGATTTCCAAAGTATCAAATTATGAGGAAATCAAATGCTTCATAGCGGCCTGGTCTCCTTTGATATTATGCCTACAGGGACTTCTCTTCGAGACCCCGAACAACTCACATTTAAAGAGTATATCTTTTATAACAAAGCAGCTGTGTGCCCCATTGACAATAGAGCTTTTTGGGGTCTTCCTTATTGGTCAAGGAAACAGTTCCACACACCACCGTCCATCTGAACACTACCTTACAAGCTGTTGCCATCCGAGCTACGCTACACCGCACCGTCACTGTCTGTTCGGTGTACATGCCATTAAGGTACAACCTGAAACAAGATGACTTGGATAATTTCTTCCGCCAGCTACCAACCCCATTTCTGCTTCTGGGGGATTTCAATGCACAAAGTGACGTGTGGGGTTGCACTGACATTAACCAGATGGGTTGAGTGATCGAAGTGATTTGCTCCCCTGAAATCCTGATGGATTAATTTTCAGTGGGGAGTCAACGGTGATCAGTGTAGAAGTGACCAGTATACCCTTTTAATCAATTTTACCTACCCAATGCAGGAAGAAAGAGTCCCTAGCTGGCAACTCAAAAAGGCTGACGGGTCTGAATTTAGCAATCTTTGTAGAACCACGATCATGAGGGACGCCTTTATTAACGGCGTAGAAGACCAGATCTAAGTCCTCTGTAGGTTCACGTAGTAAACACAGATTGAAAACAAGCGATCAAGGATCGCAAAATAGCCCTTTGTATCTTTAAGAAGTACCCTAGTAATGTTAATCGTGTTAATTATCTCAATGCCCGCGCCAAAGCACGGCGCACAATTAAATTAAGCAAGCGGGAGTCATGGAAGAATTACATCTCCAAACTTAATTCCTCCACCCCTGTCAAAAGGCATGACACATGGTCAGAAAAATAAGTGGGAGGCAGCTTACTATTCCACCTCCACACATGACCAAACCAGACGTTCAAAAGTGCCTAGAAATTGCAACTCACTAACTAACTAACGAACCAACCAACCAAAACTAACTAACTAACTAACGAACGAACGAAGCAACCAACCAATCAATCAAGCAGCCAACCAGCCATCCAGTCAACTAACTAACTGACCTAACTTACTAACTCACTTAACTGACTGACTGGCTGGCTAACTAACTGACCTAATTGACTAACTCACTAAACTCACTGACTGGCTGGCTGGCTGGCTGGCCGGGCGGCCAACCCGGCCAACTAACTGACTGACTGACTAACTGACTGACTGACTGACTGGCTGACTGGCTGACTGGCTGACTGGCTGACTGGCTGGCTGGCTGGCTGGCTGACTGGCTGACTGGCTGGCTGGCTGGCTGACTGGCTGACTGGCTGGCTGGCTGGCTGGCTGACTGACTGACTAATTAACAAACTAACTAACTAACTACATTCAGTGACCACTTAACACAGGGGAACTTATTTGTAGTCAAAAACTAGCAAACGCATGGTCTCTCCGTAGCTCTCATCATACCCGTTAACCATAAATTTTCTTCAGACTGTTACCCACATTTCAGGGAAAATACCCCTTTCACAATCTTTTGAAGAACTGTCCTCAGTTCTAATTACATACCCATTTTAACAATTGAAAATGACCATGAAGGTTGACATTTAATAGCAGTTTATCTCAGAATAAATTGAAAGGGGATATAGCCCTTCAATGTACTCTTAGAAATTTGATCCCCTACCTGCCAGCACTTATTTCAGAGTTGCTGTAAGTTCTTATTTGAGCCCCGAAGTTGTTGGGCTTCTATTTTATCGGATTGGCAATAAAATCTGGTGTTCATTGAAGGAGCTACTAGGGGTAGGGTAATTACCCGGTGTCGGTTACAATTGTGAACTGCAATTTTTCTCTAAAAACTGAACATGACGGATCTCCTTAAAGGCTAATTTTCCGTAATAACATCAGATAAGCCTGTGATTCGATTTTGATATAACGTGTTTTTTATTTTCGGATCTCCGTGCGGAAGATATTGTGGTACCCACTAACGCAAGCCAAGCAATTCCGGCCAGTTTTTCAATAACATTTAGCCGTCCTATTGTGAGGGATCGTTCATGTTGCTCAAGATACAAATAGAATACACACGACTACTGTTTTTCGACGCACTCACGGGGTAAGGATGCTCTAATCAAAAATAAACTTGCTGGTTGATGTTTCCAGGGAAGAATGAACTCAACGATTATTAAAATAACACTGTAGGAAAGTGATTGTTACAGGGAAAGTGAAGAAGCATGGGTGTATATCATTGCACATAAGAATGAGGAGAATTATGTCAACAAAAAGATTTGCATTCAATAAATAACTTTTCGAGTTTCCGTGTGTCAGGTTAAAAAAGCAATGTTGGTAGTTAAGCATATCCATGCAAGTTACATTAAAAATTGCTTTGAAATATTGTTGTCACCGGCTTGTCAGCCTGAAATGAAATTTGTTGAAAAAATTAATTGAAAGTTTTATCGAATAAACAAGAAGAAGTTTCCTCCTTTAACGCGTGCTCGGGGAATTGATGAATTTCTCCGTGCAGTCTGCATGCAACTTTTGTGATCAAAATAAATGATTTCTAATGCAGCATTTCCATTCGGGGCATTTGTCACAACTCGCACTCTTTCACGTTTGATAATTTCCTGGTTCTATTCTTTTAATGTTCAATATGTCTTAAGTGTATTCAGAAAGTTCAACGGTATGGTGGGTTTTACAACAGTCCTAATGTTTTTTACATTTCGAGATTGTGAAGAGTAATTTTAAAAGTAAACATCATGCTAATGATGAACTAGTTTATGACGCTCTTTCAGGGCACGTATATATTAAGTGGTCAATGCGGACACCATTAACAGTTAGCCCCAGCCTACATTATAGCCAGTGATTCCTTTACTAGCATCAGTTGGTGCATAACCTTACTGATTATGTCTTGCATGTGGGGCCTTTACTAATCTACAGTTCCTTCCTGTAAGCAAAATGAGACACACAGACTCATCTGAGGTGCATACAGTAGGTTATAAGCTCTTCAACTAGGCAGGAGGGCCGTACTGAATTGGGGGCAGCTGTAAACAGGTAGTCAGAGATCTTGTTTGTATCTCATATCATTGTTCTATCCAAGATTACCAAATAAGGGAGCTTACTAAATAACAATAGCTCCCTGATCAAATTACGACTGTAAAAGAAAGCGATTGTTCAGCAGTTTTTAAAACGCTAACTATGATTTGCAATATATCTTTTAAATAAAGGACCCAGTTAACTTTGCATTGGTCTACCAATTTTGAACATGTTCATTTTATAGGTGTCAGCTGAACTCAGAAAAATGACCTAAAGCTTTAGTGATTAGCTTGCATTTGACACCCAGTTGTTCAACTTGGTCTATTCCCTGGTCGAGCCATACCTATGAGACTCTAAAAATGGAACCTACTGTTGCTGTGCGTGATGCTCCGCATAAGCAAAGAAATGGGGAACAAAGTTCAGTGATGCACAACTGGAAAAAAGGCCCTGGCCGGCTCGACATGAACCAATTGGTTGGAACCGGGCCGTAAAACTCCATCTAACTAACCCACCAGTGAAGTATGCAGTAAGGGACACTGGGTCATGCTATCCAACCCCCTTTCTTAGAGAAGGTAGCATATGTGGCACCAGATTGCATGTAAGGACACCACCTTTTACAAATATATATATATATATATATATATATATATATATATATATATATATATATATATATATATATATATATATATATATATATATATATATATATGTAACGTATCTGTAGATAACTTCAACTCCTGAGGGGTGGCGCCCTGTCAGTTTAAGCAGTAGAGTAGTTCTCGCGCGCTTCCACGAGCCACGTGACATCCGGCCTGTGAAAAACAGGTGTGAACATTCTTTGCGCGGCACAGTCGCAGTGAGTCGTACCTTGAAGAAGGAAGGCGAGGAGCAGTGGGAGGTCTGTAGTGGGATATAACTGCCTTAACTGAGACGTGTCCTTTCGGGAAGAACGTGGGTGAGGAGTTTGCTACATGATTATTAGAAGATAAGGATACCTAATCAGGAGATTTTTAGGTTCTCTTTAGTGTTTCTTTAACAGAATAAGCCTATCCCTTGGGACTCGACGCGGGGCCCGCGTTACATATATATATAAAAGGGAAGGGCTATCCCCTAGGCTCCTTCCGCAGCCGGCATAGACGTACGGGAAGGTGGCAATGGAGTAGAGAGTGTTTAGTTGCGGTGAGCAATAGTTTGTCATTTGTCATGCAACAGGTTTAGGAAGTAAAAGCTTTTATATTTACATTAAAAGCTTTTAATTAAGAAAGAAAGAATTACATCTTCTCTGATAAAAATTTAAAAAAATGAAATGCTCCCGTACCTCTTTGCCCATCACTGATGCACTTAATCCTAAAAATTTGCAAATTTGAAAAGTTTCAAAAGCTTTTTTAAAATTTTAGTTCAAAAAGGTACTGGTAGATTGCATGTAAAGACACAAAACGTTCAGTTTCATTTACCACCACAGATCAACTTTCAGCACTATCCCTGTAATAGTAACAAAGCTTGATTCATTTTGTACCAAGCCTTCTGAAAAGTCCAAAAATTTTCAAAGGGGAAAGGGACTTCCTCTCCCTTAGACCCCACCCCCGTGCCGGAAATCACTCAACATACTTCATGCCCCCCAAGCGAAATCCTGCATCGACTGAGGTTATTTTTCAAAAATGCAAGTTGATTTGAAAAGAAGGCTAGTTATTGAGTACAAAATATTCAAAATATTCATCTAATGAGTCCACACACTCCATCTGTAAGGGCTTAAAGGCCTAATTCTCTCACCCCAAACAGTTCCAATTCTCCTAAACGTCTTATTTAAGCCCTCCCACAATTGTCTGGAAATCATACTCATCCAGTCACAATCCCAGTTTATTGCTACAGGGTTAGTTAAGAAGAGCAATTTGTTTAAATCAAAACACTCACAGTACAGTTCATGCTGTGTAATATAAACTTTAATACTCTGCATTTTTGAACTATAGCTGTCAATCAAAGAGCTAAGCCAAAGGTAACTTCTGTAGACCCTTGCAATAATTGTAATTCGGGGTGAGAGGACCGGCCCTTTAACTTTCTCATGTGAGTTGGTGAGTGTGTCTTTAACTTGGTTAATAAGGATAATGCATCATAGTACTGCATTGGACCGTCACAAAGGTTAGGTTACTCGATGTAATCAGTTTCAGTTTCAGTTTTTTTATTTCTCCATACCACCTCATAGAGGCATCAGAGACACAAAGCAAACAATGTTTAACAGGATAACAGATGAAAAGGTAATAACAAAAAAAAAAAAAGGAAAAAAATAATAATAATAAAATAAAGTAGAAGTAAAAAAGACAAACCAAACACAAATTCCAAGTCTTAGTACAATAATACGGAGGAATGAATGAGGGAAAGGGAGGAATCAGTAGTGGCAGTCTTGTACTGCACTGCATTGTATATTTACTGTGCATGTGTTTTGAAATACCCCAAATTGTCAGTCTTTGGTGCTATTCATTTCTGGTTACTATGAATTTTACTCAATTTGGCTACTGATTAAAAACCCTTAATTTGGCGAAATTGAGAAACAGGATAAACAAATGTACTGTTATGTAGTGTGGTGCACTCTCCATGACCTTTACTAGCCGCCATCTTGTTGTTTACGAGCAACTCTCCCTTCCTTTTGTTCTAGATTCCCAAGGCCCTTCCTGTTTCCCGTCACGTGTTACCAGTGGACGCGACATATCACATTGCCGTAGCTCTACGTGCACGCTGTAACCCATATTTTCGAGGTGTGGCCAGTTTACCCCTTTGCAGCCTCCTCATTGGTCATTTATATCATAATACTTATTTATATGGGTGCATCTATCGGTACCAAATTCACAACAATAAATTTTTTTAACACTGACTGACTTGTAGCGCTGACTGAATAACTTTAATGCGCATATCCACCTGGGACATACTGAACATACTGGGTAGGGGGACTGTTACCCCACAAATGGCCATTACCTTGCCGAATCGGACGGAATTGGGTCCCACAGTTGGGCAGACATTATGCTCTGGTTGAGCACCTGAACTTAGGCGAAAAGTCACCGTCCCTTGAGAGAAAGAGTTCTGTGCGGCAGTGAGGGCCACATTACATTAAGAAAAATTAATTGGATTAGTTTGTTATTTAATCTATGTATGGCCTATATAATAATTATTGAAAGGGACTCTTTTGTCAAGGGCGGTGAGCTTTTGCTCCGTTTCCAGATTTCCAACTAGGGCACAATCTCTGCCCCACTGCGGACCGAAGTCTGCCTGAATCAGCAAGCAAGGTTTTGGCCAATTGAGGGTCACAGATCCCTTTATCCCGTCACATACAGTCATTCATGGTAAAACGTGCAAAAACACTGACAATGCACTTATGATGCTTCATGTTATTTTTAGAGCATGACGAAATTAAAAGGTATTCAAAATTTCGGACAGTTCATTTTCCTGTGCAACATGTACATTCGGACCTTGTTGGTTACGACCTCTTTTTTGTACCCCCGGTTTTGGTCTCGAAATCCTCTGGTCTCGGTTTTGATCGCGCATATGCTGGTCTCGACTACAACACTGATAGACATGCTAGAGGGAATCTGTGTAGCCTTGCCTTCAGCAGATTGACAATAGTATGTTGTGAGGTAGGTAAACAAGTCCTTGATAGCCAAATATAAAGCAATTTCATGTGGTCCTTTACCGCCCCCTTAATGGTGACCTTGAACATCAGGAGGTTATATTTGATTTTGATAATTGTATGTAGTGAGTGTTCAACATGGTACAAGTTACAGGAAGTATGTCAATCATCTTCAATTGTATTACCACAGCATGTTGGCAGGAAGGCAATTTTTTTCACAAATACATCTCGAATGCCACTTACAGTGACGTCATTTGTTTGTTTACTCTCTTAATAACTCATGTAATTCATGAAACATTATCGAAAAACATTCTCCAGACGTTCCTCTGTCATTATCAACCGATTAACCTTGGCAGTAAAAGGATGCTTTAAAAGTCGATTTTTGAGCACGCTTTGAGTCCTGTCCCGACGGACTACAGTTTCAGTAATAATTTCAGTAATAACTGAAAACCACTTTTAAAGAAGTACGCAGCCAAAGTTTAAAGTTATGGGCGAGTCATCAGGCAGAAGACTTGCTTTGTAATATACAGGCAGGCTTTGATGGGGAATTGAAGCTTTCTCGATGCAGACTTTTATGGTATCGTTTGTTACAGAAATGATAAGGTTTGCAAAATATCTGCGCATTCATCGTGGTTTCTACTCCGTTTTTGCAGTTATACAGGTACACACAGTTATATACAGTTATCCTTTTTTGAAGGATGTCACCATTTCACATGGCCAATATAAAGTTTGCTATGGCTCAAATTTTATATTGGACAGAGATCGTGCATGTAAGTAACATATAGGGATTTTTTTCCAGGCCATATCTGGACCATATATGTCTGAAAAACATTTATTAGTGCACTAACTTTGAGAATAGGGTATCAGAAGCCTTACTTAGCCAGTATGTCTTCACTTAAGTCCTCTCAACCCTCTGGCAAAGGGCCGTTCGAAGAAACCAAAACTTTCACTGCTTCCCGAAGAAGCTATCACCTATACTGAAGAACAACACGCGACCAACCTCACGGCCCTCATATCATTTACATCATCTCCTTTTCTGCAGTCCCCCGACCCTCTGGCAAAGGACCTTTCGGGCAAACCAAAACTTTCACTGTTTTACTGTTTCCCAGGAAGCAGACCATTTACACCATTTGTTTAATGTAAGAATAATCTGAACACAAAGTTTAATATCCATTGTATTACATTGACTTTAGTATTTAAGTTTGTTAAATAACTTAAAAGTGAAGAACAAAGCTGCTATAAAATTCATAATTTTAAATTTTTACACTGCATTTTTGGTTAAAATTACCGTATGGGGCAATATTCCAACATAATTTTTGTTTAATTTTAGTTCCTTAATCATCAAAAAAGAAAATCATAGCTTTAAATCCCTGACCACGCTCACATTGAAAAGACATTTGCATATGTTGAAGCAATATGGCCAAATATGTTTTTAATGATATGATTTTGGTTTGCTGATACTTATTAAGCTTCCTAATAAGACCTTTGTGTAGGACAGGTACGCAAATTGAACTAAAAAGTATTAACGTGGCCATATGAAAGTTCATATGTATATCAGGCATGGTGATTTTATATTTTATTTTTAATATTTTGCTTGATATCGATATGGTCATCTAAAACTCTGTTTAGGTACTGGGACTGGCATTTCATCAAGTTATATCTGGCTTGTTATAGCCATATAAAACTTTATTAACATAACTGGACAAAAATTTCCTCAAGTTATATCTTGTTTGATATGGCCATCTTAAACTTTATTTGCATATGTGGAAAAACATTTTATGCCTAGCTTGATTTTGCCGAATAAAACTTGATATAATACATCTAGATACCTATATACTTTATAATAGCAAGATAATTCCAAATATTGTACCCAATTTGGAAGAAATGACACAGTGATAAGTTTGCTTTGCACAAGTCATTTCCTGCACCGGCAACCAAGTCGAGCAGTTGGCCGCACTAAATAAAAAATCCTGGCTGCTCCAGAGATTATTCCCCAGTCTAATCTACAAAAACAGTCAAGAGTAAGTAAACGTTGAATTCGTACAATGAAAATTTAAATTATTGATGACTTTTTGTTAGCAAAATTCAGAAAACCGCATTAGGCTATTTTTGGCGTAGGGATTAGTTCTCCCGACCAAGTCGTATAATCTGCCCAAACAGGTGGATACTGCCAAAATTCCATATAGAATGCTATAGCAAAAGTCTGTAGAAACTATTCAGATTTCTATAGAATCTCTTTAGGAAGTTCTATAGACACTCTTTATAGAATCTTTTAGAGTTTCTTTAGAACAGCTCTGAGGCGCACTGTGATGTGCACTGTTTACCAAGAAATTTCCTTACTGGCGAACGATAGCCTTATCCCTTACCTAATCCTTAACCCTAACAAAGAATACAATCGATACAACACAATGGCAACAACCAATCAAGAAGCACCTTTTTAAACAGTGCGCATCTACCCGAAGAAACTGCAGCTTTCTGGAGAAAAGGGACAGTTTTCTATAGATATTGACGAGGGTTTCAAAAGAATACTATGCAGGTTCTATAGAAAGAGTAAAAGTTTCTCTAAAGATGGGTGGAGGGTTTAAATAAAATCTACAGGGGTTCTATAGAAAATGGAGAAACCTCATAAAGCATGTGAAGGGGTTCTGTAGACGATTCTGAAATATCCGTTACATGAAACAAGAGGTGTAAAAGCTGTTAGAAATTGTTGATCCAACGCTACAGTATGCAATAGATTGATGCATGCAAGTAGCCGATGGCTATAAATCTTTCAATATCCGCTTGTGTTGTCTTTTATCTAAAACACTCCCGGCTCCTGGCAATGAGCCGTTCGGCGAAACCAAACTTTAACTATTTCCCAAAGAACCTATACGTCCACTAAAGGAAACTCACCGTCTCAGGACCCTCGGGTTTGAACATGTTACCGTACCTTTTTCTAAAGCCCCCCCCCCCCCCGACCCTCTGGCAAAGGGCCGTTCGGCCAAATTTAAAAATAGTGGGTACATTATAGAACACAATGAATTATTTACTTTTATTCTAGTTTAATTGTTTAGTGACATTTGAAATAGTGATTTTTCGTTAAAACACTTACAGTTCTCTTTACAGTGAGCAACAGCTGGAAGCCAATCCCCATTAGAACACGTTGCCGTACTTTGTCCAAAGCGGACCAGTCGTTCTCCGCAAGTCACATTGAGGTTACTGTTTTGCCGTTTTTCGCCACTTGTGTGATCGGAATAGACTATTGTCCTTCCTCGTTCTTCAGGTACTTCCTGACAAGGAGCTGTAGGATTAAATATGTTTCAATATCACGTCTCGAGACTGCACTTATTAATTGGGAAATGCACCTTCCAACCCTCCCCCGGCATGGGTGCGTCCGAGTTGGGAGGCATGAACTGGTCAAAGCTCTCCAAATGTAGTTTCTTGAAAGTTAAGCAATATATGCAAAGTAGGTGTGTGATATTCTACAACAAATGTGTGTTAATTACTTTGCAATGTAGCAAAATATGAAGAAAAATAACCAGGATGGGGACAAATATGTCCTGACTGGCGGTCATCTATAGAACTGGGGTCCCAATTTGTATAGTAAAAGGGCATAAATTGTATAAAACAAACGTGTCAAAAACATTTCGATTACAGACTTGTTTGACCTACCATTTTGTACACATCGTCCTATGGGTGGCCCCCACTCTCCTAGTTTGCACCTTGATATTGTTGTTCCTTCAGCTATCCTTCCTTCAGCGCATTCTATTTCAAGCATGGTCCCGTGAATGAATGATACCTCTTCAGATTCACTACCATGGTAGCGAATGCTTGCGTACTCCCCGCTGTTCTCTATAGCCGGACAACGTGCTGGAAAGATAATGAGTTCCCGTTTTTAGTCCGTGAAATTTGACTTAAACAACTCTTATAACGTAGCAACATTTAATGCATTCAAATTGAACAAACTGCATGATATACAGAGAAATACAAAAACCCAGAAGCAAGAATGAGTAAACTGCATTTGGCCACTTATTACTGGTAATTCCTCCGCATAAAGTTCAAATTTGACAAATTAACACTTCCAGGCAAGAGGCCGATCGCTCGGCAACTATGAAGTGGAGTCAAATGAAGAAGTAATAGTCTTTAAACACTTTGTATTCCCATTTTGCCGCCTGAAAATGGATGTTTTTTTAGTTTGTAAGTTGTGGTTTTTATTCACCTAACATGATGTGCGTCAAATACTTTGACTTGTAAGTAAACGACAAATATTACTGACCAAATAAAAAACTCCAGCAAGACCACGTGGAGTTCTGCTTCTGCAAGTTGGACAGGGAGTTGTCAGGGCTAGTGATTAAGTGGTATGTAATGTGAATTTGGTGTCTGAGTTGTTTTGTTGGCGTTCAAGAGCCTTTAAAGAACCTAGACCAAAGTTTGACAGACGGGAGCAGTATAGAAGCTTATCTGATTTATGTAGTCACCTAATTGGTCTTTTACCATCTGAAGTGCCTCTATTTTTCCCCAGGGTGAATGCGACCGTACGATCTTAGTAGCCGTAAAATTGAGTATAGTTACAACCGAACATGCATAGGTCAAAAAGACTTTGATAAACCTATATCCGCCATAAGTTTACTATGAAAGCTGTTTATTAGCATCCCCAAATAGATCCGACTTGCAAAACATAAACGTCTTAAAGGGGGGGGGGGCGGAGGCACAGCTCAGCACCTCCGAAATCAGTCGGGGGATAGTTACTCAGAAGGAAAATTTTCGAGATACACACTGAGTACTCAACCACTGAGTATTGACAGTGTTATCCATTCAATTTGATCTTTAACCTAGGGATGTAGCTTTTCTTATCACCCGTCGGAAAGAATAAGTCAAGTGTCTGCATGTGGCCCATGGTGCAGTTCGCCCACTGTCATCAACTACCCCCCCCCCCCCCACTTAGCCCCTTTTGTCAGCTTAATCATATGAACATTAACTGTTGTTTTTTAAGCTAGTCGGATGCGCATGTATTCACTAATTATATATTTTTTTGCTTTAAGAAAAATAGTGGGGCTCTCTTTCGTCTTCATATAGCATTTAATTAAATGCAGAAAGAAAAGGTAGTAGCTGGAATCAAGTGAGCTCCTTTTCAATTTCATCGTAATTCCTATAGAAAGGCCCCGTCCTTAAATTAAAGGTAACTCTAAATAGTCTGGATCAGTAACTGGTCCGGATAGGCTAAAACACATAATTCTATTTGCTCTTAGATGGTTTTCAAAAGTAAGATATTTTAATGGATTAGGTCATCTAATGTTTAAGTTGACAAGTTTTAGATTCATGCACACATTCGAGCCTATATTTGGGAACTTTATCCTGCTTCTGAGAAACATGACGTTTCTGTAAATAACATCAAATTTCGATCATAAACTGATCGGTAATGCCTCTAAAACCAACTCAAGACTTTGTAGCACACCAACCTGGTTCACAAGTGGGAAGGTCATGGGACCACTGTCCACTTAGACATTGGGACCACGTGATCTCAGTAGGAGTGTAGCCATCGTTACATTTTGACCGACCAAATTCACCGTGACTGGCGTCTTCGGAAAATTGACTTAGATCCGATCTGGTGAAGATTCCATTAGCAACAGCTGGAATTGTGCAGAAAGCTGTGAGAGCAGAAGTAAACATAATTTCTGTCATATCATGTTAAGAAATAAAGCTCCTAAAACGACCCTTGGAAGTTCAACCCACAGAACGCACTGCAGCCTTACAGTACAACTATGTAGTCAAAAATCAAAATGAGCAGCTACAAAGAAATTGTGACCTATTTCATACTTTTCTCATTCCTTTTAAACCTTTTGGAAATTTGAACTTCATGTTAATGTTGAATTAATTGATAGAATTATTTCTTAGTGCGTCGTTTCGAAGAACAATCGCTTGTGGTAGTGGGTTTGTGATGAAAATTCATTATTTTGAGCTTCCAGTTTCTCTTTCGCCATTTTATTAATTCATGTTGATGAGCAGAGGTTCTCCATTAAGAAAAAACTCTTGCCAAATATCCCAATACTAAAATCCAATATTAAAAATAGAATGTAAATTAGAAAGGAACTAGAAGCCAAACCACAAAATAAGAGAGGAAGTTGACTGGACAGAGCTAGATAGATTGGGTATCATGTGCTGACCCGAAATTAAATATTCACGAACATCTATTTGCCTTGTCATCAATTTTGCAAAAGACTTTAGTATGATGCACAACAGTGCCTATTACGCCCTATTTTTACCCTAGAAACGTACTTGTTATCATGGTAAACATGCTCTTATAGTGAAAAATAATTTAGCGTTGCATGACAACGACAGGTGGGTGTTCTTTGCATAAAGGCAACTGTCAATTTGCATTATTGCATGCATGAGTAAACTGCACCTTTCACATTATCAAACATTGTTGGAAACCTGATTATTATTAACAACAAGGGTTTGTTTCGCGCGGGGCAACAAACGAAACTTGGCGCTCCTTCCCCCATCTTCCTTGAAAAAGGGCCGTGGCCAGCTCGATTGAACCAATTGTTTAGAAACTGTGCCGTACTCAAAATGTTTAAGTGGTTATTGTAATATCATTTCTTTTTATGGTGAGTGGTGGCGTCAGGATTTGCCCGACAGGGAAGCCAAACTCCCCGACAAGAATAAAAAAAAAAAAAAAAAAACTGAGGAGTTTGTTTTGAGGAAAGTCTTTGGAAAAAATTTTGGTCTTGTCAAACATTGTTTTACCCAATAATAAAAGTAGAATGTTAATAAGAAAGGAACTAGAAGCTCACTGTGCCCTATTTTTACTATAGCAACGTACTTGTGATGGTTTTTATAGTGAAAAATAATTTAGCGTTGCATGACTCCGACAGTTGGGATTTCTTTGCCTAAAGGTAAATGTCAATTAGCATCATTTCATACAGGGAGTTAACTGCACCTTCCATATTTATCAAACATTGGTGGAAACCTGATTACTATATACTAGTAAGTAACACCCAGTGGCGTATCTAGGGTTTGTTTTGCCCGGAACAACATACGAAATTGGCGTTACCCCCCCCCCATCTTCCTGGAAAAAAGGCCCTGGCCAGATCGACTTGAAGCAATTGGTTGAAAACTGTGCCGTAAAACTATATATAACTAATATATAACTAAATAACCTGTCTTTCTGGGGGTAATCCTGTGAATATTTATACAACTCAAAGAAACAAAGTGATTATTTTAATATCATCTCTCTTTGTGGTGAGTTGGGGCGCCGGAATTTGCCGGACAGGGACGCATAACTCTCCGACAAAATGGTGGGCATTTTGGGGCCCGACAACGACGATGAGTTCTCGGTGGGACTTGACTGGTAGAATTTAAGGCAAGCGCAGGGCGCCGACATTTTTTGATATCTTTAACAGTGATAAAGGCCTTATTGAAATCCTGGAAATTGTGTTGAAGAAAATTTTTGTTTTTGAAAGACATTTTGCTTTTTAAGCTTGTAGGGATCATTAGAAATATTGAAGAACCTGCCAAGGATATAAGCAAACCAAAAAAGTTTTATGGGTTACTATAATTCGTTTGGGATAAGCCGTTTTTCGAAGTTCCACCAATTAATGCTGTCAGACGAAACTGAAAATTATCCCGAAAGCTTTTTACCTGTAGCGGACAATGATTTGAAAATCAAGAGCGTATATTCAAAAAAATTGTGCAATTTAATGGAAGAAAATATGGAATTTTGGTAGGGTAAAACTGAAAAATGTGGGGTAATTTTTTTTTATCTGATCTGCCTTTCGAGAGCAAAATTAAAGGCAATGAATGGCCATGGGGTTATTGAAGTCATCTTGGGTTTTTTGTTGTACGGAGTATCCACCGAAATTGAACCTTTACAGAAAATCCTTTGGCATTTTCAATAAGCTTTTTTAATTCTGACGAATTTGGCCGGATTTTTAATTGGAGAATCTGATCTCCTTATGAACAAAAATCAAATAGGTCGCCAGGGAGGCTTGTAGCTTGTTGGGTTAAAGAATGTTATCATGAAGCTTAAGGATTTTTCCGAAAAAGTTTTTCTTCCTTTTATCATATATTTTAAAATCTGGAGCTTACATACTGAGAGAATTTTATGGCAGAAAATCTGAAAAAAGGTTTTATTTTTAGAAGAGAATTGAAAGAGAAAACTCTTTATCGAAGATCAAGCTGCCTATAATTCACACAGAAATCAAAATCAAGGCAGCAGTATGGTGAGGTTTTATATTTGGTCGCATGGTGTAACTGTCAATTTGTTGATTGTTTACAAAATATCTGAAAATCTGGGTATTTATTGAAAATTTTATGAATTTTTGTAAGGAATCTTGAGAATTTTTAATTTTCGTGAAGGATTTCTTGTCTTAAGCAAAATAAGAAAGATCGTCAGAAGAGAGGCTGAAGCCTATCGGTGTTGTTTCTTTAACGTAGGAAAGAAGGATGCTGTCGAAATTTGGATCTTCTCCCCGACGGGGGAGTGGGTTTAGCCTTCTGTGGCTCCACCCTTGAGTTCTAGCATATTTTAAGGAATCTCGATCTGGTGCCACCTCTCCCAGATGTGGCGCCCGGGGCAACTTGTCACCCTTGCCCGAAAAGCTATGGCACTGATAAAATTAGTCCCGCATCTTCCTTTAAAAAAGACTACACAAAATGTTGTGCAGTTACTTACAGATAAAAAAAAAACAACTTATTTAACCTACATCATTCTTCTTTTTTCTACAGGTAACTTGTTATGTAGCTTGGGTAAAGTCCTTTTTTTTTTCTTTTGGCAATCGATGACCATCTCGATTTTCAGAAAATATTAGCCTTTATTTAATTAAGAGACAGAGTGTATGTTTTATGCCCTCGCTGTGGTATGCTGCTTGGACGTATCTTCGGCTTAGTTCTTACCTACTATACATGTGGGTTTTTCGTTTGACCATTCGCCATAGTTGCATTGTGATCTTTCTTCACCGTCAATTTCGTAACCCGGATTACAACTGAATTGTCTAAAATCCCCATGTCTAGCTTCTTGAATAAAGAAACGTGAATCCTCAGTTTTAACTTCGCCATTCTCAATTGCTTCAGTGGGACAGGTATCTGGATATGAAACAGAGAAGCTCTTATACATATAACACGACAGAATCGCCAGCGTAAAGAGAGAGGAGGGCGGTCGCCCCGCTTGAGCTTTTGGGATGTTTTGCCGATACATAAGCTGATTTTGTCAGTACATCCGTCCAGAATGGATGTTGGAATATACCCCCATAGGGATAAGGCATATTCAATGGTCGTTCATGGTAGTTGCAAAAAGAAATGACAAAAATTGACAATTTGATTAAAAGTTTCAGATATGTCGGTTGCATATGTTTGTAGTTTCAGAGTTCGGACACTTTTTCGTATTGTGTGATCCAAAAGGAAACCGATTTACATGCGATAAGAAGCTCTCTTCTGCGTTTCCTTTTACTGTTTCTTTGTGGAAAAATGCAACACAATCCCTCCTATGAAATGTTGACTGTCACAGAACCGAGTGCAGTTAAGAGGAAGGGCTAACTCACCGTTGCATCTTTTGACATGAAAGCTAAAGAGATGCAGCGTACTGTACTAGCTGACATTTTACAACATGCACATAGAGCATTCAGATTACATGTTTTGGCTTTATATGCAATGTCAGCTCAGGACATGAACAATGCAATAGGGTGTGCGTCTGCACAAGGAGTAAAGGGTCGGGTCGAGAGAGTTTTCAGGATTTTTAAATAACTTATTTGGAAGAAGCCCGAATGGCTGTGGTGAAAAAGATAACTTTCAAAATTGTGTAATTTTTTTCGAACGTGAACTATTTTTTTTAAACAGAATCAAAACATAATCAAAGTTGGACCATATTTAAACAGTTTGAATGGGAAATTTCCAGCGAACTATACCTGAAGCGTAGGTGCGAGAGCGGGGAGCTGGGGGACAGTCCTCGTGAAAAATGAGGGACGCAAAAGGGAATGTAAAATGCGTTAGTGTTCGCTCATTAATCTGTTCACTATACTTTTCCGTACTCTGGAAATGACGAAATGTGATATTATCCATATGTGACAGCACATCATCAAGAGACACCGCCAGCTACATTGCCGTTTCATTGCCGTTTTCTCCAATGGAAGCTCTTGATTTTAAATAGTTTATTTTAAAATGGACAAAAAGGTTTGAAACTTGAAATGTCATAGAAGAATGTCAGTTCGTAGGCCTTAGATAACATTATGTAGCAACAACGATTCAGTCGTCCATGCAAGGACATCCGTAGAAATTTTTACAAGGGAGGGGCAAGTTCATTCATGGATAATTGAATTGTGTACACTATCTAAACGGAGCGCCTCCATCGGTTGGCGCGGAGCGTATAAGAAAATTTGGGCCTTACAAACCCTCCAAATGACCAGAAACGACACTTGGTGAGTGTTCTAAGCTGCATGTACTCAGCCCTGAAACAAGAATTCATGTCTGTAATTTTTAGATTTTAAGAACTTTCAATGTAAAAAAATTGTTGAAGGGAAATCTGCCTCACTGTCACGGCCTCGCACGCCTATGCAAGATAAAACTTACAACTGTCAAACAGCCTATATAGGCCTATGTTCGTTACCTAATTTTGAATCATACCCCCCTCCCCCCCCCCCCATATTCACCTTGTACATCCCAGTTACATCTGCCAGTCTGCGCGTCGCCACTTGAGATCAGCACGGGGCTAAACCAAGACCAACGCATTCATCAATAGTCTGATGCCATATGTACACTACATACCTAACAACTAGTACAATTTTTGCATAGTTTTTGCAATTACAAATTTCCAATAGATATCGCGAATGATGGTCGCCAAATTACGATTTCCCTATTCAGCATACCATCCTCTCTTTTGCTATTCCCGGTCAAATGTCCGTATATTTCACGAGTAGAAACTGACGCTGTGAGTGAAGATATATTGATGATTTATTTTTATTTTTTTATTTTAATTGATTGATTTCCCGGGGGGGGGAGGCAAACTTTCTGAATAACAAGCTCCATATCAATTAAAATAGGTAGGCGGTAGCATTATCTGATACTACGTATGTAGTCCCTTGTTTCAGAAATTTTAAAATTTTAAAAGCGTTCTTAACGGATAATTTGTCTTGTGGGTAGACAGGTAGCATTTATGTGCTGTGGGGTGGGATGAAAGACCGCAGATACTTTGGAGCACTGCTCTCTAAGGTTTCTTTAACCTTCAACTAGACATGCTTCTGCTCTTGGTTTTAATGTTGAGCTCCATCAGTAGTCGAAATTTTTAGTTTGTCCTGGTCGTAATTCAAGAAAATGCTCTTTTTAGAGCGCCTCGATGAGTGCATCGAGGTAGCAATCTTCATTATCCTCTTTAGTTGCTTCCAATTCACCGTCGCTTATAAGCCTAGAATTAACCAAGTAATCTTTTATATTGGGCGCCCTCTCATAGGCTAGGCACGTAGGTGTTGGAAAGATTTGACACAAATTCGGATCTTCCGATATCAGGTGCCAGTGTCTTAGCAGGTTTTGTTTTAGCACTTTGGTTTTTATGTCAGTGTGTGGGGTGTATAGATAACTTTGAAAACTAGGCAAGAGCAGATTTGACCGTTCTTTATAATTGATACCTTTAATGGCGTCATCAAATTCTTGCCCTGTATCATTAGCGGCTCGCCATAGGGGCACGAGGGGGGGGGGGGGGAACTTGCCCATACCGTACTCAAATTATCTCACACACACCAATGGTCAGACACCTTTCAACCCTCTCAGTTGAGTTGTCGGTGCAGATGGATTCTTTAGTTATTGAAGTGTCAAAATACTATCAATTTGTTTAACTTTGTAGAGTAGTGACGCAGCTACAGAGGCGGGGGGGGGGGGGGCAGAGCGATTCCCTGGCTCGAAAAGTGAAAATGTCGGAAATTTGGTACACCAGTCAACCACAGTGCCGTTTTTCTAACTTAATTACAAATTCTTCCTAATAAAAGCTCTATATTTGTAATTATCAATTTTTAAAAAGTCAAAATTTTTCGCCCGTTTTGCGAGCCCGAAATTGCAACGTCTAATGCAGTAAGTGGTTGCTTTTAGAACAGTCAGTGGAAATAAACATTTTCTTCAATATAGGCTTTTAATAATTAAATATATTGTCTAAAAAGGGCGATAAAGTTTCGGGAGCTTTTTGAATGTCGACGAAAAGCCTCAATCCGCTTTCCTTAAATAACATTATGTAACAACAACGATCTTCAGTCGACATGCTATCTCATATACATAACCTCCCCATTAGATGATTAGTAGCATGCTCTGTTGTTAATTGCCATTGGTAGGCTTTGAATGATTTGAGGTGTCAGGTGAGATGCTACTTATGTATCGCGTGGACATTGTTCAGCAAAGACACGATCTAAGTCATGATTTTCCAAAATTTTCATTAAGTTTTCCAAAGCTTGTAGACAGCTATCCTCGGTTCCCATTTCTCCTCCCCGAGTGGTTACATATTCTTGTCCTTTCAAAGTAGTGTAAAAGTGGCCTTTATGGTCGGTGTTTTTTGTCAGGTTTACATTCAAGACTTTGAGCACTATTTTTTTCCCTCTAGATACCTTCCAACGAAAAATAAAGTTAACCTTCATTAGATGTGATATTTCGTTAAAGAATGTGTACACAGAAGAAGCATGGCGTTGTGTTGCAGTGAAAGGTTACAACTCTGCATGTTCGGAGTAGCAAGCTGATTGAAAACGATCACTTAAGAGTGTTATCACTGTACTCTAAAACCACTTTCACTGGGACAACAACTGCGTTTTAACCAGGAGTCTCTTAGGAAAACAGTTTGCGGGAACTACTTTTTACTCTACAAAGTCTTTTATTATTCACGTTGACA
Organism: Holothuria scabra; assembly: GCA_037179385.1. Lineage (NCBI taxonomy): Eukaryota > Metazoa > Echinodermata > Holothuroidea > Aspidochirotida > Holothuriidae > Holothuria > Holothuria scabra. Next base: position 5,351,459 of record CM074185.1, on the reverse strand, counting down.
CGACAGAGACAGTGCTTTATATGTTTGCATCAATTATTTCTTCACCCTTCGGACCATCAACTGAGAGGGTGAATCTTCGAGCAGATATTCTTTCCTCCAGGGATATTCGATTTTTCCAACCTTATAATTGCTAACCCCTCTCATAGCTGTCTAGACACAACCATGGTTTATTGCACCAGGCCTAACTCCGGTGGGTCTTAAAGTCATATGGTGTAATTACCACCGCATAAAATGCCTGCCATGATATTGATATGGTGGCTAGTCTGCACTCATACAGCTATACAAATTAATACCAATTCAAGGATTCTGGTAAAACCTGATTGATATTGTTGTTGGAATGAAGATTGATTGTAAGATTACAAACGTGCATAATGTTGAAACTATGACCTAAGCAAACCTCGTACCCTATATATATGTGCTGATACCATTTACAACATTGATATGTTTTTAGCAAATTACCTTCTCCTAAATCACAGATCACAGGTTACTCGTCACATTGGAATAAAGGGCAGAGTGTACCAATAGTACAAATAATGGTGGCTTTTTGAGCATGTTGTTATCAAGACCTTCAGTCAACTACTTATTTGCGTCATTGGAAAGCACACAGGGGCTTTAATGCTTAAATAGTGCGTTTTCATTGAAAAGGGTGTCAGCAGACGATTTTAGACAGGGAAAGCCGGTCCCCCTGTCGATATAGACACTCCGAGTGAGTAGGGGTAGTACTTATCTGCGATGAGGTGACGAGTCACGTTTTATAGAAATTTATAGGTTCTGTCAAATTGCGAATTTAGTTTCCAAAAACAGCCCTAATATCAAACGAATTTAAAAGTTCGGACTGCCAATTAATCACAACAACAGAGAAATGTTCGGTATGAAATTTTTTTACATCATCCTTTTAAAAGATTTGCAGTGAATCACCGGACTTCTTCGTTGCCTTATAGGGTGTCTATTTTGCTACTTTAGACTCTTAAACAATTATTCAAGAAATCTCATTAAAAATGTCACAACAGGGAGTGCTTTCTCTCCTTTTCTCGCACGGTTTTAAGTCGAGTATAAAGACTTTCTTCTCGAGTTGGCCATTAATTAGTTTTCAAGAGCAGGGCGAATAGATACTTTGTAGATGTTAGCGCTTTATGGATACGTATATAGGTATTGATTATTGTATAAGCTTCCACTGTACACAACACAGGTCCGTTTAACACAAGTATTAAGCTATCAAATTTGTAACATTCCTAGTTCAAAAATTTGAAAAGTACTTGCACCAGCCACAATGCGCGCTCAAAGATGTCGTAAACATTTCCTTGGTTTCAAGTGGTCCCTCAACCAATTAAATTTAATGGCTCAGAATTTTTAGGAGAATCCAATGTTTCTACGGAAATGTTTTTCTTATGATTGATTGTTTTTAAATAAAGCGTTCTTTATCCTTTCCCTTTGAAATGTAGGAGTTTAAAGTTGCATGAATTTCGTTATTTGTCATTTTTCTACGACTGCTTAAATAGTTGAAATGGGATAATTCATCAGCTGTCTGGAGAATGTAGAATTTAAGACGCCCGTTAAGTGAATAATCAATCATTTCTTCATTGAAACGCTAATTAAATGACATTTGGTAATTGCATAATTGGTCATTTATCTGCAATGTGTTTAATTGCAGAGCTGAAATTTTGTAGAGCTCGTAGATGACTATGAAGAATTGTGGGTTTGTAAAATTTTTCTGTTGATTCATTTATTGGGTTATTTGGTTAACTATTCTGGCGATCTAGTTTCTTCTGTTGGAAGGTAAATAAGTATTCACAGTGTCTTGATTGCTTTGTAAATCCCTTATCTCTATTTTAATTTTGATGTTATCTCGCAAATTTTGAGATTTTTGTGTTGTTTAGTTTAATGTATAACGTTTGAATAAAATTGAAAGAGTTCATTGTCGAGTTCCGTTAAGTGAGTAATTCATCAATTTTCCTGAAAAACATTGAATTGCTAAGATCCGTAGGAAATTCATGAATTTTTTGTCAAATTTAAGGAAATAAATGCATATTTATTTGATTATTTCTTTGCAAAATGCTCTGATATGTCAGCTGATTGCGACATCGTAACTTTTCCATTAAAATTATTTGTGCCATTGCTCTGTTCAGACTGAGTGAAAAGCAATAAACACATACGTCATGAAGTGACGTATGAAATGCGAAAAGACTGAGGTCTTCACAGTGTAAACCAATTCTACCTTGTTCATATTTCCGGGAGATTTTATCTGGCGTTTGTTACACCTCCTATTGCCTGTGTTTAGATTATCTACAAATCTAATGTTTTTATGAGTGGATTTAGTCTTAAACTATGTGCTTATTGATAAGCAACCCTTGTTTCTTGAATAGATGGGACAGACATGAGTATCTGCCAGGGTTGTTGGTGGATTGGATGGGTGGCTTGTGATGACTTACAAGATGCGTCACATACGATTTTTGGAAATTTTGATAGCCTTGGTATGGCAATCATTTTGTAGAAGTAATTGTTTAGGAGTTTGTTAGGATAAAAAGGTAAAGGGTAACAAATAAGTGTATTTGTGGATCAATATGCTATTGGTGGAACATACCACCATATAATCGAAGAATGCACTTCGGTTCAAAAATATAAAAGTAATACCATGACTTTCAATACAAGACATAACTTTAAAGTCTTACCGTTTTCACAGCTAGGGAACTTTCCTTTCCATCTTCCTTTCCTACATATTCTTTGATTATTCCCTGTTACTCTAGTGCCATTATCCTTACATGTAAAGTTGGCCACACTCCTACTGGGAAAAAATCCATCAACAGGGGAAATGACTGAACTATCTTCTTCGTTCGTGTAAATAACTTTCAAATAATGAGGTACTTCTCCTTCCTCGAATATGCTGCAAGGATCTGCAAAATGGTATAGAAGTTAAGATGTTTATACCCAAAAGTGAAGAATCTGACCGTGTTATGAAGTAAAATTTGGATCAGAGCGCTTTTTAAATGAGAATATCCAGAATCCGAGAAAAGGTAGAGGTAATGGCAGTCCAGATCTTAATCCATCAACCAAGTACAGATTGAGTGTTTGCTTGCCCCACATTTGGACACCAACGTCCGTACCAAAAGAAAAAAGAAAAAGCCTTGGTATGACTCAATGGATTAAGCATTAACAGCATTTTGAATGATTTAGACTTCCAGATATGGAGCAGAAAAACCACATAAGTTCCTAATCGAAGGAAGCCGGTGAGCCGCAAATGGAAAATGGACCCGACTTGAACCAGTTGTTCTAAATCTCGGTTGTAAAATTATATCTAACGTTTACTAACCTAGCATAGCTTAACCAAACCTACACAACGAGGTATGTAATGCTTATATTGATAACATGTCATTGGAAAAACAGGTTGCACTGAAGTTGTTCATCCATACCTTTCAACCTTAGTTTGCCATATCTTTCAGCATCGACAAGATCAATCATTTTGTCGAAACAAAAAAGCCAAAATGCTCACTGCCTTGCCGAAAGGACAATTTTGCTTTTCGATCTCTGGTGATCTCAGATGATAATCGTAAAAATTCTGGAAATCCCACATTTTAATGGCTGGGAACCCCAAGTGATCTAATTCTGACTTACCTATAACAGTCAGGGATGGTACGTTAACTGTGCTGCTTGTACATAACAATCCTGAAATTCTCCCTTTTCTCCTACTTTCCATCTAGAGGCATCCAGACAAGGGCATGGTTGAGGTGTAGCCCTTTATGTTAATTCCTTGCTTAAGTATAAACACCCTCCCGATCTCATTTTTTTGTTGAAGGAATCTTTGAATCACTTTTTCTTAAAATTGTCTCTCCCAATGCGTCTATGCTGATCGGAACCATATACTGTAACAAAGGAGTTTCTGCTTATGCTTTTGAGACCTTGTCAACTGTTTTCTTGTTGCTAGGCAGGCAAAACTTAGACTGCTTCTTCATGGGTGATTTTAATTGCAATTTGTTAAATCACATTGATCGTATATGTAATCAATTTTTAAATTTGGTCCAGTCCCATGCTTTTTTCCCCAATAGTGACTACTAGGGACACTTTTACCTCAGCAACTCTCTTAGATATGATTCTTACACACTCTCTAGGAGTCTTGGCTCCCTGGTGTAAGTTTCGATGACAATTCTGACCATTTTCCAATTTTTACCCTTTGTGATCTGAATTTAGAAAGTGATAACGTGAATTCCAAGACCCGCACTGCGTTAAACAGGAAGGTCACTCCTGCAAAACTTGAGCGATTAAAAAGTGTTTAACAAGGTGAAACGTGGGCTAATGTTAACCAGTGTAGTGATACAAACACAGCTTTCAATAAGTTCAATGATGTTTTCTTTTAATAACTATTTTCCTCTTATTCCTCATAACATAAGATCAAAGGGTAATGGTAATGACTGGATGTCTCAAGGTATTTTAAATTCATGCAGAACTAAACAACGGTTGTACAGGAAATTTCAAAGAGAAGTATTGATGAAAATTTCAATTATTACAAGCGTTTTCGTAAACGTCTCACTTCTGTTATTCACAGCGATAAAAATAAATTTTACTAGACTTTGTTTTCTAGCTTTAGGAACAACGTTAATATTACTTGGCGTTCTATTTATTATCTTCTCCATGGTCATAGCAACGATTAGTCCACTGATGAACTCACTCACTTTGGTAATGCAATTTCTGATCCAAATCAGTGATATCTTCGATGAATATTTTACTAGTGTTGGCCCTACTCCCCAACAGAATATCCCCACTGTGCGCACTATTACTTTTCAGTCTTATCTTGGGGCCTCTGTTCCTAACTCATTGTCTATTGCTCTCATAACGAATGATGAAATCTTCAATCTGATCTCATCCCTCAAACTTTCTGCAGCTGGGTCTGATGGCATCTCCCCTAGAGTGGTGAAACATGTTGCATTTGTCTATGCGATCCCCTTACTATTGAGTTTAAATTTTTCTCTTACACAAGGTGTTGTTCCTGAGAGGCTTAAAACTGCTGGTGTAGTCCCAGTGTTTAAAATTGGAGATGAGAAAGATATTAGTAATTATAGACCTATATCCGTTTTACCCTGCTTCTCTAAGATACTTGGAAATCGTATTTTTCCAGATTATATACATTTCTGATTCTACATATAAGTACAAGCTAGTTTTGTTCCAGGTCGCTCAACTTCTCATGATCTTATTCATTTTTGTGATACTGTCATTAATGCCTTTGAGAATAATAATTACGTATCTGGTACTTTTGTCGATCTCTCAAAGGTTTCTGACACCCTTGATCATAAAATTTTTATAAGTAAGCTGGAGTGTTTTGGAGTTAGAGGTTTGGCCCCCAACTGGTTTAGAAGTTATCTTTCCGATAGACAGCAGTATGTTACAAATAGCAATGCAAATTCTGACTTTAAGCCTATTACTTGATGTGTCCCCCAAGGTTCGGTTTTCCGTCCGCGCCTCTTCATTATTTATGTCAATGACCTGTATAAACCTAGTAATAAGCTGCACATTATTTCTTATGCTGATGATACAAATCTCTCCTTTTCAAGTCCTGACCAATTTAGATTGTTAGTAACTGTTCAAAAAGAATTTGACAAAGTTCGCGATTGATTGTGTGCAAACAAACTATCGCGTAATGTCAAGAAGACCAACTCTGTAATTTTTAGTTGCCCCTCTTAGCCTCCTCGTTCTGGTATCAAACATATTGATCTCTGTGGCGTAAAAATTATGGTTTCAAGTTACTCCAAGTTCCTTAGAGTAGTTATTGACCAACATCCTACATGGAATGATCATATTAAGTAATGAAGTACTAAAGGCGGTTGTTGTTCTAAGCCGTTTGCGTCATCTTCTACCTAAACATATTCTCCTCACGCTGTAAAATACACTGATCCTTCCTTTCTTATTTGTTTGCTGCGGTGCTTTACCACCTTGGAGCCAGCCACTCTTTATACTTCAGAAAGGATGTGTGCGCATTATTTCCAGTAAGCACCCCTCAAATAAAGTTCCTTCTTTCTCCTGCTTGTTGTAATATTTGGTTTATCTGTGTATGTGTTGTGTAAGGGTGATTACCCCTAAAAGCTTTCCAAGTTTCTTGTAATCACTCCTCAGGCTCTTTCTATTCTTTTATTTTGTATTTCTTTACATTTTTCTGAATAAAAATGAGAATGGGTCTGAAATAAAGTTTTGTGGAACTGAACTGTTTTGGACAATTGGTGACGTGTAATTCACTTCTGAAGACCTGGCAAGTGGCCTCTGCTGACTAGGAATATGTCCTCTGGTGACTTGGCATTTAGTCTCTAGTGACCTGAAATTTGACACCTAATGACATGTCATTTGACCTCTTGTGACCGTGCATTTAACCTTTGGGGACCTGGAAATTATCCTCTGCTGACTTGGCATTTGATCTCTAGTGACCCAATATTTGACCTTTTGAAACCTTTCGTTTGACATCTGTTGACCTGACATTTGAAGTGAATTTGATATTATGATATAAAATTTGACATTTGATAACCTGTCATTTAGCTCCTGATGACCTGACATTTCACCCTCTGGTGACCTGAATTTTCAACCTTTGATGACGTGTCATTTGACCTTTGGTGATCTGGTATATGATATTGTGACCTGGCATTTGACATCTGGTGACCTGTCATTTGACTTTTAGTGATCTGGCATTTGGCCTCTGGAAACCTGACATTTGACCTCTGGTGATTTGGGGGACCTAGTAGAGTTCTTTTTCTGAACTTGACAAATCTATATGTCGCAAATGAAAGGGAAAATCTTTCCCATCTTGAGATATCGTGTTTACGAGATTTCCCGTTTTTGACCACTGATAACTTCAAATGACTTTTGACCTAAACCAAAACAGTAGTGTTCTTCTTTTGAAAATTACAAAGCACTATACGTATATATAAAAAGTGTTGGTCCTTCTTGTCTTGAGGTACCGCGCTTACAAGGTTCCAGGTTTTAACCCCTGATGACCTCAAATGACCTTTGATCTTTACCAAAAACAATAGAGTTCCTTTTCTTAACATGATAAATCTTTATACCCAGTATGAAAGGTGTCTGTCATTTCTATCTTGAAATATTGTGTTTCCAAGAAAAAGTGTCACAAACACTCTGTACATACACACATACACACAGAAACCTTTTTCTATACAACCCAAGGACCTCATTATGGTTTCCTTTGTTTCTGCTTCTTAAACCCTAACCTGGACAACAGACTCTATTGTTCGGACAGGAAACAAAACAAGTTCATACACTCACATACACACGATATCACTATCGCATAGATTCCTTGCCTACCTTAGGCAAGGGAGTTCAGCCTAGAAAATATTAGTGAGTGAGAGCAAAACAAAGAAAGAAAAAAAAAGTCTGTGAATTTATTCCGCTTTTATTGTTCTAGTGTAAAATTGTGTGTACCCAAGGAAAAATGCTTCATTTCTCTATGAGGGAAAATTTGATCATTATCAAATTCAAATAAGATATAAAATATTAATAATATTGCTTTAGACAGTGCAACTCAGTCCTTTAAAAGGAAAACATTCTTGGAAAAGATACTTGGTTCCATGGTTACTAGTGTTGCAGAAGATACATTATCTGAAATATTTCCCACTTCCTGCTTTGAAAAAATAACAATGTTTACCTCATGCAGAGTAATATTACAAACACTATGCGATTTAGCGATTAACATTTGTTAAGACAATGAAGGTATACGAAATGCGGATGGCATGCAAACCCAAAGACAAATGGTGATTAACAAGCATACTGAGTTAAGTGTTGGCTAGTAAAGAGCATCATAAATGTTTAGTTCAGAAAATCAGTTTGATCTTTAAGAAAAATTCAATTTGTTCCCTTCTCCGTAAGCATTTACATTTGTACCTTGAAATTTAATATAACCGAGGATGAGTTTTACCGGTGTTCTATGACGGATGAATGTATTGCAGCATTAACCGTACATTTCCATCGCGTAGCAGTGTACACAACTCACATTTATATATTAAAACATGTATACGTTTGGAAAAAGAGCGCAGATTAGATCGACACAAGATAGAAACAGGGCAGTAAAATAGTTATTATCCACCTTCTATCGTTGCTCCTGTAATCAGCCAAACCAGCATTTAAATAGCCACAACCTGCACCCCGTACCTTTAAAATAAAATAGGCAGAAAAGAGAAAGAAAATGTTCCATTGTTTTAAGTAGCATATTTCCATATCTGATGTGTATTTATTCGTTAAACGTGAGTAAAACGGATTGAAGAAAAATAATTGAGGGTGATTGAGGTTTATTGGACACCTTTCAACGATATGACAAAGTACCGGTATGCCCCATGGCCAAAAGAGGCAAATCTTCCACAGATTAATCTTTTCTACAATTGGGAATGGTAGATTATTAAACGTGCTCATATCGATGTCGATCATATTGCAAATAAAGTTTAGGGTTTCCTTCATACTAAGCGAAATCAGACCTAATTTGTTTTCTCGTCCAAGTACGTCTGTAATGGTTACAACAGTACCATTGTCTTAATTTCGATACAAACGTCGCCCTACAAATTAAAAGCGTAAACCACATGGAAGAAATGTCATCACCTAAATATGATTACTGGTCCAATACCTTGATTTCGCGACTTTTTGTAAAAAAAAAATTACAACAAAAGCAGGACTTAAAAATTGCGTTAAGGGTTATTGATGTCTGTTGGATGACCAAACAAATAGGGTAAATGCGGTACTATTCTTATAATACCAAACAGGGTACTATCTTCCCTATACTGTCTTCAAGTACACAGTTTTCAAATATTGTATTTATTGTATTTATACTCTTAATCATGTGATACTAATCATTAAATACGAACTAGACTGTTATCAGCTTCAGTGTAATTCCGATTTAGATGATCTTATGCAATATACAGGACAGTGGCGTATTCACGGGAGGGGAGCAGTTTGGGGTTGAGGGTCACAACCCCTATGACCAAACCTTCCAATGCATAAACACCTAAAACTGCGTTTTTCCTCTTTATCCTTAGACTTTTCCTTCATTTTGTGCCCCAAATCCCCCATGACACCAGCGCCATGATACAATCCTAGCTCGCGCCTGATACAGGATAATGAAGAAAAATGTGCTTCCTTTGTGTCACCTTCCACCCTGTTCTTATGTAGGGATAGTCAGTACTGCCAACTACAGTCAAAAATGCCATTCTCAATGCTTACAGGGGGTCTAAGCAATCGTTACTTGAGTTTCCTTTCGCAAAAAAATGTTCACTTGAAATTTAAATTCTGCTATGAAGCGGTCTAAGTGGGGCACCACCACAAGTTTGGACGAAACATACAGGAACTTTTGAAAACCCTGACCCAAGGTCAGACAGTCAAAAATGTCATTTCCTATGCTTACAAGAGGTCTAGGCAGTCGTTTTTTCGAGGTTCCGTTTGCAAAATGTTCACTTAAAACTAAAATTCTGTTAGGGAGACTATCTACGCAGAGCTCTTACACTGGTTGGCGCGGAGCGAACAGAAAGCTTTGAAAAATCAGACCCCTGAGACCTTTGCCCGAATATCTGACCATTTCGGGCAATTTTTTCAAGACTATAGTATGAAGTGGGGATGGTGGAAACCTATTTTTCACATTTTACCCAACTGTGTCGCAGATCTTTCAAATTGTTATTTTGCATGAAAATTTTACTTTAAATATACCGTTTTCTGTTTTTCGGCAAAGATTTGAAAATAATGGGCCGTTTCGGATATTGTGTTACACAATATTTAAAAACAGGCTAAAAAATGATTGTTTCTTTAAAGCCACAGGCTTCCCAAGTGTGTCGCAATACGGATTGAAGAAAAATAATTGAGGGTGATTGAGGTTTATTGGACACCTTTCAACGATATGACAAAGTACCGGTATGCCCCATGGCCAAAAGAGGCAAACCTTCCACAGATTAATCTTTTCTACAATTGGGAATGGTAGATTATTAAACGTGCTCATATCGATGTCGATCATATTGCAAATAAAGTTTAGGGTTTCCTTCATACTAAGCGAAATCAGACCTAATTTGTTTTCTCGTCCAAGTACGTCTGTAATGGTTACAACAGTACCATTGTCTTAACTTCGATACAAACGTCGCCCTACAAATTAAAAGCGTAAACCACATGGAAGAAATGTCATCACCTAAATATGATTACTGGTCCAATACCTTGATTTCGCGACTTTTTGTAAAAAAAAAAAATTACAACAAAAGCAGGACTTAAAAATTGCGTTAAGGGTTATTGATGTCTGTTGGATGACCAAACAAATAGGGTAAATGCGGTACTATTCTTATAATACCAAACAGGGTACTATCTTCCCTATACTGTCTTCAAGTACACAGTTTTCAAATATTGTATTTATTGTATTTATACTCTTAATCATGTGATACTAATCATTAAATACGAACTAGACTGTTATCAGCTTCAGTGTAATTCCGATTTAGATGATCTTATGCAATATACAGGACAGTGGCGTATTCACGGGAGGGGAGCAGTTTGGGGTTGAGGGTCACAACCCCTATGACCAAACCTTCCAATGCATAAACACCTAAAACTGCGTTTTTCCTCTTTATCCTTAGACTTTTCCTTCATTTTGTGCCCCAAATCCCCCATGACACCAGCGCCATGATACAATCCTAGCTCGCGCCTGATACAGGATAATGAAGAAAAATGTGCTTCCTTTGTGTCACCTTCCACCCTGTTCTTATGTAGGGATAGTCAGTACTGCCAACTACAGTCAAAAATGCCATTCTCAATGCTTACAGGGGTCTAAGCAATCGTTACTTGAGTTTCCTTTCGCAAAAAAATGTTCACTTGAAATTTAAATTCTGCTATGAAGCGGTCTAAGTGGGGCACCACCACAAGTTTGGACGAAACATACAGGAACTTTTGAAAACCCTGACCCAAGGTCAGACAGTCAAAAATGTCATTTCCTATGCTTACAAGAGGTCTAGGCAGTCGTTTTTTCGAGGTTCCGTTTGCAAAATGTTCACTTAAAACTAAAATTCTGTTAGGGAGACTATCTACGCAGAGCTCTTACACTGGTTGGCGCGGAGCGAACAGAAAGCTTTGAAAAATCAGACCCCTGAGACCTTTGCCCGAATATCTGACCATTTCGGGCAATTTTTTCAAGACTATAGTATGAAGTGGGGATGGTGGAAACCTATTTTTCACATTTTACCCAACTGTGTCGCAGATCTTTCAAATTGTTATTTTGCATGAAAATTTTACTTTAAATATACCGTTTTCTGTTTTTCGGCAAAGATTTGAAAATAATGGGCCGTTTCGGATATTGTGTTACACAATATTTAAAAACAGGCTAAAAAATGATTGTTTCTTTAAAGCCACAGGCTTCCCAAGTGTGTCGCAATACGGATTGAAGAAAAATAATTGAGGGTGATTGAGGTTTATTGGACACCTTTCAACGATATGACAAAGTACCGGTATGCCCCATGGCCAAAAGAGGCAAACCTTCCACAGATTAATCTTTTCTACAATTGGGAATGGTAGATTATTAAACGTGCTCATATCGATGTCGATCATATTGCAAATAAAGTTTAGGGTTTCCTTCATACTAAGCGAAATCAGACCTAATTTGTTTTCTCGTCCAAGTACGTCTGTAATGGTTACAACAGTACCATTGTCTTAATTTCGATACAAACGTCGCCCTACAAATTAAAAGCGTAAACCACATGGAAGAAATGTCATCACCTAAATATGATTACTGGTCCAATACCTTGATTTCGCGACTTTTTGTAAAAAAAAAAATTACAACAAAAGCAGGACTTAAAAATTGCGTTAAGGGTTATTGATGTCTGTTGGATGACCAAACAAAAAGGGTACATGCGGTACTATTCTTATAATACCAAACAGGGTACTATCTTCCCTATACTGTCTTCAAGTACACAGTTTTCAAATATTGTATTTATTGTATTTATACTCTTAATCATGTGATACTAATCATTAAATACGAACTAGAGTGTTATCAGCTTCAGTGTAATTCCGATTTAGATGATCTTATGCAATATACAGGACAGTGGCGTATTCACGGGAGGGGAGCAGTTTGGGGTTGAGGGTCACAACCCCTATGACCAAACCTTCCAATGCATAAACACCTAAAACTGCGTTTTTCCTCTTTATCCTTAGACTTTTCCTTCATTTTGTGCCCCAAATCCCCCATGACACCAGCGCCATGATACAATCCTAGCTCGCGCCTGATACAGGATAATGAAGAAAAATGTGCTTCCTTTGTGTCACCTTCCACCCTGTTCTTATGTAGGGATAGTCAGTACTGCCAACTACAGTCAAAAATGCCATTCTCAATGCTTACAGGGGGTCTAAGCAATCGTTACTTGAGTTTCCTTTCGCAAAAAAATGTTCACTTGAAATTTAAATTCTGCTATGAAGCGGTCTAAGTGGGGCACCACCACAAGTTTAGACGAAACATACAGGAAATTTTGAAAACCCTGACCCAAGGTCAGACAGTCAAAAATGTCATTTCCTATGCTTACAAGGGGTCTAGGCAGTCGGTTTTTCGAGGTTCCGTTTGCAAAATGTTCACTTAAAACTAAAATTCTGTTAGGGAGACTATCTACGCAGAGCTCTTACACTGGTTGGCGCGGAGCGAACAGAAAGCTTTGAAAAATCAGACCCCTGAGACCTTTGCCCGAATATCTGACCATTTTGGGCAATTTTTTCAAAACTATAGTATGAAGTGGGGATGGTGGAAACCTATTTTTCACATTTTACCCAACTGTGTCGCAGATCTTTCAAATTGTTATTTTGCATGAAAATTTTACTTTAAATATACCGTTTTCTGTTTTTCGGCAAAGATTTGAAAATAATGGGCCGTTTCGGATATTGTGTTACACAATATTTAAAAACAGGCTAAAAAATGATTGTTTCTTTAAAGCCACAGGCTTCCCAAGTGTATCGCAATTTTTTTATTTATTTGATTTTTCGTAACTATGTTACCCTTACTCTGATACTTTTCCATTTTCGGGCAAATGATTGAGAGAATTTGGATACTCGAAAATTTCTGGTATTGTGTTTTGATTATTTGAAGTAAAAGTTACGAATAATAGCTTTTTGCCCTGCCCAAAGGTGTAACGATTTTTTAGAATCTTGACTTGGCTTTCCATGAAAATTGTATTTTGGCTATATGACGATTCTTACCTTTTATCGGTAATAGCTTTTCAAGATTTCGCCCACATTTGGGAATTTTCTGAAGGGCCATCCCATTTTTCAAAATTAAAGGGCTCTCCGAATTTTTAACAAATTCCTGTCCGAATTTTACCCAAATTCCCGCCAAATTTAGATTTTGAGGAAGTCTGGGGCAGTCTTCTCTCCCTGCCCCGTCTCGTACGCCACTGGATATGTCCACTCCACCCAAGAGCTTAGTCAGGTCCTGTGAGGTAATAGTGGTATGTTTGCGAACCTTGAGACTGCATTGACCAAACATGGGTTTGGTTGGTGCACTGGTGAATGGCTGGCAGCAATGGTCGTGCAAAGTGCAAATTCCTTCCAACCATAGGCTTATTTGACGTAAATAATCCACCCACTACACCAAGAATGATTTTGGAACAAAATTTTGCATCCCCAGGAATTGTGAAAAATCACCACAGGAGATAGAAACAGGCCAGATGCTTGGAACACACCTTACTTCTCCACACCAAGGTAGCCAATTTCAGCCACTCCAAATCTGCTAGAAAATTATGCATCCAGACACCTACAAGTGAAAAGTCAAGAGATTCCGAAGGTATAAGCTTGTCACAGTCTACCTTAATTTATTCCGAAAATTAGAAGGGGCCATAATTGAGGAATACCCTGCAACTGCTTGGATCTATCGAAAGTGTATCTATGTCATAGTAGCCGAACGGCCCGGATTGAATAAAATCATCGGTCAGCATTATTATAATTTTTTGCCCCAGTCACCAGGTGGGGGCTGTTGGGGGTGGGCGACTCAGCGCCCCCCCCCCCCCTCCCGTAGCTACGCCACTGCTGGTTCGGTGCACCTTCAGGACTCACATTGACTGTAGAAGCAATTGCAAACATTTTACTTAATTCTTGCATTCTCACCCAAAAATATGTTGGGAAAAAGTTTTCACATGTAAATGGATTTTTCCAATAAAGTACATGGATACACAACCGTCACAATCATATAATGTACAAAATATTTAAAGGGCAAGAGCAATATCCCTAGCAACAAAGTTATTCTGAAGCAAAAACGAAATCTCGCAATTTTCTTCATATTTCTCTTTAAATTATCTTTCATTATATTTTACGACTTCAGTGTTGCATATTCAAGGTAAACCAAGCAGTTACTTGTAGTAAATGTCACATTTGAGGAGAACAAAAGTTAACACATGACTCTTTACAGCCAATCATGAAACAGGACAGTCTACTACAGCACTTCAATTTGGGGTGACTGAATTTGCATTTCCCCTTTAATTAAAGGTCACATGAATAGGTCACATGCCTCTTCTCACCCAAGCAAAAACATTTTTTGTGCTAACCCTGTATTTCTGATTTAGAGCTGCAATAGGCTAAGTAGCAGTTGGGTTTGAGTTAAATACAACCACAAGTTCTTCATTCCCTTTAAATTACTTTATTATCCATGAAGCCCTTCAGATATGTTTGTTCAAAACCTTGAAAGTTATTCAATTGCAAAAATTGCGCCCCACAATGATAACATTTGATGGTTACTGGGGGCCAGTGGGGTGCTACTTGGGGGCAAAAAATAAATAAAATACCTCCCAGGAGACATAATTTTTCATCCAGAGATATGCTTAAACCCCCGAACTTCTGGGGGCTTCGCACCTAAAACCCCACCCCTTCTACATTAAAATATTAAATGCAGAAATTAAGACACACAATAGGCTGATCACCCATCCAAAATACCTGTTTAATTTTGTGTCCAATAGCAAATAATTTTAGTTGAGGTGATTGACAGTCAATAACCAAGTGACTGCTACCTTTAACATCTGAAGTACCCATTAAGGCATTAAATATTGGTTCCATTCAATTTAACATCATTTTAATATCATTCATGATCATGCAGTATATACCGTAGTGTCTTTTATTGTAGCTTAGAAAACGTCTCGAATGCTATCACAGGATGAAGGGTGTGTGAAATCTTTTAACATGAGCTCAGTACGTTTCTTGATACAGCTGAAAAGAGCTCATCATTATGATCTGATTGACCCTGAGTGCCAGCCTCAGTTAAACTTTGACCACATCTGGGTTGTGAAACAGGTGAGAATTCAATGAGTTCCACTTCATTCCGAACAATCTGCACCACATCATCCAAGTTCCTACAGTTATTTCAGTAGTATTGTTATAGAACAGATTTTATCTTTACACTGGAGTGCTAAGGTTAGATACTGTATTTCACAATGCCAAATAACTTCATTCCAGCACTAATAACCAGAGAGGCTGCATCTTATAGTCAACAGGGAAAATATCCAAGTTCAAAAGTACCTTCTTGTGTTGAACTTCTGTATGAGATTTACAGAAGACTGAAAAAAGAAAAAAAAAGAACAATGGTACAATGAAGAATGTTTTTTTATAAACGTGTACTCCAACTAAATCGGCTTACAATTTTCAATCATGAAACCTTCAACAACAAAAAAAAAAGGGATTTTGATGATATGCTAATACTGTTTTTCGAGTAGAAAAACTTCAACAAACTTATTTTCAATGTCATGTTCAATTGTTCTACAATACACTCTCTCTGTTCACACTCACCCTATCCTTATGTGCCTTTAAATTTACAACCGGTAGAGATAATCCAAGTTGACAAAGTTCGGCGAAATTAACAAAATATAGTCCAACTCGGATTCTTATTCTGGTAAGTATATACATATATATGTTTCTGGCAGCTTCATTCCAAAGAAGTAAATAGTTCTTACAGACTAAATGGAACACAAAAGTTAAGCCCATACCCTACAGCAGCAGCATTCACCTAGTAACATTACTGTTCACATCCCCCATACAATATGCTGCCTTTTTAGGCCATACAAAGTAAGTCCTTTCTCATGGCAGTGAGGATACAAGTGACTACACAGCTCATTGCTGTTGTAACTGAGGCAGAATCAGAAATTTTCTTAAGATCATTTAATTAAAAGCAATATAATTTTGAGTCACTTCCTGCAACCTGGTATTATTCTCAAGGGGGCAATTGTTTAACAGAATCATAGAAACTCTGAGAAGGTCTCTCGATTCAGAAGAAACATTAATTTTGCATTTATTACTTAAAACAAAACGAAGATCTTCGGCATGAGTACAGACTCCTCGGCGTAGCGGCGAGCAAGTTGTACTCCCGGCGCGCCGGTTAATTCTCGTCGTATGAAAGACGTAAAGTATACAGTACTTGTATTGCGAGTGAATGGTGTATGCATTACGTACATGTATACATAAATCATGCACAATCCCATTCAAATTGCTACTTACTGTGTATGTGCCATATACTTGTACATTTGCATTGCCAATGTACCATGATCATGTACATGTATATTGTACGAATGTGCACAGGCCTGCATATTGCTATGTAGGATTGTATGTGCACAGAAAATCCCGGCGTACAGTGCGGGGATGTAGACTTTACTATACAGTGGTCAGTTCCGGGAGATGACACCATGCACTCTAAATTCCCGCCCAGCACTCCAGGAAAATAAACGTCTCCCCACCCACCACAAATCTGCCAAATGAGACCTCAAAACAGCCTCAAATTCACTTTACTAAGACAAAATGAGGTAAAAAACTAATGGCTGAAAAATGGGCTAGATGGCATAGGGTGGGGTGAGGTGCAGTTCCCCCAGTTCAAATGTGGCTGGCTTGTCAGGAACTTCATTTACTCTAAAATGCACTGTCATGGCCTTGTTCTGCCACACTTTTATGTAGTGGAACAAATACAACCCTTCTTACAGTAAGAATGATATAGGCCTGGCAACAGCAAGCCTATTAACGTTTACTGTACAATACAACTGAAGCTCAACATCATACCGTCACCGTGTGTGACTAACGTTATGCCAGTGAGCGATACTTACACTGTTTAAATAACTTTCTCCGTAGAACCATCATAAGAACAATATTCTGAAGAAGGATGTCGGGCTGTACCTTCTCGTCTACACGTAGTATCAGCTACGAAGTTATATTTACGTTTCGGCTAAAATGGCGTCTAGTGTTTTCGTCTGACGTCGCATATCGCTCGTTGTCCGAAATCTCCTAATATACGGCTTTGTACACTAAGCAGAGCGCCACTACCAGTTGGCCCGGAAATGATACACCGTGCTTGAAAGTAGAATCTTACCAACCATTGTTCTGTAATCCTTCCCAAAAGACTATGTACGCAAAAAGCCACCACCAGTTGGTGAGGTGCGTAAATAAGATTTTGGAAATTCTTAACTCATTGGACTGCCAGAAATGACTTCTCCCAAGCTTTTAAGAGGAACCTATGCAGTGGTTATTTTTTTATCCTGCTCTAAAAATATCCAAGTAAAGGCCCACCATCATTTGGCTCTGATCTTTCAGAAAATTTTGGAAATCTTAACACATCATACAGCCGGAAATACCATTCACTAATGAAATAAGCACAATATAAGCTGTCGCTGTCTTGAAATCCTGTCCGAAAGATCGAAGGGAGCGTGCACCATCGGTAAGCCCGGAACGTAATAGAATATTTGAAAAAATAAGAAAAAAAAAACCACGGCAATCGGAAATGGTATGCCCCAAAGCTTGCGAGCAGAATTTAAGCAGTGTTTATTTTGAGCTTTGTTACCATCACACGTTTAAATTGTTAAATATGGAAAAAATGCACAATGACTGAAAACTAGCTTAATTAAGTGCAGGGAGAGCTATGTTTGGTGCGGAGAATTAAGGGGCGAAGTCAAGGGATGTTATGGGAGTGTGTCATTAAGTAAAAATGACACTTAACGCAGACCTTCTCAGGTTGGTACAGTATAAAATAATCACCCTAAATCCGCCCCTCACAATCAATTTTACCTAAAGTTAGGCCAAACGATACACAGGGAATTCATATTGGGTGAAACCATTATGAATTCGAATTCAATTATTTGTGGGGAACTTTAGGTAATACTTACAAAAATTGTTAAGTTGCGATTGCTGTGGCATTTTGAGTGATCGTTCATTTTAAAGCACATGGGACCTACCCCTTAAACTCTAGTATTCGTCGTTGGCAATCACCGACAGCTCAGCGCCTTAGCCTAAGTTGCTAGAGGATTCGTTCGCATCGTAGTCCCACTTACTTTGGTTCTCTCTTTCCAGAACAGTGACTCTGTAGGGAATTTTTGGACTTTCATTGACTAATTGTGCGTAACATCAAAAATTTTTATTTCGTCATTCAAATGCAATAAATGCAACAAAAATGCTGCTGTTATGCTTCCATAGAGAAATGAACAAAGAAAAAGTTAATTTAAAATTTTAAACAGCGAAGAAAGCAACACGTATCAACGAAAATAGCTGGAATAAAAGCGGCAAGTGATATCGCAAGAAAATGAAGAGAAAACAAGAACTTACTCTCTTTGCAAGTAGGACGTTCGTTCTCCCAGTTTCCCTCCCAACACCGTATTTTGTCTGTTCCCTGAATAGTATAATTCTCATTACAGGTTGCTATCATGTAATCTCCATGTCGAGGTTCTGAAATAGTGGCATTATTACTGTCGCGATACTGCAGTACGCCATTGCTGAGGGTAACGGTCGTACATGTGCCTGATGAAAATAAAAGACGATAGACAGGTTAAAACATTTTGAAGAATCAAATCATGAAATCCAAGCAATTTTTATTTCCTTTTAAGACATCCCATCTTTCTAAGGAATAAAAAAGGTGCACCAGAATTTACCAACGGAAATAATTCTTAGGTCAAGTACCTATAACCAACAGTACATAGTTTTTTGTGAGACCCCAAACTTCTCCATTGCGGACAACGCGTTAACAGACATCAAATAACAAGGGTGGGATAAAAAATACGGAGACTTATTTGCAACATAAGTATGAAATTACAATTACTTACAGTAAATGAAGCAGAGATAAAAATGGACTTAAATCGAATTTTCTTGTTACTGATTACACACACTTTTGACGGTACCGTGCTTTAAGTTTAAAAATAAGATTCAATGCTGAGAAAAAAATTACGAGCAGGTGTCTGTTAACACCTACGGATGGTTCGTCATTGGGGAAACTCATCCGATGCATAGTCTGAATGGTAATGAGCTAAAAGCTTTTGACTTGCAGATGGAAGGTCTCGAGTTTAAGTCCTGCTGGGTCATAAAGAATCCTTTAAAAACGAAACCTATTGCCATTGTGTCTGTTCCTAGCATTAGTAATGGATCAGGGGAAACAAGCCGAGTAGCCACAAATGAAAAAAGGCCGTGGTTGGCTCGACTTGAACCACATGGTTGAAAACTAGACAGGACAGCTCCATCTAACCTAACCTGATGCTAAGTTTATACTCGAGTTGAAAAAAGTAGGTAGTAAGTTCTCTAAAACGATGTTAAACGAAGTTAATTTTGATGGCTTACAAAAATTCTTAGAATTCTAATACCTCGGATGTAAGTGATTCTACGCATAAATTGAACAAGATGATGAAAGAAGTTGATTAGGATTCGGCAGGTTCATTATAAAAGTCACTATTTACCAAACCATTTAATTCTTGCATTTAATAGAATGGAAAAGAAACCATAGGCAAGCTTTTAGTTGGTGAAACTCCATAAACAATCTTTAGCAGTGGCGTAGGAAGCAATATGAAAGTCGGGGCAGAACAATTTTTTACCATGCACCTCACCCTACCCCATTGACCAAAAGGTACATTTATCAATGCTAATTTTTTTTCTTTTTCTACGAGCAAAAACAGTTAAAAAAATAATTTTTCAAAAGTGTGAACACTACTGTAGGCCTATTAGGAGCGTAATTTGAGGCGCGAGGACCGCGCCAAAAATTTTGGTCCTTATACACGTTTGTATATGTACACATTTATAAATATACAAATACACATTTATACACATTTGTAAATATAAGGCTGGTATTGCAAAAGAAAAATTAAGACTCTGAGCTTCTTGTGAGGAAATTTGATTATTTTGGGACTATCCAACAGTAGCGTGACAAGGACCGAATTTTAGGGTGGTGGGCCTAGGTGACAAGTGGGGGGGGGGGTCTGTTACCTCCGAGGTTCTGGCGCATCAAGGCTATCTAAGCGGAGCGCCACAATCGGTTGGCGCGGAGCGAGGAAAATTTGAGGCTTTACAAACCCTCCAGATGGCCGGAAACGGCAAATACCACGTGTTTTAAGCGACATGTACCCAGCCTTGAAATACGAATCTCATGACTGTCACTTCTCAAATAATGAAACAATCAATCTTTGAACAAGAGCCCAAGGGCACTATGGTTCCTTGCATTTAAGGTGCTTATTTTTTAATTAGAGAGTTGCAAGGTGAGGCATAATTGGCACCTTTAGCCCCAATGACATTTGGCCTTCACCCAAAAACATATGGGCACATTAAATTTCAAATCAAACACTTGCAGTTTGAGAGAAATTTAACACTTGGATATTTCAAGTTTTCACACTACTTACATATATGTATGTATATTGCTTGTGTAGTCTTGGCATTTTAGCCAGGGCGTAATACTATTCGTTTTATGCATAGCACGCTCTTTGAGCTTGTGCACTTTGGTATTCGCAAGCAATGTACCGTGAATGGCTGGACTGACGCAGGTTATGCCCGTGTCAGTCTTGTCATTCCGTTTTGAAATCTACTCTGAGCTGCACTGAGGAGACCTAACAAGGTCGAAACAGTACTTTCTGCAGATTTAGTATATATATATATATATATATATATATATATATATATCAACATCGTTTTTTCACCTCAGCCAGATTTCCCAGCCTTACCAATTTGATTTACATAAATATATATATATATATATATATATATATATATATATATATATATATATATATATATATATATATATATACATATATTTATATAGAAATACATATATATACATATATATTCTAACTTCTACTTGCTACCCAAAATCCACAAAGCCAGCAACCCTGGTAGACCTATCGTCTCTTCACACAGCTGCCCTACCGTACTTATTTCTGAGTATGTGGATTCTGTGCTCTCCCCTTTAGTTTCAGCTTTGCCGTCGTTTGTTCTATTCTTCTATTCACCATGGAAGTGTCCAGCCTCTACACGTTCATTCCTCATAATGCTGCCTTAACAGCTATCCGTTACTACCTGGACAAACGGCGTAATCCTCTTATAGCGACTGACACCTTTCTACGTTTGACGGAACTTGTTCTCACGCAAAATTGTTTTCAGTTTAATGGGCGTTTTTGCCGTCAAGTTAAAGGAGTGGCCATGGGAACCAAAATGGGTCCCTCTGTTGCCTGTTTGACCATGGGTCACTTTGAAGAACAACTTTTTTCTCAGTATACCGGGCCACGACCTATACTTTACAAAAGGTATATTGATGATATTGCAGGAGTTGCCACTGGATCCCGTCGTCCTTTTGCCCCTTTTTGAAATTTACCCATTGTATCTCGGACTCATCTGTTGTTTTTCTCGACCTTAAACTGTCCATCAACAACCGTACAATTACCTCTAACCTACACTTTAAGCCAACCGACTCGCATAACTACCTTTTGTACCCTTCCAACCACCCCAAATCTTGCACTAAATCTATTCCTTATTCCCAGCTCTTGCGAGCCAGACGAATTTGTTCGGAGGATTCTGATTTTCAACTGCCTCCTTTTTTGAAAAATGCCAGTTCTCTGCCAAAACCCTCTATAATATAATGCCTTACGCAGAATTCAAGGAACCAGCAGAGAGGAAGCCTTGGAGAAAAAGAGCAAATCTGGTACCAATATACGTATTCCTTTAGTAATTTCTTATCACCCTTGGGTCCGTCCTATTTTACACGCTATCCACAAAAATGTAGAATTGCTCCGACAAGACCCCTCAACCCGTGATGTTTTCCCGGAACCCCCCATCACTGCTTTTAGAGTTGAGAATAATTTAGCCAACCATTTAGTTCGGGCTTCCCACCCACAAACTTCTTTCGACGACACGGCTGGTACCGTTCCATGTAACCGTCCGAGGTGTAATACATGTCCAGTTGTTGGCAAACACGACCTAGTCAACATTTCAGGCCCCAACGGCAATAGCTTTATTGTCAAACAAAGATTCTCCTGCATTTCCTTTAATGTAGTTTATATTTTAGCTTGTGGGAGAGACCAAGCGCCGCCTCGCGGATTGAGTCACCGAGCACCTTAGGTCCATCAAACAGAATCTCCATGGATACCCGGTGGCTGCACATTTTAATCCCCCTTCACCTTGTTCTATACAGCATTTAACTGTTATGGCAGCTGTAATGTGCCGAGGCTAGGATCGTGACCGCCTTGGTGCTGAAAACCGACTGATCATGAGGCTAGGTACTCTCGTTAGAATTGACCTTTTGTAATATTCACCCCTTTTTTGAGCCAGTTTTTACTCCTTTTACATTTACCCGTTCGTTTTCCGGACCTAGTTTTTTTCTACCTTTTTCCCATTTTTTCTGACCATATTCGATTTGTACGTGCACTTTTTCATCCAGGACGCTCTTTTTCTTTTTTTTATATGTGTTTCATCCTTCGCACTCATGTTTTCTGACAGTCACTTTCGTCCGATTCTGTTTTTACAGCGATCGCTTCGGATTCGATGTTTCTCGTGTCCAATTGTTACTGTTGGTTGTTCAGTTTGGTTTTTGCCACCTGATGAAGGGTTTATACCCGAAACGTCCTGGAGTTTTCCGCAAACTTTTAAGCACTTTTTACTACCTCTTTCCGACCTATATATATACATACATATATATATATATATATATATATATATATATATATATATATATATATATATATATATACATATATATATCTATATATATATATATATATATATATATAAAGTTCAGAAAAATATGCAATAAAGACATAACTGGTTGATTTTAGGAGTATGAAAGATTACAAATATATTTCAACATTTTCAGTCCCCCTGGGACTTTCCTCAGCGAGTATTAAAGACAAAATAAGCACAAAAATTAAAAATGAGTACATAAATTAAAAAGAACGGAAATCTACAGTTAACTGCAGTGTCAGGAGGGAAGATTGAAATGTTTGTTGAAACGTGTAATGATTTAGACATTTCGCCAGCCCCCTAACCTAAGAAGACTTCTTACCTCCTCCACATCAATTACCCCGGACTCTAAGGGCAACACTCCTTGCAATAAAAGACGCTGCAAAATCTGCAAGCACATTACTACTGAAGAACGTATCAATATCCCTGACATTAATTTTCCGATTATTCCCCCCAACCTTAACTGTGATTCCTGTAATGTAGTTTACATTCTATTTTGTAATCTTTGTAAAAATAAGTTGTACGTCGGTGAAACTGGTACTTCCTTTCGTCTAAGGTTCAATAACCATAAACAGTCTATCCGTGACAACACTCTTGGATTCCCAGTAGCGGAGCATTTTAATCTTCCGCACCATTCTATCGAGAATCTTAAAATAATCCTCATTGCAAATAATTTTATTTGCGCTGAACAACGAAAGCGTACCGAACTTATTTGGATAATGAGGCTCAAGTAACACATTACCGGACTCAACAAAGACCTTGGTATTCTAAATCATTACACGTTTCAACAAACATTTTAATCTTCCCTCCTGACACTGCAGTTAACTGTAGATTTCCGTTCTTTTTAATTTATGTACTCATTTTTAATTTTTGTGCTCATTTTGTCTTTAATACTCGCTGAGGAAATTCCCAGGGGGACTGAAAATTTCGAAATATATTTGTAATCTTTCATACTCCTAAAATCAACCAGTTATGCTCCTTATTGCATATTTTTCTGTATTTTAGTTATTTCTCGGAGTATACGTGGAACTTCTCTGTTTTAATATATATATATATATATATATATATATATATATATATATATATATATATATATATATATATATATATATATATATATATATATATATATATACACCACATCACAAAAGAACACAAAAATGGATACATTCATTTCCAACTAAATTATAATATAATTACTTGAATACAAAATATTTCCGGCTTAAATTACACAGCCCTTCGTCAGTTGTACAAAAACACTATAGTGCAAAAAAGACTGTATACACGTACTCGTTCTGCTTCCTCGCTTAGGTATCAACTGCTTGGGTGCCCATGAACGCCAAATCCCTATTCAGACCCGATTTATGATTGTTAAGTGAGATGATGGTTTGTAACTCACGGTTGCATCTCTGCTGAGCGCTTTTAAAATTGCCGTACAACAAGGCACACTTTAAATGGGAAAGGTTATGCTGAGGGAGATTAAAGTGTTCGGCAACCGGGAATCCAGGGTTATTCTTTCTTATGCTGAGCTTGTGATTATTGAAACGAAGTCGGAATTTTGTGCTTGTTTCGCCTATGTACGTAGCTAAGGGACATTGGGTGCAGAAAAGTAAATAAACTACATTACATGAGTCACAATCGAAGTCTCCCGGTTTTAGAGTTATACCTGAAGCATGGTGGTAAATGGTGGGGGAAAGCTCTAAATGATTGCAAACTTGGCACCGGGGTTTATTACACTTCCTGTTGCCTGTTTTGGGATTGTCTACAGTGTATATATATATATATATATATATATATATATATACAGTAGGTCGAAGTTGGTAGATCGAAGTTAGAATGTGTAGGTCGAAAGTGTTGTAGTAATAAATTCGATCATGAATTTTATACCGATCCAAGATAGAGTATAAACTCTTATCAAAGAAGGAACGGTTGAAGAAAAACACCAGAGAGAAAAATTGAGCCGCACGGGGGACCGAACCTACCATCCTCCGCTTTCCGGGCAGAGTCTATGACCACTACGCTAGAACAGCTCGTGATTCACAGAAGCGACAACAGGCTATAAATACCCCGCGTGAATCAATTTTCTCTCTAGAGAGGGTATTTATAGCCTGTTGTCGCATCTGTGAATCACGAGCTGTTCTAGCGTAGTGGTCATAGACTCTGCCCGGAAAGCGGAGGATGGTGGGTTCGGTCCCCCGTGCGGCTCAATTTTTCTCTCTGGTGTTTTTCTTCAACCGTTCCTTCTTTGATAAGAGTTTATACTCTATCTTGGATCGGTACAAAATTCATGATCGAATTTATTACTACAACACTTTCGACCTATATAAATATATATATATATATATATATATATATATATATATATATATATATATATATATACATATATATATATATATATATAACCGTAATAGTAAAAATTAATTAGTAATGTCAACCAGGCAATGGTAAAGTGCTCAACCCTGTGAAGGGAGCTGTAATATTGATCAATATTGATCAATATATTGATCAATAATATTGATCAATATATATATACATATATATATATATATATATATATATATATATATATATATATATATATATGCATCTATACTGCAAGGTGTGTAACACCTTACCTAATTAGGAGAAACTTACTCCTTTCACAAGAAGGAACCTGTCCATCCCACCCTCCTTTTCGACAAGTACTCAAAGCTCCTTCGATTATTACATCGCCGATAGTTGTACACGTAAATGTAGCCACCGTGAGTGCTGGTTTGATTAAACCGTATACTTCACTCCCTTCTGGGTAGGTGTAATTTATCTCCCAATCACCGGTGGGTAGTTCGTTTATGTCGCAGGGTTCTTCAAATTAAATTAAAAAAAAAGTTATGATCAATGATTGTGAACTATAGAGACTGCCTATTCTGATGTTAAACGATTAAAAGCAAATACATAATTTTAGCAAACATCCAGTTCGCAAGGCTCGTTTGGAAGAGCTGCAAATTTAAATGAGCAAAGGCAGAGAACCTTGCTTTATGACTAAAGGCCTATGCACAGGACATGCAAGTTGCTTTTTACATAAGTCGTGTTAGACAAGCTTTCGTTATCGACTGATATCTTAGGATTCAATGTAATGCTAACCTTTTCTAATTTTTTTCTACGTGATGGGTTGAGGTGACACACAAGGATGAACATCGCAACTCATCTAGAATATCCTGCGTAGGGATGCAGTTAGCGCAAGGATAAATATTTGTGCAGTATTTGTAACAATTACCGTACCTTCTACGCAGAAAATCAATCGGCTTTCCCATTCACCCTCCTGGCATTGGGTCTCATTTTCTCCATGAAGATAGTAACCTTCGTTGCAAGTTGCTATCCTGAAATCACCATGTTTCGGATTCAATGTATCCATACCATTATTGTCCCGGTATTGGAATTCACCATATTCAAGATGATGAGCTAGACACGTAGCTATTTAAATATCAAAATAAAATGCAGAGAAAAGGCTGGAATATTAATTGTGAAAAGCGCAAATTTTCAAAAGAAAGAAAGAAAGAAAGAAAGAAAGAAAGTAAGAAAGAAAGTAAGAAAGTAAGAAAGTAGAAAGAAAGAAGGAAAGAAAAAAGAAAGAAAGAAAGAAAGAAAGAAAGAAAGAAAGGAAGGAAGGAGGGAAGGAAGGAAGGAAGGAAGGAAGGAAGGAAGGAAGGAAGGAAGGAAGGAAGGAAGGAAGGAAGGAAGGAAGGAAGGAAGGAAGGAAGGAAGGAAGGAAGGAAGGAAGGAAGGAAGGAAGGAAGGAAGGAAGGAAGGAAGGAAGGAAGGAAGGAAGGAAGGAAGGAAGGAAGGAAGGAAGGAAGGAAGGAAGGAAGGAAGGAAGGAAGGAAGGAAGGAAGGAAGGAAGGAAGGAAGGAAGGAAGGAAGGAAGGAAGGAAGGAAGGAAGGAAGGAAGGAAGGAAGGAAGGAAGGAAGGAAGGAAGGAAGGAAGGAAGGAAGGAAGGAAGGAAGGAAGGAAGGAAGGAAGGAAGGAAGGAAGGAAGGAAGGAAGGAAGGAAGGAAGGAAGGAAGGAAGGAAGGAAGGAAGGAAGGAAGGAAGGAAGGAAGGAAGGAAGGAAGGAAGGAAGGAAGGAAGGAAGGAAGGAAGGAAGGAAGGAAGGAAGGAAGAAAGAAAGAAATGTATGTTTCTCACATGATCCCTACTTCTTCTTTGCAGTTTAAACATTTTGAGAGATCTACTCCTAGTATTTTAATTTTGACTACGTAATATACCGATGACTGAACAAATACTGCAATATTTTGCATCCAGACACCACTCAAAACCGGAAAAATGGTTTCCTTGGTAGTATGCATGCCACTTGTAAAATCACCACAAGTACTAAAAATGAGTATTTTGAAATTTTTCATGCTCCCCAAAGAGGAAAATTTTAAATCGGAGGCCTATAATCAGTTCAAAGTTAAGCCAAACATGGCACCGTTTTGCATTTAGGAAATCTAACGCAAAGAAAGTTTTTTCAGAAGGGGGCACAACTACATTTTCCTGGTTTTCCTATAGCTGAAATCCTTTCAAATACTGCAACACTTGCGATTTACTTCCTCCTGAAGTTTACAAATTTTCGAAATGAAAAGGGACATACCGGTTCGCTTTAGTCTCATCCCCCAGGCCACAGATCAGAAATGGCCAGTTTTGAGGTCCCTAAAAAGCGCATATATTACCATTTTTCAAAGACTGATTTTTTTTTTTATTATTTGTGAAGTGGCAGACATGGGATATGTATTTCAAGGTTAGGTACATGTAGCTTAAAATTACGTCGGAAGTGCCGTTTCCGGGCATCGCAGGGTTTCTAAAGCTCAAAATTTTCCTCTCTTTGCCCCAACTGATGGTGGTGCTCCCCTTAGCTGGTCTTGTCGCGCCTTACCCTCGGAGGTGCCAGCCCCCCACTAGGTGGGCCACAGCTAGGCTTCCCTAAAAAGTCAATCCTGGCTACCGCCACTGCTTGTTGTAGGTTGTTCTGGTTTCCTCAGTTTCATAATTATACTTATTTCGACGATGATCACTTTTGGAATGATCAACAGCCCATTTAAAATTAATGACAATCACATGATTGGGATTACCCAACATTACATGAAGCCACCTCTCGTTATTTCTAAGGTATTGATCACACCCGCTGAATTTTTAAAACTGAACAGTTCTATAATTAACAAGAGGAAAACTGTAGAAGAGTATGTGGGTAAAAGGGTGGGGGAGTGGCTTTCTTGTACCCTGGGTGGATTGATAGGTACTCAAGAAAAGTCCACAATATAATAAGTGGTTCATACTATCGCTTCTTTGCTGGACGAAGTGAAATAAAGAATATAAATACCTCTCGCATTTTACTGTGCAAAACAAAAGCCCCATTGACAAACGTCTATGCGACGCACGCTGGATTACTACTAAGCACCTTTTTAGGAGGTGCTCTTTACCACTCATCTTCATCCTTTCCTCTTATATCAAACGGTTTCTGAATTATTTATTCTCTTTAATTCAATGTAATTTTTACGCTTGATAAATGCCTACTTTCCAAGGACGACATATTTAAAGAGGGCAACTTCAAAACCATCTTCCTATTCCCATAGGCCTACTTTTCCACATTATCATATCCATTTGGGAAGTCCCTTAAATTTCTCTTTTTACAGTTACATAATAAAAACCTTTTAAATAGACCTACTTGTATAAAACGCCATTGCAAAGAAGTTAAATATTCTTTCGTAAGGTCCAAAAATTAATTTTATCGGTCAATCATTTCAGTTGGACAAGGCACTTATGTTAGTTTTTTTTATAGACCTCTAAACGAGGTGAAACATTATGAGTTTGGGTATATTAGAAAATTCGTTCGCATGAAAGCTTGAAAAGTCTGCTTTGCTCTTGGTGTCAAGATGTAATACGGTAGACAAACTTTTTCGTGGTTTCTTCACCTTCAGTGGACAAATATTTGAATACATGTTAAGAAACTGATTTCACAGTTTTAAAACTGTGATTGCTAAAAAAAAAATTCTATAGACAAATAGGTATTTTAACAAACTTTGAAGCAGTAAAATCGGTGAAGAATTGGTGAAAATATCGATGAAACTTTCTAAGGAAAATGCCACTCAGCAAATGACAGTTTTAAAGCAAACAAGTCTAAGCAAACAAATCATTCAGTACCTGTGGTTTGATGTCAAAAAATCACCCAGTCTAAAGCATTATCGCCAAGTTGAAGTGTAAGGCTTTCATGGGAAGCGATTTTCCCATGAGCGTCTTGAAGATGGGAAATGATATTGGAATTTTTGCAACGAACATTTCAAGTAAAATCAAAGCCCTTGCCTGGTATTTCATCCTACAAATTGTCATGGCTTAGAGTTAGCAGCAATGTTCAGTTGTAAGCAACATCCCCTATGTCATGATATCCAGATTCCAACAATATCTAAACAATGATGATTAAGTTAAAAACCAAAACAACCTGACGCGGAACTTGAGAGGAATTCTCAGTCATCTTTTTACCCGACCAATAGCAACATTGACAATGTCTAAATCAATAAGAATATTAAAAGGTCCTAGCTTCAGACGTTGGTGTATTTTAAAGAGAAAGCGCTTGAAAAACTGGGTCAAAGCAGGTTGCTGCGGAGATCTGTTCCGCACTTGGATAGAGAGGTGTAAACGACTGCAGTGAATTTTTAAACCTTAACCTATCTACCTGTCGAGAAAAAATGCGAATAAGGGTAATCTGTCTATATTTACGACAATTCACTCATTAAGATTGCGTTTAGCATTAAGTTCCCCAATCTGTCCAAAACTGTTGGCACACTTTCTCCTATTCTTCGTAAATCTCAGTTTGTAAGCTAACATGAAAGTCCCGTGCGTGTCCCTTTTACTGTTGCGTCGAGAAAAACAGCTCTTAATCGTGGACAGCAAAACAGTGGCCAACATTGGAAGAGGGGAGGGGGTGTCCCAAGAAATTTTGTCCGAGATCGTTAGTTCCAAAAAATTAAAAGATCAGTATTAATAACGTCTCAAACAGGACGTAAGAGGACAGTTAATGTGGCAAGCGGTTTTTCTCCCCGAGCTATACAGAATGAAACCGCGAGTTCCATTAGACACAAGAACAGCAGTTTACACACCACTGGTTACTTGTAGCAGCGAACATAAGCAATTGTATTTAAAGAGCCCATGAAATGACTCAATGACAACGATTTGGAGTCATTCTCTGACACTATCTATCACCAAAAAAGCATTTATTTAAAAAAATTCTGTCCCACAAAAGAGAAATGCTCAAATGAAATGGTACTCCTTTCGGCACAGCAGCTGAAAAATGTAAAAGATGTAAAATACATTGAACCAAAAATGACATAATCACAGGAACTCAACTTCACAGTGTGTGTATTATAATGCTATGTTTCCGTAACATTTTGCTCACAGATTGCGTAGCATGACACCGGTACTGGTCAAATATCATTATTTATTTTTTTTTATAATTATTTTATCATTATTCACTAAAGTTGTCCCATTCATCATGTTAGGCCTATCAGTTTGAATTTTTGGTTGCAGCAATCTAGTCGATCTATTACTAGACAGCAATTCTTCCAGCCAGAAAAAGAAAATATTTCAACTCACATTCACTCAGATTGTTGAATAAGTAGACTGATATCTCACCCAGATTCCTTTGAAAGACATACCTTCCAAGTAAAGTTTGTCACAAACATTAATGTAGAAATCAACCAATGGATCTTGTACTAGCATAGACATCAAAATGCATGAAGTTAAAATAGTAACTTCATGCCAACTTTTGATAAAAACATGGAATACTTCCTGAAATAACCAAAATATCAGCTAGTCTCCTTTCCCACTATATTTACTGTTCCTTTTTCTTTGAACCAAGTCAAATTGCAGCATTAGCACATGCATTCAAAACAACACAACCTGTTGGTAGTATTTAAGCCACTGTGCAGAATGCTATACAGTATTGCATATGGGCCTGTGTAATGAGAAAACCACTGCTTCCTCCCCAATAAAAATAATAGTTGCATAACACTGGAAGACAAATGGATGCAGTTACATCCCCCAGGAGCCTGAGGTATTTTTCTGTGTGTATAACCTCTTACCACGGAACTTCCAAACACTTGTACTAATTGTAACAATTTTCCCTGCTAGTTGGCTCAAGGAATATTGAGAAGTCACAAAACTCCATCTGTTGAACAGGGGTATTCCTAGGTGTTAAAACCCGCTTTTTTATATCAATCATTTTAGCCCATCTATACATGCAAAATTGTGTAATATCAAGAGAGCAGGGTATACTGCAAGTGCACTATAGTACACACACTGTGAAGATGGGTTCCTGTGATGATGTCATTCTTGGTTCAATGCACTTTTACATTTTTCAGCTGTTGTGCTGGAAGGGATACCATTTCACTTGAGCATTTCTCTTTTGTGGGGTTGGGATTTTTTAAAATAAATGCTATTTTTGTTAATAGATAGTGTCAGAGATGACCCCAAATCATTGTTACTAAGTCATTTCATGGGCTCTTTAAGTTTGAGGAGGGTAGAATGCCTTTTATTCATTTCGATTTTCGAGGAAAACAAATATGTTCTTGGTGTTCATTTGTAATGCGAAACCAATGTAGTCGTTGGTGATGATAAAGGCAATCCTTTTTCATGCATATGGTGCATTTGATTACTTATTTCGCGTGTGTTCATTTGACGTATGCGGATTTGTGTGGATCAGGTTTGCCAGAACTGTTAATAAGAACCTCAATCGTTTGTTAGTTATTTATTTGCGCTCCTATTTTTTTATTTTTTTGATGAACTTCTTTTTTGCTTTCATGCTCCTGTCTCTTTCTTTCTTTCTTGGACGATGTAAAATTGAGTTATTTGGTTTTTTAGCGCCAAGTAAGTTAATGCAATTTTTCATTCACGTGAATCTGGGCATATCATGCGTTAAGTCTGTTTTAGCATCTTTGGAGAGATTAAGGTGGAAAATCGATTATAATCAACCAATCGGGGCAGGGAGTTGAAGCAGAATCTGCAATCTCTCTGATCAGGAGAATATCTTTAAACTGGTATCACATTTTTGAAATATCTCCCATTATGCACTCAATTTTCATCGGGCATATGTAAAATCATTGTTGCTAGTGGAACAATAATTGTCATCTGTTGTTCCTAATTTCCTAAGTTAAATGTACAAAATCAATATGGTTTTGATTACTGTTATCCATATGAAAGTATCAGGTGATCTTGGTAGCTTTTCGATGCTTGTATATACGTTTTCGAAGTTGATTTGTTGTTCCGCTCTTTGCGTCTGAAGTATTATAACGCA
Organism: Holothuria scabra; assembly: GCA_037179385.1. Classification (NCBI taxonomy): domain Eukaryota; kingdom Metazoa; phylum Echinodermata; class Holothuroidea; order Aspidochirotida; family Holothuriidae; genus Holothuria; species Holothuria scabra. Next base: position 5,319,240 of record CM074185.1, on the reverse strand, counting down.
TTCGAATACACACACCTTTAAACAAATCTATGACACAAGTATACAGGAAATCAAGACAGACAATTTTTTCATGCCGTAACGTTACTTCTTGAGAAAGCAACAAAGACACACCGGTAGATCAAGTGTGGTGAAGGGTGTAACTGGCATCTGAGTTTGATATATGACATATGCCCTCAAATGATTGATGTTTACATTATGGTCGCACTACGTGAAAAGCAATTGACACATGCTTGACTAGCCTGTTGAATAATATCAAATTTTACGTAACTTTTTGCGTATTTTAATATCTGTTGCTGTCTATCAATGAACCATCAATGAGCCAGTGTTTAACCTTACTATATCAAGTTTGCGTGTAGTGAGCTTCGTTTCCTCCTTGAAGCAATAAGACATAATCAGGTAGAGAAGGAAGATGTAGCAAACATGATCTAGAATCTATGATCTAGAAATAAATAATGGTTCGAAGGAAAGACAAAGGAGTAATCATGAAAAATATTTGAGTCCATGTCAGATCATCTAATCGATTAATTTAGGACACGTTGAAAATGCTTAATTCTCCCTACAAAAAACTAAAACCAAAAAAAGAAACTAAATAAAAAGAACATTATCTACAAATCATGACAAGTTTTCATATTAATATCATACCTCTGATATGTTTCCGTAATAAGCCACAGAAAGTTAGAGATTGTGATCAGGTAATCGAAACTGGAATGTATACCCTAGCGATAGATAGGTTAGGTAGGAAAATATATTTAAAAGGATTTAAAATAATTAATAAAATCGTTAGAATGATGGTCACTATGATTAGTTCGTAGTAGCACCTATTTCATCGACGACAAAGGTTTGACTACCAGAAAGCCATAATCAAGTTCTTCTGCAAATGACAATCATTTGTTTGTTTAATTTCGAACACAGCCAATACTTCCTTTCCTTTTAAGCCTTTCAACCCAATGGATTTCAAACGGTACCTTTTCAAAAAATCTTGGAGTTTTTGAGGGTTCCCTTTCGTTGCTGATGTAAATTGGACAAATCTCAAAGGAAATAAAGAACATTACCCTTTGCATGAACCAAACCCTTTTGAAAGCCCTTTGGAACCATTTGGGACCCATTGAAACCATTTGATTAATTGACAAAGGTGCTCAAAAAGTATTTGCTGATCGCACATGCCTCACATAAGGAAATGATGGTCGTTTGTACCACTTATGTCTTATGAACAACCCTTTGAAATCCAGACATACCTCTTTCACATGATGGATTGTCACCAGTCCATTCTCCGCGCCTACACCTTCTGGTTTTGTCCCCTCTTGTTACATAACCGGTGGTATTACATTCTAGTGTAGCTACAGTCCCCGGTGATGCAAGCGTGTCTGTTTCATCTTCTCCCCCAGGATTGTTATACTGTATTTCCCATTCCCACACACGGTCTAACAAGTCGTCTTTGTTGCATGATCCTGGCATGGAAATGTTTATGAAGTTGGCATGGTGTTGTGACAAAGCCAGAAATAACGTACTTACACGTAGCACAGAATTTATTTTCGTACGTTTCGACTCGAAGAAATGAAAGCAAACAAGGAACTTTAATTGATTTATCTTTATGTCTTGTAAATTAATACGACAATAAGTGTACAGTTATTTCATATATATATATGACTTTGCCAGTAGAAGGTAATATCGTTTTCATAAACGAATCCCCAATATTTTAAGGGCATTCAAAGGATTTTGCCGAAACAAGATTCTTCTTATTTGTGCATAAATTTTTCAAATCCACATTAAGTTTTCTTAACTCTTATCTTCTTATACGACTTTTGAACTCCCAGCATATCTTAGCGATCCTTCCTGAAACATAAGTTCATCACAACATTACATTTCTAAGTCTAATTTAGGTAAATCAACCTCAGCCCAACCGATGTAGATGAAATGAAGATATCATTGCAGAATGGGTTTATTCTACGTAGGTCGGAAACATATACACAAGGGGTTAAACGCAGTTGTGCACTTGACCTTCCGTTATATGTTCTGTATGTTTTTAATTTTGAAGCCTGATTAAATGCCTTTGAGTTATTGTCTGTTCACCATTAAAATGTGTATCTGGGCAATGGATGAGTTAAAGGGGACACACTGATCAATTCAGCAAGAAAACACTTGTTCTCTTTCTTTTTTTTTAAATATACATATTCAGTAGATATGTGGTATTTTTCCCTTTGCTTGGTATTTTGTTTTAACGTGAGGACATTTGATAAGAAATAAAATATTACATCGCGGGGAAGCTCTTGGTTCATTCATATGTTTAAGTTTCACGAATGACACAAATCTCAGAGGGAAACATTGCTATAATTGTGAACTAACATTGCTCTAACCATTCTTTTTAACAACGATAAAACGCGACAAACGCTTCTTATCCGTAAATATGCATTGGTTATAAGAAGATCAAAAAAACATTCATTTATTATTATTATCTCGACAATTCGGAGTAAAAGTTATTATTGAGAAACAGCCGGTGCAAATTTTCATTCCTACGAAACCGGCTCCCTAAAATGAAGGCGCTTCAAGCACCCTCCCTATCACATCATTTGCATCATTCGCATAATTTAAAGCTAATCTTTCTGTACCATTTAAATATTTTAGGCAGAGCTCGATTGAGGGAATACCCCCAGGCCTTCCCCTAGATAAGCCAACGGCCCACACGTGGATTATATCTGGTTTGTACATTCTCATTTGTCTGTTGAGGAAATCAAGAATCAACATCAAGAATCTATGTCTGATCAGAAAGCAGCGTCCTAGTCTCTTTTACATCATCGGTTCGAGATCTGTAAATTGTTACACTATCAGTTGTTTTCACATTATCGGAAGTTTTTTCTTTTTACATTGTCGGTTAATTTTTAAATGTCGGTTTTATTGTGACAAAACCAGTATTTCCCTTTAAGATTCAGGTAACGAATGTAAGAGTTCTGACCTTGGCATTGGCATTTTATTAAGAAGTTTTTGTTCAGAACCCTGTTAAAAATATACTGGTCATATCGGACATGTGAATGGCACCCTTTAATGTGACCCTTGATTAGTGTCAATAACCAAATGCAGAGGGAAATCCCCGCGATTAAACCAAGAAAAGAAAGGAAATGTTTCATTTTGCTAACTGAAGCAAAAAATTTCCTGCTTATTTATGTGAGAACGAAGATGCTAAGATCTGTTGTTTTGCTCATGGTTTAGGGGCTAGGTACTGTAATATCAAAAAATTTGTTCATGTTATTAACGATCATTTTTAAATACTCCAATTGTGCGACAGAGAAATGTTTACATCAACTTGACATTGGTTATTAAAAAGGATACGAATAAGGTAATTATATGATTTATTTTAAAACATCATTCGTTTGAAATAAATCAAAAAGTGAACTTTGTTAATAAAAGCAGGCCATTCAAAAGGAATCGCTCCTGACTCAAGTAATATTTTATTTCTGGCATTTTGTAACCTCCATTTTTGCCCTTTCTTTGTTTCCACTTTTGGAAACCTTGTGTCGTCACTGGTTACAAATAGATCAAACGATCTTCTCACACCGTTGGTTTTTTATTTTGGAGAATTGTGGCAATTACTAGGCGAGGACAGTCCTTAAAGACAGTTATTTTGTTAGATTAGTTATCTTGATTCGAACCGGGAACTTTCCTTTTACGTTTGTGGCTCACTGGCCAATTTCCCTTTCGAAGAATAATCCAGCTGTAAGCAAAAAGTTGCAAGTTAAATTGTTACAAATTTTCCGTCTCTGAAGCGATAATTTCTAAAGTTCATTTTGGAACAGGTCTGTCTATTTCCTGACGTGAAAACCTACAGCTGAGTTTCTAATGTCCATTTTATATCGTAGTTTGTATTCTTTCCAACATAAATTATACTCTTTTGCTGCAAAAACGTCTTTAACCGTCTTTTATTAGTTTAATTTAACCTCTATTCGAGGGATCGTCAAACCGACTTACTCTCTTGGCAAAAAGGGCCTCCATTGTTCCACTGGCCGTCCTGACATAGTGCCTCCTCGGGTCCCTGAGCATCGTAACCGCTCCTACATGTTGACCTGAAGGTATCGCCATGTCGGGGATTTTGAATTTCATTTCTGTCAGTATCAAAGTATCTGACTCTTCCATTAGCAAGTTCAACATCCTGGCAAGAGACTGAAAAAATATAAAACAAAACAAAAAACGTATATTAGCAAAGGTAAACTTGCATACTAGGTATGTTCCAGTCTAGATCAAAAACTAGCAAAAAACATAGTTTATCTAACTTTTCACAATATTCTGTACAACAGACGGAACATTTGAAGAAAACAATCAGTTCATGGTTTGTGGCAGCAGCTACATCAATGTAAGGAATACCACATCGTTGGGAATGACGTTGTTAAGTTCTCTCGGACTGGCATCGAATTAAGCAATAATTCTTTTAGGATGGTTTAGGAATGACTAATTCCCCCGGTTGCATCAGAGAAGTACCACTAACCTACTTGGTTCCGTGGTTGACTTTGTTTTTACCCTTATGGTGTCGTTATGACATGGTTAGTCAAAAGACATCGCAAACCCTCTGGTAGAACTATGTACATAGATATTCAAGTTTTCAAAGCATGTTAAGGTTTGTTCTGCTACACTCAAGAAAGACGAAAGACAGGGAGGTGCAAACCGTAGTAAAACACTCAAGAAAGACGAAAGACAGGGAGGTGCAAACCGTAGTAAAATTGTAACGGTCAGAGGACAATGTGTTTTAATAACCAATAGTGCCTTTTACAACGCACACCTGAGGAACAAGCAATCTTGCGGGCCATTCAGTTCAGCAACAATCTTTAGCGACTGCTTGCTGTGATGGCAGAGTAGAGATCTTTGCAGAAGCTACACTGTCCTGGAAAATTACATGGAACAAATCACCCCACCCGTTACCCTTTACACAACTTGGTCAGTACTTGGGTTTTTGATTTCATGTGGGGTCTTGTTTACACACACTGAAGCAGTACACTGAGATTGTGTCTAGATGAGGATCAGTTTTAAACAGTTGCGGTAAGGGCTGAAGTAAATACTTGGTTAAGAGAATCAGAACTATTTGTGGAGAGAGGATTAGACCTTAAGTTCGTTAAAACGTAGCGGATAAAGTTTTGTGCTCATGAAAATCACAATATTTCATGTTCAGCTATGAAGAGAACCACTGCCTCCTGCTTCAGAGAAAGAGAAGCGAAATGTGAGTGGTTCAAGCCTGGTCAACTCTCTGATATCACCTTTTGCTCTCAGGAAAGGAGAAAGACAACCACACAACTGTTCTTTATCAGGATGAATGAAAGCCGTTTGTGGTTTATAGACTGGGCAGATAGTCATCGGAGAAACATAACACACCCACTCAGCGACTGACCAGTCTGGGTCACAGCAGTTTGACAAAGACTACTATGTGAGCTTTCGGTGTTAAATAAAACTGTTTATTTGGTTTTTAGGCTCAGTATGAATACAAATACGGTATGGTCAGATAAGATGCTAGGGAGATGGGTAGTAGGAGCCATTGCTACTCTATTGTACAACAGCTCCGCCTAATAAGAACGAAGAACGCTCTCCACTTCATCATAGTATCTTTATTTAAATTTCCGATCTGATCATCATCAATTGCAAACTGCAATACAGTATGATAAACAATGATATACACGTGAAGGTGCAGTCAGACCCCACACTGACTAATACACCCAAAAAGAACGGCTGTAGACAAAAGACTGGTCGCGGGCAACCCAAACATTAGAACAGTCAATTGAAAAAGGTTGTAAAGGACAGGACTACTATGGTGTAGTTCTATTCATAAGAAGTTAACAAGTGGTCCACTCATCGTTTCGATTCAGCTGACGGACGAATTCAGTGATGCAAACAGCCTCAGAAACCTGTCTATATGCAAAAAGTTGCCTGTATGAGTTTTGGCGGTATTTTGGTTGAAGTCAGATCAATTTTGTGGTTGTGACTCGCTTTCTCGTTTTCCCATACTCCATTGCTTATGCTGAGCACCAAGCACAATGGCAGTAGATTCCATATCTGTAGTCTTCGGGTACACTCAGGGTATGACCCGAGTAGGACTCGAATGCCAGACCTCACAGCTGCAAGTTGGATGCAATATGGGTGTTAAAGACGCTGACTGCATCATTGCAATTCAGTCCATTGCAGTGGCGTACCCAGGAGTTTTGGCAAGGAGGGGGGTGATGTCTTAGTATCTAAGCGGAGCACCATCATTGAGTTGGTGCGGAGCGTACAAGAAGATTGTTGGCCCAAAAGGGCTCACAGATTACAAGAAATAGTATCTGCGGGTCGTTTGATGTACATTGAAATTATCTCTATATTGCCATTTCTTCTTCTAGGATTCTGTATGATAAGAACAATTTATAAGAAAAAAGTTTTGGAACTCCTCGAGAGGTGCCCAGAGAGGTTTTGTCCACAACCACCCTTCCCCGACAAGCAGCGCCACAGTACTGGCTCCAGAAGTCAAGGATTTGAAACGCCGGGGATGGTTAAGGTTAAACTACTGCAGAATTATGTAGTCTAAGGCAAGTACACTGTTAAAAATTTCTCTGTAAATTTACATAATTTTTATGGCAAATTTTTTTCCAACCAAATAATGTTTTTTTTACAGCCAGACTGTAATCATGAAAAAACATTAAGTGTTTGTTTTTTCTTTACAGTTTTTGCATGTAAATTAGTTTACAAATGTCTAAAGTAAAATCGAATTACAGAATTGTTCTGTTTTTTTTTTACCTTAATTTTATGTGAATTTACAGCCTACTGTTTTCATTCTCGGCGTTTTAATATTTATTATAATATCGCTTTTTTTCCTTTCATAAGTTATTACGTAACATACACTTCACCATTACGTAGAACAGGTATTTGCTTATCAACGTAATGTGTCGTTACGAAATTGTTTTCAATCAAAACACAATGAGGATACTTTGTTGTCATATTGTTGTCAAGTAGACTGCTATCTCTAGGAACTTTGTTACTGGAAAGTCACATTTTTTGTACAATATAATAATTGTTTTTAAAATAAATATGACAAAGAATGCAAATACATTGGTTGCAAACATTTCCAGACAAGGTAAACAATAAGTTTATCACTTCCTGATTAAAAAAACGCCAAAAAAGATATTATTCAAAGCAACAGCAATCCTTTTGTCAGGAAAATGCCTACAAAATAAGCTCCACCCATTTATGCAAAATGAGATATACGTCATAAAGTGGTAAATTTACAGATTCTTTCAAGTAAATTTGTGAAACGTTTTTAATTCGATCAAGTGCATGAGCGCCTGTGGCGATGAGTTGACATCAGTATACCAATTGTCAGTGCTCTGAAATTAGGGCCTTACAATTTCTTTTTACTTAAAAATGTGTGACAAAACACCAGTTGTATGATATTTATAACTAAGAACGTAATAACTAAGTATGCTTTTATAATAAATGTAAGTTAATTTTCAAATAGGGCCATAAATTTGCCAAAAATGTTTTCTTTTTTAACTGAAACTTCGCAGAACGATGCATGTTATATATTGAAAATTTTCTGGCTATTTCTTATTTGTTTGTTTGTTTGGGCTTATTTTTGTTTCTTTTTCAGCTTTAAAACAAAATGAATGTTTGTTAAATGACAGTATATTTATGTGAAATCAGAAAAATACAAAATACTGTTAAAATTTCTGTAAATTTACAGAAAAAGTTTTACAAAGCAGTAACATTTGGTTAAAAAAGCAGACAGAAATGGTTTTTCAAATAAACAGAAAATACATGTTAAACAACCTTTTTTTATTGTAGCAATACAAAGTGTCTGTAAAGATACAGAAAATCTCTATTAAAAGTAAAATACAAAAAGTTTAAGTTAAAAAAAGTCTGTAAATTTACAAAAATTTTTAACAGTGTAGGCAACATGCTTTGCTGGAGACAAGGCAAAAATGATTCAAGATTGCACCATCGTAAATTTATCATGGACCAGAAATTTTCATTTTTAGAAATGCTTATTCAGGACAGAGTTTTTCGTTTTTATTAGCATGTCGCTGTGGTGCATTAGAAACGGATGGCTACTGCTACCAATCCTCCCATACTGTATCGATAATGACTCTCACACAGTCAATCTAGAAAATTTATCTCAATATGAAAAAAAAATTCAAAGAAAACAAATCAGGCCTCTATTGCCAGAAGGGTATTGTTAGGCAATTAGGGAAATACATTCACAATTAGGAGGTAAGAAGGAGCGAAATAGACTACAAAAATCATGTCAAGTTGCTGTATTGATATTAGGGCTCTGATACGATTCTGTGAAATTTTGCCATATGCCATATTTAAAGGTTATTATCAGAAAATGAGAGAAGGAATACTTAAGATTGTATGGGTGAAGTTGAGAAAAGGAGAGCTATCCAGACGAATTAAAAATAATTCTATTAAATGATCACCTCAACACGATGAATTTTATTGGATTGATTCAGCACCCATTGCATTGACAACGAAAAGTTTAATTATTAGGGAGCCATCACGATCATTTGGTTGCAAATGTCAGTCATTGTTATTGGTTGATTCTTAAAATGGAAGCAAAAAAAAAAACAAGAAAATGAAAAATATGAAGCTATGCAGTTTTACCTGGCAAATTCCACCGGATGTCTCACATAAATGTGTGATTATTTTTTGTACAAAAATATCTTAAAACAGGAAGCCAGGTAAATCCTTACCCACCTCTAACACAAAATGGGTTTCGTCCACTCCATTCTCCTCGTCTGCAGGTTCTGGTACTGTCCCCTGTCGTTTCATAACCGAATGTACTACATTCTATTGTAGCTACCGTCTCAGGTGACGCAAGTGTATCAAGTTCATTTCTTCCGCCAAGATTGCTATACCATATCTCCCATTCCAACACACCGTCTAACAAGTCATCTTTGTTGCAAGGTTCTAAAAGAAAAATGGTTGTAAAATATTTTGTTGTTGTATATCAGAAATCACATGAAGCATAGAATTTATTCTAATACGTTTCAAATCATAAAGGTCTGGTGACATGAGAATAACAAAGGTGGAGATTTGATTTACTAAATTGTTCACTTCCACATTGACGATCAAGGCATGTCGATCCTTTCTGAAAGTTCAATTTCTAAACCTTTCAATTCTTTGTGTTACTGAGGTAAATCAGCTTTTCAACCCCACCGACCGAGGTGTAGTGATATCACTACATGCAGTGTTAATTCTACGTATGTTACAAATAGTTACATAGGGGATTACCCAAGGTCATACACGAATCCTTCCTGTACGTGTTCTGCATGCTTTGGTTGGGGTTCTTGGCTCTTCCCAGCCATCATGCCCCGCTTCAATAACTGAAGCCTAGCTGGGCTTCAGCTGGGCTTCAGCTGGGAAAGGCTAGCCCAGTTGGGCCCCACGTGGGAACACCTGACAAACACGAATGGGCCCCAGCTGGGGCCCAGCAAGTTTCCCAGCTGAAACCCAGTTGGGGCCCAGCTGGGCATGTTGGCTGGGTTGGTGAAACGACTTCAATACAAAAAAGACATTTTCCTTTTCTTTTATGTTTTTTTCTTCTTAATTTAGTGATATGACTTTCAGGGGGTGCATCCGGTGCCTTTCTTAAAATATTCCAGTCTTTTCTTCTTTTTTTTAGATGGCTTTTTACGACGGAGGATCTGTATACAGTGACCAAATAGTGCCAGAGAAAATGGTAGTAGTGCCGTTTTATACGGTTATTTTCTAATCACTTGCATTTTCGTGTAGAATAAAATCTCAAAATAATGTCTACGGTAGCGATTTTTAATTTTTTCCTGTACGCTCCTTGCCAACTGACGATGACGCTTCTCTTAGAAAGTCGACCGGTTTGTGATATGATATGTCCTCCAAATTTCAATCCACCCAGTTAATCCTTCGGATATGTCCAAAAATATAAACGTATTGAAACGTCCTTTCTTGGAAGGACTTACGAGGTCTAAATTAACGAAAAAAATCGTATTCCACCTAGTCAGAATTGGACAAAAATGTGGGTTTATTCCTGCCTGTCATATTTCGTGGCAGGGCTGTTGTGCGTTGTACAGAAACAGGAATAATTCAGTTCAAACGGACTCGGAAACGTCATTTCCGGTTATCTGGGAGGTACGTTTGGCAACAATTCCACTACGCTCCGCATCATCTGATAATGGCCCTCCTCTCAAACATGTACCATAGACATGTGTCAGTATATAGCCCGTGTTCATTAAACCATTGCGCCTTCAGTGTGTTATTGAAGTAAACACTTTTACAAAAAATTTGAAAATCTACACACAAGCCTGTGACATGCCTTTCGGCTGCCTGAGGGATCGCGATTTTCACACTTATGGTAAGGCTGCGCCAATTATGGGAGAGCTTCTTTTTAATAGTCTTTTTCATATCATAAAATATTTTTTGCCCTCACTTAAATGCCACGTGTTTTGAAGATGTGCATTGACCACAGTCTGAATCCGCCTTCAGTCATACTCTTACAGACTTGAAAAATCGATCACCTAACACATGCTAGTCATTCGCCTGGTTCTCAGGTAAAAAGAAACCACATATGCGCCCATGAAATTTGAGGCGTTAGATAAACCTACATCATCCATTATTACAGACGCACACTCATATAAATGTTTTTCGTTATGAGTATAGTACTGTTTTCGATGGCAAAAATAACCTACAATACCATTTGGAAGTAAACCCTTTTTGGAATTCCTCAGTGACATAAACCTTATACTAAGGAAAGTATTGCATTGAAATGAATTCACGTAATTCAATCCATCCAGTCTCAACAATGATAAAAATGACTCTCGTCGTAAAACATAAAGTTTATAAAAGAAGAATAACGAAACTTAAACAAAATGATCTGGATTCCTGAAAGTTTGGTTTTCTTTTCTTTTTTAGAGGAGCACAAATTTTTCCCTGGGAAAGCTATTCCTTAAAACGCAGGCTACACGCCCTTCTCATCGATAGTAATTCATCATTTTGTTAAAATATTGGTTTCACACATATTATAAACTATTTAAAAAATGCAATATTTAAGACATCGAGTGCCTAGGTTATGACCTAAGATTTTGTTGATTGGAATTTCATTTGCAAGTTTCTTTAAAAATCTGTTAACAACATACCCGTCGTATGGGCATTTGGACGGAATCTTAGATTAGATTAAAATATCAAATGCAGCTCAGAATCACCAAAGCCTAAAAAAGATAAGGAAATACTTGTTCTGCTAAATGAAGCAAGCGATCTTCCTGCTCAAAGATGACAGAAATGAAATGTTCACGTTATAGTAAGTTTAAGCCGCATTTACAGGCTAAGTGCAGTTTGAGCAGATTAAAATTGTTACAGAAAATAGCGGCACAGAAACGAGCCTTGGGGACATTTTCCCAACAGTCAATGCCGTTTCTCACATATTTCAAACAAAAGGAGACCAAACTCTTCAACAAGAAATGCAAGAAATGTAGTAATTATGAATCTAACTGAGGCGTCGCCGCTGGACCTCACAGGTTTTGCGTCCCATTTGATCCAATGTATTTAGGTTGCGACTAGCTCTCATGAGAGATAGCAAATCAAACCTATCATTTTCCAATGTTCAATTGGCTCCGTGCGAGCTTTGCCTTATTAAAGCTAACAAGGCTCCTAAACGAGTCCTAGAACAATATGATGGAGCGAAGTACACCTTTCCTATACCTTCCCTTAACACTTATATCTAACTCAGTTATGTGCTCAAAAGTCAGCACGTTCGGGGTCTGGCCTCCTAGACTTACGTAAACCCCAAAACACTCTACAATCTCTTGATTTGTGCACACTTTTGCGCACCAAGCGAGTTTGTTGCCCGTTCAATTCTCCATCATTTCGGCTCCACTGTTGAAACTCTCATGCCTTCACCAGTTACAAATGGAAGCCCAAATGTTTGCAATAGCTTTGATGTTGTCAAAATATATTATCACAATTGGTGCAACTTAACAAGTTTTTTTTTTTTTTTAAACTACTTAATTGAAGACTTAAAGGTGAAGTAGGATGTTTAATTTAAAGTAGGAGTTGCCAAACTCATTATCATGCCTACTCCTAGATAAAAAGGTAGGAACCATGTGAATGTATTCCATGAATTACAAAGAGGGTATAACATTTATTGCAAAACTATTGATGGTATATAGTTCCCCTTCAGAAAAATCCAGATGTTTGCTAAATTCGCAAGGCCTGTTGGTACGAAATTTTTGTCTTTGAGGTAGATGTGTGATGTAGACAATCTTTAATGTTAATTTTCAAACCGGTCTGCTGAATTCCTGATCCTAGAAACGTACATACTTCTGACGTTTCCTGACCGTACATCCAGTTTACACCATAGTCTTTCCAATTTAATTCATTGTCTTAATACGTACTCTGAATACGAAAATTTTCGTAGGAATTTTAAGAACTTTGTAAAACCATCTTTAATCATGTCCCTTTTAGTTTTATCATAGATCTAGAGAAGGTAAAGAACTTACTTTCTTGGCAAAAAGGTCCTTCATTGTCCCACTCTCCGTTCCAACATACTGTAAGTGCTGGTCTCTGAACATCGTAACCTTCATTACAATTTGATATGATATAATCGCCATGACGCGGATTTGATGTTTCCCTGTCATTACTATCAAAGTATCTGGCTCTCCCATTTGTAAGTTGAAATGGTCGACAAGGTTCTGGCAAAAATTTAAAACAAGAGGTTGGAAATATATATTACTATGGGTAAGGCAAAAAACGGTGTATATAAATATCCGAATCCAGATCAGAAATTAATAAAAGCAAAACTGACTTAACTTTTAACACTGCTGCCTGTTGTTTTAATACAATACAATATTGCAACAGGTATCAATGCAGTAGCTGCAAAGCCCGAGAAAAGTACATGGGACAAGTCACCTCTCCTCTTTTAAATTTAACTAGGACTTAAGTATAATCAGACGGGACACAATTTGTATTTATTTTCAACTGATTTTGAGGAATTGTGAGAGCAGCTTATCACTGTTTCTTCGGTTACGCTTTATTTGGTTTCTGAGGGTTTGTAGCCTGAGAGCATACGTGTTGTGGAAGAGAATCTGTCACATTTAAAGGAACATAAAATCATACCGAAAGTAACTATTAGGGTGGTTCACTTAATCCGCACCATACGGAGGAATGCGGTCTTCATAAAAGGTTGGTAATGGTTGGTTATGATCTTTTGACCCTAAGCATGAGAAAATTGCCAATAAACATGATTCTTTCCTAGGGTAACAAAAGCATGCTAAGTGAATTTAAATAACTTGATTAACCTAATAATGAACTGGTCATAGCCTGTTGAATCTGATGTAGAAACACACAAGCCGGCATTCGCAAAAAGTATTCATAATTTAACCACACATTTTAGATGATCGAGTTTGTAATAAAGAATCGTTTGGAAAAATATTAACTACCTACCTTCATATATTAGCTTCTTAGTTGAAAAGAATTTAATTAATTTGAGGATACCCTTTGTGCTACCGTCAGAGAAGAAACAACAGCAAGAAAATATATATAATGCAACATTAAATCAATAATAGATTGATAACGGATGTCCTGAAGGACGGACAATTATTGTAGGGTTATAAATTCAATCTTAAATATTTGTCTTACAAAACACTGCTGCTAGTTTTAGGTCAGTGTAACTTTACTTACTCCTCACACATGAAGGATTTTGTCCACTCCATCGTCCTTGTCTGCAGCGCCTAATATTTAGGCCAAAAATTTCGTATCCAAGGTGACTACAGGTAAATCTAGCCACTGTTCCCGATGGTTTCATCTCTTCTGCCGAGTAATCTCGTTGTCCTTGATAAGTGTATTCGATATTCCAATCAGTATTGAGTAGATCATTGGTATTACACGGTCCTTGAAAAGCAAAGCAAATTATTAGCTGAAGTAATTTGTGAAATTTTATCATTAGATGAGGTCAAGCGGTTCAGTTTCTGATCAATTTTGTAACGTCTGACAAACTTTTTCCTACGTGGCACACACTGGTTTGTTTTCTCTACTTCATTTCTTGTGCCGAACAGCAAGCACAATGCAAGTCGGATCCTCTAACTGCCTGACCATGCAGTGAAGTCAGCAAAGGAGTAGCAACATGTATTTGAAAAATTTAACAGTATTCCAAGTACCTGAAAGGAACAATCTGCGCGTGGAAGGGCGTGGGAATCCGTTAACTTGATAAAAAATTGTGACAGCATATGTTTAAAAGCGAATCATGGTCAAAAAACCAATCTAACCCCTTCTCACCCTATTTCTATAGAAATATAGTTTAGATGCCCCTGGTGAAAAACTGGACATTGAGAAAGCCGGGACCATACACAAAACGAAAAATCAATCATTACTGGACTGATGCATAATTTAGATGTGATTGTGATGCTACAGAAAATTACTTTAACGAGAAACTGAAGTACAGGGAGTACGAGAAAATTTTGCCAGAACATGAAAAATTTGCAAGGATTGGGCTTAATGGTGGTAGTTTAAGTGAGAAAAGTCTTTGGCAATTGATCTACTTGGAAAAGTCGAAATGGGCCCACTCAGAAAAAAAAAATTGTCAGAGGAAGGATAAGAAAATTACAACTGGATTTCCATATTTTCCAACAATCGTCGCTCTGACGAATTTTCGGAGTGAGGCACCCCTCACTCGCGACGGGCTTGTTCACAGTACCGAATACTATGTGAATTCCCCAATCCTTTAAGGTTTGGACATTGTGAGAACGATGTCAGAATTGGTTTCATTGTAGTATATAATATCTAAAGGTAATGTGAAAACATGTCGAAATAGATTGAAATGTCGTCCCTCAGGTATTGATTAGTCTTAAAACAAGAAGAAATTGGTAAAATACCCTGTTGTATGAAAATACAACGAAATTTTCTAAATTTAAATGCCCTTTGTGATTTGAAAGAGAAGAATACGACGGTACTTTCTTATTTGTCATCTTTTATGTTTCAGAGTATCGCAGCGGTGAACGTTTTCCTAAGTTCTGCCTACTGAAATTACATACTTGGAATTTAACGGCTACTCAACAAATTTCGTCATATTCTTTTATACTCTACACAAAGAACACGACAATAGAACAAATTTTGTCACGTTCTTCAATCGCCTAAAACAAAGACAACGGCAAACTAAGGGAATTTTTGTCCTGTTCTCTGTTTAATGGACGCCAAAAACACAACAGTTGATCAAATGTTGTTTTTTTTTTCTCTAACAAAATGGCAATTAAGCGAATTTGTCGTGTTCTCTCATTACTAGGCACAAAAACACAATTATTCTGCACTTTTTCGTGTGTTCTCTTTCAAAGATGATGGCAATTAAGTTAATTTTGTCATGTTCTCCAAGTTTCCTTGTTTAAAGATATAGGAGATTCATGTCCTTTCTCTGCCACAGTAAGTAAATTCTTGTTTCCCCTACTTTCATTGCAAGCTGGTAGTCTTCTTGTCCAAGTACCAGCATCACATTCAGAGGGTTCTCCATCGTAAATGATAAAACCAGAGTTGCAATTATACGTTCTTCTAACACCATGCACTGGCAGAAGGCGCTCATCGCCGTCTAGTGTGTAGGCGACTTCACCATTTGGCAAGGCTTCTTGATCACATGGAACTGAAATTACAAATAAAATAAGATAAAAATTAAGTCTTTCTGGAAAGTAGTGTAATAGTTATTGCCAACCAGAGTACAAAAATTCGTTTAGTTTTCAATGATTTCGGAAAAAAGAAGGCTGCAAAAGGTCACGAATGTGGGATACATGCCTATCCTTACCTCAACATTCAGAAGAATGGATGGAATTATTTCCCCTTCACATATTCAAAACACAATACATCATGTACCCCTCAATGAAGTTTTTATCTCCACGCAAATGATATTCATTTATTGCTATGATCCATAACATCCCTTCTTGAGATATACATTTTTTAACTTGCGAGGCACCAAAAAGTGCATAAACATTGACAAATAAAGACGCACTTGTTAACATTCACCACAAATGCATTTTTGTGTTCCCTGTGTAAAACAAAAAACAATCCGCACATGTACAATATCGTTGGGTTAATTGTACAAAAGAACAAAATTAATGGGAAGATGCCGCCATCCTAATCTGTATAGGAGTAAAAGTCTTATTTCATGGAAGGTTCTTGAGGATCCAATGTAATAAATGTTATCGCTTAGCTGTGAAATTCAAAAGAGGCATGTAATTATTCTGACTTTGATATGTAATATTAAAGCACTAAAATATAATATAATATGGAAAAATGTATTTGGAAAACGTTTAGGAAGGTTATATTTTCAAAATATTGTTTGGTGGGGGATTTTCTTTATGTTCATCTTCTTTGAAAATACATTTACGAGAAGTATAAACTTTCTTCCTAGTTATCGACAACGTTCTGAAATCATTCATTTCAATTTGCTGCACCAGTAGTGAAAAGGAAACTAAAGCATGATGCTGCTTTAATTATTCAACAAAGGTGGTATCGCTAACGTAACTGAGTGGCACAGTGCATGGTCAAGAACAAATGTGTGTATGTAAGGTGTAGCGCATGTTAACGCTTTCTTGATTGCACGCATAATGTAGATCAATTCGAAAAATATACCTTTCACGGTGACTACAGTGCAAGCGCCCCCTGCCGACTGCTTTGACGGAAAACTGGGCCGTAAAACTCCATCTAATCTTACCAGACCCAGCCGTGACGGCATTTCTTTGAAAACACGAACGAGTCTGTACATTTCTCTTTAACGCATATCCTAATTGTTAATTCAGTAGTTTAACCTCTCCTTTCCAAGATAACAACATGCACTTATTTCTTCATCATTGCCTGTTTTTCAAGTTCAGATACAGGATTATTGTTTCGGAGGTGGATCGAAAAGAAGTGCAGAGTTAGGATCAAAATGTCAATAAGCGGGCAACTGGTGGGCTCCGTGGGTAAAACTGACCAAGGCTCCTATTTTTCTTTTGATTATCTCTTATGAAATGAAATGATCAATTCTTACGACTGTGCCTCAACTAATAAAGAAGGTCAATGGACAGGGGATGATCATCCTTTGAAAATGTCAATTACCTAAGTTTCAGGATTCAACTCAAGAAACATTACGTGTTTGAATCACACATCTGTGTCCAATGTTCAGCTGCTTTTTATGCTCGCAGTATGGGATATCCAATCTCTGAATTACTCTTGTATCAATCTATGTTATTTAGCCTGAATTGAATAAATATATAAAGTAAAAACATGTTAAAAAAATTAAATCCTCTGATTTTATTGTAATTTTAGAGTAACTTCTTGATTGGTTGATACATTGATGGATTGTTCGACCTAGGGACTTATGGACTGAACTTATCAATTTACTGATTCACTCTCTTTTTCGTCATAGCGCTATGAGAGACTTCTGCTTCCAATTTGAAAAAAAAAGATAGTTATGCAAGAATAAAATATGAGACACAATCTGTGACCCAAAGGAAAGTTCGGGGGGGGGGGGTGGATCCAAAGAGCACTTAGTCCTACAACTCAAGTATCAATCATAAACATAATTCAACTGGGTAATCGTTTGCCTAATTTTCCCCCTCTATTTAAAATGTTCATTTAACGTGAACTTGACAAAAGGAACTGCAAAATGGGTGTAAATATTGCTACAATGCCTTGTTTTGAAACAAATCTTGTATTGAAAAAAGCCCAGTACAAACATTCTTCAAACATTCGTTGCTAGACTTTCCCGCGTAATTAAACGCAACCTTTAGCGCTTCAATTAGCACGAATGTGACGCACATTTAATTCACTAATGCCCGGGGTAAAGATAGTACATGAAGTCGAAATTAATATATCTCATGCATATTTTTATACTATGCTAAGCTTGTCATTCGAATGAACTTAAGAAGACAACACCCACTAAGTAGTTTGACGTAGGCAACAGTATTGTCACATCTATTTGACCTAAAGGTACCACATCGTCGCACTCAAATGTTGTTTCGATACAAAATTGTTGGTTTTACAGTTTCTTAACTGGGTGTTTAGCCTACCTGCTTTTCATAGGCTAACGAAGGGGTAGAAGGCAGACTTCGAAGATTTAAACCTCGAACAGCCACTTGAATTTTAAAAATTGGCAGGGTTTTGATTACTCGAAACACTATAAAAACAACTCATAATTTCATCCTAAGAGCATTAAGCATTCTATTGTATATAGTCAATGCTTATTTGTTCAGACCCCAGTTACTTTGATAAGCATATTTCCAAGTTCACGGGCTATTTTCTCTAAGCTGGTTACCCCCTCTCCGTTATTACAACACAGATCAACAGAGCCACGAAACGTAGTCGTTCAGAGTCTTTCGGGTATCGTATCAAATCCCCAAGTTCTCGCATCCCTTTTGTGACGAGTTACCACCCCACTCTTGAAAGATTAATGCGTACTCTCAAAAAGGACTTCGAATTCTTAAACAAAAGGTGTCCTCTTTTGACCACTTTCATCCAGCCGAGACTTCTAGCCTTCCGCCAACCCCCCCGTTTGAAAATTTTGCTCACCTCCTCTAGACTCCCGTTAGATCGTAAATACTTTGAAGGCAACAGTGATTGTGAGAAAACCTAGATGCCAAGTCTACTCCCACATCACTTCGGGCTCCAAAGTTTTCCTCCCTAATGTCATGTGGCAGATATACCCCCTGGACCTCACATGTGATTCCAGCAACGTAGTTTACATCTTGTATTGTAATGTTTGTAATTTGGGTATAGGAGAAACATGCACAGATTTCCGTCTAAAATTTAATTATCACAAAAAATCTGTTTGAGATAATTTGCCTGGCTTTCAAGTAGCGGAACATTTTAACTTTCGCGGTCACCCCCCCCCCCCCCTGCCAACCTAAATTGTATTCTTGTAGAGTCTAATTTCTGTTTTCCAGCAATACGTAAACGTAAGTGGATTTTTAAGATTAATTTATTTCTTCGGAGTACCAACAAAGACTAAGGATATCTAACTCCTTACCAATTTTGCAAGACCTGACCAACCCCCTGACCTGGGTCAGTCAATGTTCCTAATCCCCCAGGTGGTCAGTTACATTTTTCAACACGCCCTTATACGTAAAGCTTTTACTGCTACCTGACAAGTTTCGTCATTGCACTTTTTAGTGTACATTTCTGCTTTCTTTTATCTTATCAATTGTTTATCTTATCAGTTGTTTATGCATGTTTTTTTTTCTATTTCTTTAATACTATACTGGTAGTAGTCCATTTTGATTCTTTGAGGGTTTTAAATCTTTCAATGCAGCTACTGCCCTTTTGACCTGTTGACAGTCACTCTGTAAATATTGCCAGTATACAAGTTGCCGAGGACGATCCTAGGTGGATCGAAAATTTCAACAACAAATGTTTTTACCATTACTCCTATATATGTATATATATATATATATATATATATATATATATATATATATATATATATATATATATATATATATATATATATATATATATATATTTATATATATATATATATATATATATTTATTTATTTATTTATTTATTTATTTATATCTATAACGGAACACTCCGTAAAATGGAAACTAATGAACAAAGCTCGAGCATACTCCACTTCATCTAAAACTTGTAATCTCTGTCTGGAAGAAAAGTTCTTCATCATACTCAAACCTTCCTTAGCAACTCTAAATAAAAGAAACGAACTGGTAAGCTCTTGTAGACACAGGAACAAACATCTACTGTGTAATTATTCTAATAGGTAATGTATCTTGGCTCGCTGTACACCGTTCGTGCCTGTTCACATCGAACACGGAACCAACACGTGCTTAAAAACGGACACGTTCAAAAGCAGCGAACATATACGTATTTAACGTTATTGACATCATTCTACTTCAGGCTTCTGAGGAGTGAGGACCTACATTATTGGCCCTTACGAAACAGTTCTGTAAAGCTATGTTGTAAGAACTTATTGCAACCTTTTAAATATATATATATATATATATATATATATAACGCTAATTCCCACCTTAGGGGTGAAATTGTTATATCTGCGCGTACATAGGGCGAAAAAATAACAATAAAATACATAAGGAAATGTATTCGCCCTAACGTCTAAAAATATAAACAACGTTATTTCAATGACCAGCCATCCGTTCGTGTTAACAGCTAGGTTTCCGTAACTTTGAAGTAATTGTATCTACTTTGTAAATCTAGGCGGGCGTTCTTGTCCGTTAACGTATTCCTATAGAAAAAGTGTGTAGAAACGTTACGGCGAAACTTATATCTCGCCCGAAAAAAATTTTTCCCCTTTAGGTCGACTTTTCAACAACAACTTTCCCCCTTAGTGCGGAATTAGTGAAATATTTATATATATATATAAATCAAATTGGTAAAGCTGGAAAATTTGGCTGAGGTGAAAAAACGATGTTGACTCCACCGGGATTCGAACTGGGGACCTCCCGCTTTCTAGTGCGGACGCTCTAACCACCATGCAGCCAAGTTGGTTTGGCCTTTGTTCAAATGACAGATGTAGCAACTCGCAATTCACCTCCTGAGCAGGCGCCTATTTTTTTGGAACAGCACTAGTTCTCATTTTTGACGCAAGCCCAACCAAAGATCAAAGTTGATGCTATCCAGCTGAACACAATTGTTTATTCGCCAGCGGATCTCCGAAGAGATACAGAGACCAGTGAAAGCAGAGATGAAGTGAAAATAAACGCTGGCGACAACTGCGTGGAATATATAAATGAAATTGGTAAAGCTGGAAAATTTGGCTGAGGTGAAAAAACGATGTTGACTCCACCGGGATTCGAACTCGGGACCTACCGCTTTCTAGTGCGGACGCTCTAACCACTATGCCATGAAGCCAAGTTGGTTTGGCCTTTGTTCAAATGATAGATGAAGCAACTTCATTTATATATATATATATATATATATATATATATATATATATATATATATATATATATATATATATATTAATGTATAGGTATATATAATAACATATATTCATACTTATATAATGTATATATATTGTTTGTACGTATACATACATATATACGGAAAATCAAAAAGGTAAAACATTAATTGCATTAATTAGGCAAAATATCACTGAAAAGAAATAGTCGTTATTCGGCATGTATTTTTTTCAAATCTTGCGAAACGAAATGCCAGTAATGATCGGTTAATTATTCCGATCTTTAAAAAAATCGCCTCCTTAAAAACAAAAGGAAGAAAGAAAATGCTATTTGTTAAGTAAAATTTACTTGAAACAAAACTATAGCAAAGATTTTTTAAACAATCGGACAGGTTATAGTTACAATTTTTTCGCAGCCTCATTTCATATTGTGTAGTTTTGCTCAAACTTTATCCGATACGTTAAATAATACGATAAATATAAATATTTTCTACCCTCACAGCCAAAATTGGGAAAGCCTTTATGAAAATCGGGTATGTTGGTTTGCAAGTACGTTAAATACAGTGTTATGATGTCTCCCCATAAGTATGTCTGAAAATTAATTTCAACCAACCTCGCAAAGTGAATTTTTCCAAAAGGTGCTAAAGTGAAACCATTGAATGTCAGGAGTCAAATTAGCCACATCTGCAATGTCAATTGAGCCGTTCTTGAATTTACCGAAGACAAACAAGAGAGTAAGAATAAGATGTGTTCAATCGACGCCCTATAAATTCCCCGAGTGAAAACGAGATTATTTAATCCGGTGATAGTGATGTATCGAAAATGCCCGTGCTTCATTTTAAGATACAACTAAGCGTGGAAAATGCTATATCCGGCAGCCTGAGGTGTCCATTTTTCATTATTTCCGGTACGCTGTGCGCTAAGTAATTGTAGCGTTTCGCGAGATAATATTTCGGTAAAATTAGATTTTTCGAGCAAAACATGTTTTCTAGTAGCCATCTGTTCACTTTATAGTTTGCTCATTTATTGGAAGAGAAAATGTAATAGGCTGAGGAAAGCCAAAAATTAACGTCACCCTTTTACGACTTTACTTTTAAACGTGGGAAATTCCCTTTTGTTTGACGAGATTTTTTTCTACTTTCGCTTCGACAGTTTTTCAGGCAAAATCACATATTCAGACAGACATCTCCTGCCCCCTGCTAATGTACGTCTATGCTTCTAAGTTATTTTCAATATAAGTCTAAGTTAAAAGAAAAGTCCAAAAACTTATGAAAACTATTGCAGGATGTTGAAAATATATTTTATTGAATAAAAGTCGGTGAACAGAGTTTACGAACCAAAGTGAATCCATGACGTCAGAGAAAAGCGTCATAAATATTAATGATGCAGACTCGTTTCTTTTAAAAGTACAAAATTGGGGATGTTTTTTGCCTTTTTTTTCAAGTCTGCAAGGCAGATTTTCCTTCTGAAAAAAAGGATCTTAATGGCTGACTTCTTTCAAACATGTTGTGCCACTGCCAAATTAATTTGACCTATTCTTCTGTTGGAGGTCTGTGTTTTCCATAAAAACCCGTCGTTGAAAAAGCACAATCGTTCCATCGATGGGCGATGCAACGATTTTGAGATGTAACAATCATTAGTTTGATATCGCTTCCTGAAAATCTAAATTAGGATTTAGAAAAATCTAGTATCACAACTTCAATTAGAATCTAATACTTACTTCTTGAACAAACTGGTTCGTCACCCCTCCAGCTTCCACGTACGCATCTCTTCCTTTGACGTGCCTCAAATCCATGCTCTCTACAAATGAAAATTGCATTTGTGCCAGCTGGTTTATATCCTTCTGCAATTTCGTCTGATTCTGGAGGGCTCTCGTACTGAATATTCATGTTGTCATACCAACCAAGAGAGAAAACAGAACAAGGCTCTGCAACGACAATCAAATATTAACTTAATTAGCAACGAGTCCAGTCGTCTCTTTTCTGTAAAGACATCATAATTCCATGACATGTCATGAGTTGTCAGTTATAACACACTTCCGAGCTGTCTGACAGTGCATCAGTTATATGGCATGGTGAATCCTATTCCGTATTATTGTTTTCTGGGATCACTAGAGGGGTCCATAGCCTAAGCAGTTTCCGGTAACTGGTAGGTTAGCATATTAGGTACCCCAATTTAAATTAAATTTATCACCATCTTAAAGTAAATTTTTAGTTACGGGTATGAAAGTTCTCAGTTGGTTACTGATTTTTGATGAGGATTAACAAATTTCGTAGTTCTTAGAATAAGAACTGCCTGGATTGAGGAAAAAATTTTTTACGTTAATACTGTCCTGTTACTTACATGAGCGCATGTTGCTTAATTGAATAAAATAGACCAAATCAGTCGATTAGTTTTAGTATTGTCTGGCAATGTTCATGATAAATTCGTCTCGATAAAGTAATTTGATTGATCCGGTCTAGGTTAAATGGTAATTATTTCTAAAAATGGCTCAAAAACTTATTCTGAGAGAATTTTCGGATAGGGGAATGAAGAACGCCGGAGAAGGGTGTCCTTTTACAGGTGTTTCATTGGAAAACAAAAGTGAAAAACAATTGGAGCAGAATAATTATTCTCCTTCCTTTGCACAGTTCCCTTGTTCCATGTCTTAAAGAAGTAAAAAATTCAATTCAAATCAAATTCAAATGGAACTGTTACAGAACAATTCGGGAGTGGTTGAGATTAATTTTCACCAAAAAATAGAGGTATGAAACAAATCTCGCATGAAAGGAAACAAATATTCCAGACCATGCCCTCCAAACCACGTGACAAAACCTTCTGATAACTCAGGATATGTCATTTTAAAGATACAAAGTTAAATATAGGAAGTTATTTTTTATTAAAGGTACCTTCACTTCTCAACAACGTAAAAGGATAATGTGTAAAGTTGACTGAAGGTCTCAGGTTCACTGTGCTTTGATTTATTGAAGGTGCTGTTTGACCCTTAAAGTTGAAACTGTTAGTATGTGTAGATGCATTTTCCTGCAGGTCTATCATAACACTACAGTCTACTTAGTAAACAGCTCCAAATGCTGCTGAATATTCTTAACGGAAGCACCGGTATCGTAGAAAACGAATACAATTTTAAAATTAATTTGACTACCCTTTTAAAAATGGCCCAAAATCGCTGTTTATTTACAGAACAACAAATAAAGAGAAACGTAAAGATTATAGAAAAGTTCTGGTAATAAGTTTCAAGAACTTTTCTGTAATCCTTATTTATCTCTTTATTTTTTGCTCTGTAAATCTACCGTATTTTTAACAGTGTATATGCCATTGAGATGCAACCTCCACGTCGTGAAAGAAACAGTTTTCCTCTACTTTTTGAGCTCAATGAATTTTTGCTTCAAAGTGTGTCTTTAAAACCCAACCTTACTTAATAATTTTCCTCGCATTTTTAATACTTTATTACTTTCTATACATCTTGGAGAGGTGCCGTTCCAAGTTCCGTTGTAGCATGATAGCGTGTAGAAACCTGCCAGACTGTAGCCTGGATAACATTGAAATTGTGCTGTTGAAGTGTGTCCTCTGATTGACATGAAAGGTCCAATCCGTTGGTAATTTACTGTTCCGTTCTCAAGTTGTATATGTGGACATGTAACTGTAGGAAAAGTGTAAAGCAAAAATAAGATATTATGATAATATCATAAAACAAATCTGATTTATACCGGATTAATCGAAGAAAAAGACAATCTGAGAATTGAAATCCCTAAATTTGGCTTTTGTTACATGAATCAAACCAAGGAGATATGTTGATGAAAAATATCCCCACTCTTTGTTCTGGTGTCAAACCCAATTTTGTCACACTGACAAAGAGTAGGGTGTAATATAGTTAACTCGTGGTGCTGCAGTGTTTCTAAAATCATAAAATTTTGATCCTTAGCATTACCTTGAAGATAGCCATCTGTATGAAAGTTGAGCAAAGATTAAGGGGAAGAATCTCGGAATATGTTAAAGGACTTATGGTGAGCATAGGCGTACGAGGGAAATTTTCAGTGAAGGGGCAATAGCATTATTTTCCGGAATAATGTTACCGTTAATCATGTTTTGCCCATCTTTTTTCCCGAATAGACCAACTGATTTTGCCCGAATTGGAAAGGCGATTCCCCCTCCCCCACACTCCCGCCTCGTACTCTTATGATGGTAAGAATTTCAATTTCTGAACTGCGGGAAAAGTTGCATGAATTCATTTAGTCAAAAATGACGGATGAAAGAATGTGTACAACGAGGGAAATGATAAACATTTCAGTAAAGATATCAAATTAAACTTTTGGGACCTGGTTTAACAAAACATTCCGTTCTTTAATGTAGGATTTCGGTCACGGAAAAACAAGAGACACACAAGTTAACACACTATACTGTATAAGGCATTCCAGTGCGCACACGTAGAGGCGCTTAAGTTATGTTATGCACTGAAGTAAGAAAATAATATTCTAGTGTCTTACAACTAAAACAAGGCCGTGGACGCCGTTAGATTAAACCAGAAGGATGAAATTTTTGCTATGAAAAAAATGAAAGGTTACACTCTGCCCCTTCGAAAGATGAAACCTGGGGTGACAGGTGGAAATTTCTGTTCCTCATTTTCACCGCGGTCGATGTAAAACTAACACGCTAGGTTCGATGAAGTTTTACGGCCTACTTCCCAGACAAATGGCTCAAGTCGAGCCGGTCACGGCCTTTTATCCAGTTGTGATTCAGTGGCTTGTTTTCCCTTCTCCGTTGCTTATGCTGAGCATCAAGCACAATGGCAGAAGGTTTCATTTTTTAAAATCATCATACGAGGTATATCATTTGTAGCAACACACAACAAAAAGTTCATTTTCCAACTCCTTTAACTTTAGACTAATGTCAGGAATAAAAGCGCAACTCAAAAGTCGACCGGTCATGCACAAACGATAAACAGCTGTTGTTTTCCCTTCCCTTGAAGCAAACTGGTTCTATTCTATCGTATAAACGTAGTAGTTTCTACGGCAGGTTTAGCCTTTTCCGAATGCAAAAATTGACAAGGGGAAATACCTGTTTTGGGTCATGATGATTGTCTTTACCATGAAATAATGATGGGTGTCCACTTTTGCTCTGTGTTAGGCTTTGGCAAGATGAAGCTAAAATACATATGATCGTGAACGACTTGAATTTGTGATTCTACTAATTAATTATTTTTCGTATCTACATTAAACGAAAATGGAAGTGCGTTTTTGGTTCTAACCTTAGTGCGCAAAATTTGATTTAACCATATGCTACAACTACCCAGTGTATACAAAAGTGTCCCTAGTATTCGTGCCCAATATTTCACCCCGTGTTTATAGTTTGCTCTCATTCAACAAATTAATATATTGACTGAACAGTTTTGGTGGTTGAATCAAAGTTAGTACAATACGCTTGGCTTAGCTTGTTTTTTTATTCTTGTGCCACCATGACCAACCTCTTTGTTCTATCTGGTATTATAGTTGGAAGGAAACGGATTCTGAATTTGAAAAGGTAGGGACCCACCAGCATGGCATATTCATGGTACGTACTGGGGATACCTGGCGTTGGATAAGCTTTCAGCTAGACGAGTACATGACCCCGGTTACATTACAATTCGTATCACTGCATTTCGGCAACGGTCGAGTCCTACCCTAACAGGTATCAGTAGCACGCTGGGTTGAGGTTTGAATTTTTCGGTAGAGTTCTAGTTCATAATCGTTAACTATACTAAGGTTAGTTACTGTGTACATCAAAATTTTAGACATGACATCATCACGTTTGTGCTAAAAATTGTTATATAGTGTACCAAACATCTGGAAAAGTGTTGTTTCATGCTTTCCAGCATTTTCAAGGTGTGTGCTGGCTAAAGTTTACGTGTTGAACAGGCAATCGTTTGGGTCCGTTTTCTCACTTAGAACGTGAATTCGGAAAGGATATTGCCCCACAGAATATCTCATAATTTTGTATTTACAACCACTTGAAGGGCAAACGCAGACTCCCCCAACTTGAAGTAGTGTATTACACTGTCCTGTTTCCGGGGTTGGCTTTTCAGAGTCATGTGAAACTGTTTTTTTTTTTTTTCAAATGTGAAATTTACTGGGAGTCTCTGGTTGTTTTACCTTCAATGTGCAATATTGAAGTAGCACTGCTAAGTGATGTAAAGGGTTGCACCCCGTGCATAATGAACCAGTTGGACATAATCTTCGTTGATCGGAAAAGGGGTATCTGCATGAAGTAATGAACCGAAGAGAAACATTGATTTTATTAAAAGCAGAAATCTGTTTAAACGCGGTTATGCTTGTTTACAATTGGTAAAACGGTCATAACGCTTCAATTTGTTCATATAGATTCCTCCTGAGCATGATGATCACAAATTCTATTTCCTACCTTCTTCACAGCTTGGTTGTTGTTGAGGCGACCAATTTCTTTCCCGGCATGTGGCTCGTCTAGGATATCCATAACGAATTTTGTAGCCGACATTACATGAATATTCAACGACAGTTTGTCGCTGATGGTAGGTTGAATGGACACACTCTGTTCCACCGGGGTATGTGTAACGTGCTGTCAACTGAGGATCATGTAACGTCAGAGATGTACACCCAACTTTAAGGAATTTAAAATTAAAAGCAATTTAAAGATTTATTAAGGAAGGACGGTTGAAATTATTTAATAACAATTTATATTGAAACCCGAAGGAGCATTAAGCTTTCCATTTTTTTAAATTCGAACTTTAATTGTATTTTTTTTTTTTTTTTTTTTTTTTTGCTCTATGTTGGAAATTCATAATTACTCTTTTTTTTAAAATTGACATTCTAGTAGAATCAATTTTTTTACTTAAAAAAGGGGAAATATGTAAGAAGATATGCTTTCGAATTCAGGGAAAAAGTGCAAATTAAGAAAGAAAAGATCTATTCAATTTCAAAATTTTACGGTAAGGATTCTTAAGAGTTGCATTTTTGAAATTAAATCTGCAATTTTTGTTAAAAATTGCCCAGCAAAAGTGGAATTATGAATTTTAAACAATGACTGTTACAATTCAATTGAATACATTTAAAGCTAGAGTTTGCATAAGTGAAAGTGCAAATTCCGAAAAATGTACTTAGTTAAGGTTGAATTTTAAACGTGAAAACTTGATGTTATTTTAGAGCTTGTAGAAGTAAAAATGTTTGATGAAAAATTAATTTACAGGCCAGTTTTTATGTCTGTATCACACAATCCTGATAACAAACTCTTCAAAGACAACTGGTGTAACAATGCTTGTGTCATTTTATATGATATGGAAGATCGTTACATAGAATCTTCGTTGATGTGAGACAAAGGGGGCTCACCTCTTGTGAATCTCAAAAAGTTTACCATGGCAACAAGAATACTCACTTGCTTTACATAGGTTTTGTGTTTCTGGTTCCCATACGCGATCTCGACATACTGGTTCCGTCTGTTGACATTTAAAGAAGCCGTTTGAGCAACGATATGTCAAACGAGTCCCAGGATCGACCATCCTGTCATTATTATAGGAGTAGCAATTACTGTACCGGCTGGTACCACGTAGCGTCCAGTGCCAGTTTCGAGGGCATGAAGGAACGCGGCATTGACCTTGTAATGAAAAATAACCACATGGTAAAAAGGGGAAGCGTTTCAAATGATGACAGCATAGTGATACCCAGATTTTCAGTTCACTCCAGTGTTGAAAATTACTGTTTTTTGACTCCTTTCAATGAGAATTGAAAGCTCTAAATTTAACGTCACGGTCTCTATCTATGTCGAAATGACCTATATGTGTATATGCCGTTTGGATCCCGACGCAAAATAACGCTTTTGAAATGTCAGGAACAAGGGAGAAAGTGACGTCATTACATTGTACTAGGACGTTATCCACAACCTTACTCGATTTCAAATAAAGGACGTTATCACAAGTTGAATCTCAAGAAACACCTATTCATGAACTTCGGAATGAAAGTGTTACCAGACCTCACTGCCAAAATATACGAATCATAGGTAAACGAGGAAGCATAAGGTTCTTTCAGAATCACACATTTTGATTCAATTTTCTCCCACGCATTTTGAGAACTAATTTCGTCAGTCGTGACATATTATGTGTATTTAATTTAAAATTCAAATAAAGGGGCGGGGCAGGCAAATACAAGTCGTCGCACAGAGGTGTAGATTATTTTCTTTTTATTTGGGGGGCGGGGTGCCCGGGGCGAATTACGTCAAATCCTAAAATTGAACGAGAAACGCTCGCTCAAAGCGTGAGATAATTTTTGTAGTTTTGATTCTAACTTCATCTATAGCACTCCTCTACAGCAATTTCCGACACATGCACCACTGAGACCATGAAATGTCAATGGTTGCAACTGCGCGCGAAGCGGGAAGAGGTTTTGAGGTAGAACTGTTGTAAAATCCACCACCGCTGAAAACTCTAAATCAGGGCTGCGCAAACTACGGCTCACGGGCCTAATGCGGCTCGTCAATGATGTTTTCACGGTCCAGGGGATGTCTCAAGTAAGAAAAAAATAGTTCGCAATTGACCTTACACACCTAGATCAAAACAAAGAGAAATGAAATGCAAACGGTCCTAGACGTTATTGCTGCCAGGTAACAGGCCAGTATCTAACGAATGGGGTCACCTCTAAGCCCCCTGTTTGCCTCATCAAGAAAACAAAATACGCAGAAGTTGGAATTGGACCAAATACTTTTCTAAGAGAACTGTAGAGTTGGCTTGTTTTCAGGCTGACTCTTTTTGAAAAAAATGTTGGCTGTCACGCACAAATCTAGGATATGCCATTGCCGGCTTTCGGAAGGGTAGCTGCAGTTCTTCAAAATTTTCTGCAAGCTCTACACTAACCAATGCAGGAGCTTTGCTGTGATACTACTCGTTTGAGCATGTACGTAGTTTCGGCAGAGAATGGCGTCTAACCCAAGTTCACCCCTTTCCTAAAGGCCTGGATATTTCCTAGCTGTGTTACCCATAAGCAATCAACAATACTACCTTGGGATTATGCTTTAGTGAATAAAGCGACCCGTTTAATATTTTATTCCTCATATCTGGACGTTCTAATCAAAAAGGTTGCCCTACCTGCCCTAAATGCTATTGAGATTGGATTTAATGAAGGGAGCGTAGCAGAAGACATTGAATTGCTCGCACGAAATTGTGCAAATTAGACAAATGTAAGAGATTGATTGATGCATCCTTTATTCGTTCCAATGATATGTACCTCACCACCCCCGCCTCCCCCCGCCCCCGCCCGAACAAAGGATGACGATTTTTCATATAGAAATAGCTAAACACAAATGCGAACCGTGATGGGTGGGATCATGCATGCCGGTATTAAGCATCATTATTTTCCATAACAGACGCTGTCTCGAGATATCTTTCACGGAAAAGCTGCTGCTTTGATATCCCCAAAAGCTTCATTTTTTTTAGTTCATGGTACCTTCAAAAATGATGAAATCAAAACTTGTCCCATCGCTTTGTATTCTTTAATGGTATGCTCCCCCATAACGAAACCCGTAGCCTTTGCTATGGAGTTATAAACCTTATTGAATCGATGTCTGATCTGAATAAATCTGTTTGAGACGCTAGGAGTAACAAGGGCGATGACACCTGAAGCCGCAGGGGATCGGTGAAAATTACGCCTTGTACACGGTGTTGACGTACTAATAAAACACGAGATCCACAACGGCATAAGAGAGATGCGGTAAACATCGGGTACCAATATGTAAAATCTTACATTATATTCTTTTCTGTCGATAACAGTTGGGGCGTTGATCAGACACCCACGTGGGACATCCCCTAGAGTATGTAGCGCTTCAATTTACGTGTGGAAGAGGCAATGACACTTAAGCGGGGGCACACATCCACAACGTCGGGTAGTATTACAATCCCATTGTTGTCAGTACGGGGACAAGTTTATGTTAAACGCTTACGGACTATTCAGGATATTGTCCCAACAAGGGAACGTGAATGAACACAGATTACATTCGCCCCCATTCGTCTCTTTTTTCAACTAGTGCCAAAATAATAAATAGGCACACTTTTCCTTATCATCCAACCCAACTCCTTGGGCCGTCTTAAACAAACCAATCCACGGACGTGAGTGTTTCATCCTCAGTATTTTGTCCCTTTCAAAAGACTGTAAGGGATGGAGTGTACTTTGCTCCTCAACAGCCGGGCAAAGTCGGCAGCCTCTAAGTCTAAAAACTCCTGAAACTGTCAATCTGATTACCAAATTGTAATACCCGCAGCGTCGCAATTAACAGATATGCTGACTAAGTGAAAATTAGCCCCAAGAAAGTTCCCAAGGGTGGTTCAACCATGACCTTACCCGGAGAATAATAGCGTGCAAGATAGTACTCTCAATCACAAACGACCTCCAACTCTTTTTGGAAAATGACCCCAAATTTGTTAACCTCTGTAGGTATACGGTTTGTATCGAAGGAAGGCAAAAATCAATCTGGTACTAATTATTTCGTATGCGCCATATCGTCAGAAAGCCTTTATTGAATTACGCATGGAAGAAGCAATATACGAATATAAATGAAGGGATAGAGCTAGGATTTGCCCGACAGGAGGGCATTTCGAAGCCCCGACAAAGTTGATGAGTCCCCGAAAAGGAGTGGCTGGCAGAATTTGAGGCGCCCGCAAAAATTGGGAATATCTTTTCAACAAATATTTAATAATGCAGAACTGTTGTGAGGAAAGTTTGAAAGTTTAAGAAAATATTTGGCTTTTTATGAAGGCCATTAAAATAATGGACCTCTTTGTTGAAGAATCTGCCCGTCGTATGATCAACGCCAAAAAGGTATATGGGCGTAGAAAATACATTTTGGGTTACGCATTTTACTGTATGCCTTCATACTATGCTCTCAGGGTGGAACTGGAACTTCAACTGGCCCGAAAATTTCTTAGCTTGTTCATAGATTTGATAATTAACAGCATATATCCGATAAAAGCTAAATAAAAGAAAATTTGGCCTTTTGGTTAGGTTAAATTAAAAAAAAAAAACTTTTATTAACTAATCAGCCTGTAAAGAGCAGTACTAAGTACTTTGGATGAGCGCATAGAAATTTGGAAAAATCACTACCCCTAAGAAATCCAAACATGGCATTCCCCAGTCTTGTTAGGAACGAAAAAGAAATTATTTTGGGTCATTGTTTTCAATACAATTTTCGCTTCAAGAGAAAAAAAAAATCAGTAATTTCTAATTGAACCATTGCATGAAATGAATTTTTACCTTGTTTTTATCTGTAGAAGGGAATGGGAAAATCGAAGTTTTTTTGAAGATCAATCTGCCCAATTTTATATAGGCAAAATAATGACTGATGTTGTTTCAGGTTTCATATTTTGACGTATGATGAAAAGAGAAGTTTTCTAAATATCTCTTTAAAATGTTTGAAAATCTGGGAATTTTTAGTTTCCTTTGACAGAATGGCCTTCGTTTAGAAGCAAAATCAATAAGAACGTCACGGTGGGGTGGGGGTGGGAAAAGAGAAGTTTATCGGACTTACATTTTTAACATTATGTATGAAGGCTCCCGACGAAATTGGAAATTCTCCCAGACGGGGACCAGCCTTCTTCGACGAGGCTCCACGGTCCCCTCGTCCCCCTCCCCTTCGCTTGCGACACCCATATGCAAATGAATGAAACAGTTAATTAATATCTCCATTAAACGAATAAATGAATAAGTTAATTAAACATAAAATATTGAGGAAAACCTTACCTAGGCAAAGGGGTGGTTCAGGAGACCATTGCTCGTGTTCGTTGCAAGTGATGACACTACTTCCTCTCAGTATGTATCCAGGATCGCAGTCATAGCGTATTGTTCCCTGATAACCGTAACTTTCAAGATAAGCATTTGAATGTCCATTCGTAGGTTCTTCTGGGCGATCACATTGAATTACTGATGGAAGCGTACGTATGATCAGAGATTAATCTTCATAGTAAACGATGCTAACCGGTGTTAAAATTGATCAGCTTTTACACTAGTGAATTATAAGGTACATCGGTAAGTCGGGCTTAGTCTTAACAGATATGTTTAGCACATTTTATTAAAATTTGTCAAACATTGTATAAACAACTGACTTGAAGCAGGGATGATATATAATTCGTTGAACTATTAGACTAGTTAATAAGAGGTATAGGTTTAGGGCAGTGTTTTTTTTTTCTAAAATAAAGAATGGATTGTAAGTTTAGAAAAAGACCTAAGTGTTGAAACTATGCATCATTCCCTTGCGTTGTGAAAGATCTTACGTTTTACACTGAACAGAAACACTTACATCGACATGTTGGTATAGGGGCACTCCATGTTCTATCAGCTTGACATCTGATCGAACTCTCGCCTTCTAGGATGTAACGTGTATTGCACTCGTAAGAAACAACTTTGCTGTAAGAATGATCAGATCCAATTTTAATCCCATCATCAGGAACGCCAGGGTCTGGACAGCGTATAGCTTTCGATGAGGAAGAAATGTGAAAGCAAAAACGGTCACTTCTTGTAATAATATATTTCATTGGTAACTCATAAAACGAGTAATTTGCTTGATATAAAAGTTCGTTAGAAAAGATGTACGTTTGTACCAATTATGTTTAGTTATTACGCTTTTCGGTTTGGTTATTAATATACATGTTATGAAATACCTTGTGAAATATATGATCAGAGAGGGTGAGAAAACCACATACTCTACTTCTTAGTTTCCCGCGGGTTGTAGGGGAATTCACTACTCATTGTTGTTGAAAGCAAATCACTTTAACAACCCTAAGCGTTTTTCACCTCAGCCAGATTTTCCAGCTTATCAATTTTGATTTATATATACCACGCACTTGTCGTCAGCGTTAATTTTCACTTCATCTCTGCTCTCACAGGTTTCTGTATCTCTTCGGAGATCCGCTGGCGAATAAACAATTGTGTTCAGCTGGATTGCATCAACTTTGATCTTTGGTTGGGCTTGCGTCAAACGAGAACTAGTGCTGTTCCAAAAAAAGGCGCCTGCTCAGGAGGTGAAATACTAGTTGCTTCATCTGTCATTTGAACAAGGGCTTAACCAACTTGGCTTTATTGCTCAGTGGTTAGAGCGCACTAGAAAGCTGGAGGTCCCGAGTTCGAATTCCGATGGATTCGACATCGCTTTTTTCGTCAGCCAGATTTTCCAGCTTTACCAATTTTATTTCATATATATATATATATATACAGTACAATTTCAATCATCCGGTCTCCGGGCTTATCGGTGCGATCAGAGTCGAAAAAGGACGAGGCGTCCACTGCTCTGTATAGCGCCCCCTCAGTGAGAGATTGTCATCTTTCTGCGATGCGAACAGCCAAGACCGGCTTCATAGCCTAATTGGTTAAGGCAGCTGCACGTAAAGCAGGAGATCTGGGTTCGAGTCCCAGTGAGGGTGGTCAATTTTTCGCTGAGGTTGATTTCATTTATTCTTTTCACTTTACACGATGCTCAGGGAAAAGCAATCGTTTCCTATTTATTTCTAATTATTTACATATTTACTTTACAGTACACTTCCTTTAAAAGAGCAAAATTTAAAGAATGACTCTTCCCTTCCTGCCAGCTTTAGCAAGCCACCTTTGTTAGCTCTTCGCCAGCCTCCCAATCTAAGACAACTGCTTACGTCTTCTAAACTTTCTCCGTTATCCAAACCACCCCTAGGAAATATACCCTGCAATAAACCCCGCTGCCAAGTTTGCCAACACATTTCCCAGGGCTCGGCCATTTCCCTCCCTTTTTCGATGTTGCCTATCAAACCCCCCAGTCTGGACTGTGATTCAAAGAATGTTGTTTATTTATTATACTGTACTATGTGCCCTAAAGGTATTTATGTTGGAGAAACTAGCACTAAGTTTCGGTTTAGATTTATCAACCACAAGAACTCTATCCGCGACAATGCACGCGGTTTTCCAGTTGCCGAACACTTCGGGCGGACCAATCATTCCTTCCGAAGTTTGAAATGTGTGCTGCTTGGTTCAAACTTTCAATCTCCTCGTCACCGTAAAAGTACAGAAATAAACTTTATCCTTAAATTAAATACGCACACTGAGGGTCTCAATAGAGATTTGGGTCTACTCAACCATTACGCGTTCTACAATTATTCTTGACCATTTGATGTCTTTTGTCCATTCAACCTTTTTTGTGTGTGTAACTTCCAATTCACTCTTGCATGTAGGGCCTGCTAGCTAGTTCGAGTCTGTCTGGGTCTACTCTACCGTGACGCTCACTACAATGTCTATTGTCAAACTTTTGCATGTTTGCACGTAACTGGTCAGTATAGGCTGTGCAGTTAATTTAAATTTACTTTTTCATGTGTTAGTCGTATGTCTGTCTTGGCTGACGAAGGCTTCAGGAGAAGTTGAAAATTTCCAAGTTTAATTAAATAAATACTGAATCGTACTCCTTTTGTCAATTTTGACTTTGTTTTTCATTGTTATCGTTTATTGTTATTCTTTCGGAGTACACGCGGACATTTCAATTCCTTCTTTTATATACATACATATTTATGTATATATATATATATATCTATAAATATATAAATATATATATATATATATATATATATATATATATATATATATATATAGTAAGTCGAGTGACGTAGCGACCTTATTACATAGGCATTGCCTAATACTGAAAGAGGATTTATTTTTTTGAAATGGAAAACTTAGCCTCAAGCAGGATTCGAACCAGCGACCTCCCGCTTATATACATACATATACATACATATATATATATATATATATATATATATATCTATAAATATATAAATATATATATATATATTATATATATATATATATATATATATATATATATATATATATATATATATATATATATATATATATATATAGTAGGTCGAAGTTGGTAGATCGAAGTTAGAATGTGTAGGTCGAAAGTGTATAACTACAACAGTTTCAATCTACACATTTTAACTTCGATCTACCAACTTCGACCTACTGATTATTCATCCCGCTTGGGAGTACTATGGTAACAAGGAGAGAAAATTGATTCACGCTGGGTATTTAAAGCCTTTTGTCGCTTCTGTGAAACACGAGCTGTTCTAGCGTAGTGGTCGTAGACTCTGCCCGGAAAGCGGAGACTGTTGGGTTCGGTCCCCCGTACGGCTCAATTTTTCTCTCTGGTGTTTTTCTTCAACCTTTCCTTCTTTGATGAGAGTTTTAACTCTATCTTGGATCGGTATAAAATTCATGATCTATTGCATTATTTCAACACTTTCGACCTATATATATATATATATATATATATATATATATATATATATATATATATATATATATATATATATATATATATATATATATATATATATATATATATATATATATATATATATATATATATATATATATATATATATATATATATATATATATATATATATATTTATATATAAATATATATATATAGTCCAAAAATACTCATCATATCAGGCACTCCAAATACACTGAAACAAAAACCTATCACACAGGGATTCAGTTTAATTTTCGGGCAGCACAGTACCCGTGAACACAACTCGCACATTACTAAATCAAAAAGCCAACTTCATAAACTCTTTTTATTGTCTACGTTGAAAATTATCCCCCAAACAAGAGGGCTATTTGCGCTACAATTGTTATAGCGCCCTTTGTCTTCCATTGGCCCGGAAGGTGAATTTAAAGTCAGTGTGTGTATTTTGTAGGCTTATTATCACGCTGGTTGTGGAAGCAATTAACTTAGTAAAGCGACAACATTCATTAGTGCGTATTGAGCATGAACATACGTTAAATCATCCCTATGAAAGAGGAGATGACCATTTTCATCAAAATAAAGTGCAGATAGTTGTCAGTTACTGGTGGCCCTTAAATTTGAGCATTTTGTTATCTGGGCCTTAAAGAACGCTATTGGGTTATGTCTTTTGCCAATAATGGTGCAAGAGTAAAGTATGTTTAAAAGCCAAAAAAGGCGCCGAAAATTTTGGTCCATGGGGGGGGGGGGGTTGGACGACCACCCACCCTGACCATATGGCAGCTCCGCCACTGGATTGTTTATTTGAGGGGGAAAATATTGTCACAGGACTCTCAACAGGTAATCATGAAACAATACTCTCGATAACAATACTTTAAGTTGCCGGGACTGCTCCTGCCTTTTAAGTCGTACCCACACGACTTCGCGGCAGTTGTCCGCTTATGCAACTTCTCGATTTGGCGTAGTCGTTAACAAACGCAATAAAGGTGTAGAAGTAAACATTTCTCCAGTCGGACTGATTGCAATAATAGAAATGCACACACAGGTGTAACCATTGCCATGATGCATTTGACTGTGTGATTTAGCCGTACAGCCGAATTTCCGCCTGGCTTATTGATCCATTAAAGCTGGTTACACGCTACTCAATAAGAAAGGTGTTCGTCACAGAAAGATGGTTGCAGTTTAATTACCCTATAGTTGGTAGAACATTGTAACCAACCACTTACCATGACAGGTAGGAAGACTTCCGCTCCACTCTTGATCAGCTTGACAAAACCGTCTCGATAGACCTCTTAACTCATAGCCGGGATTGCACGTGTATTCGACGCTTCCAAGAAATACGAAACTTGTACCGCTACGACGGCCATTTAAGATTTGCCCAGGATCACCACAACTCTTGGCTGAAGAGATAAAAAGTTGGGTACAATTTTC
Source organism: Holothuria scabra (assembly GCA_037179385.1). NCBI lineage: Eukaryota > Metazoa > Echinodermata > Holothuroidea > Aspidochirotida > Holothuriidae > Holothuria > Holothuria scabra. The sequence goes on along the minus strand of CM074185.1, from coordinate 5,281,691 downwards.
AAACATCGGACAGAAACGCGTCCTCCTTCAAAGAATCTTTAAGGACAAAGGTATCCCCAAAGTGGTCACCCCGAACTTACTTTCAAACACAATTTCCTTCTTATATTTTGTTTTAATATTATATTTCAGAACGTTAGTGTCGCATCTTCACGGAAAACAAATGTGTAACCGTACCGTAGTTTAATAAGGAAACATGGAATGGAATAAGGACAGGCAAGTGCATTTCAAAAGGTGTCTTATTCAACACTTGTATTACACATGTAGACATGGTGAACCATAGGCGTGAATTTTAATAAAATTTGCAAAGCTTAAGCTAAGAAGATGAGCGAAAAAGCCTCATAGACCATTAATCCGTTCAAGGGAATCTGAAACCACTGCTGAAAGCTAAATATTTGAATAGAACTCGTTAAGAATAACGTTGATTTTGAATTGACGTAAATAATTTGTTCAATAACGTAGGTATGCAAAGTTTGCTCACAATATTCATCGTCATCGGAATTCTCCCCTACAATATTAAGCTGTAAGGCATAGCCTATTCTGGGAGACTATAGATAGCGTCTATTATAACCATTTTCTTAAGGCCCTGTTGCGAAACCTCCCAGATATCTCACTAAACATATTACTTATTTTCATTGAAAATACTTACATTTATATTATGTAACGTGGCGGATTATCTCAGTTTCAGATTCCCTTACTTTAATTGAATGTAATGTTTGGCTTTGCAATTTGATGATGTTACATCAAATGTTAAACTTTCTGTATATATTTCATACTCCAGCACTTTATTTAGGGCAACAAACAATTTTTGCCCAATGTTTATTGCAACGGCATCAAACTCAAAAATTAACTGAATGCAATGTCAAATCACTGTGCCTCGATGACATCGGAAGGTTTTATTAATACACCACATCTCATGGAAAAAAATTATTTTGAAACTAAGTTCCTTCCAAACGTTATATACTGTTGAGATGTAGGTTTTATATTCTGAGATCAGTAGATTTTACAATGAATGAGTTTTGCCTCCGTCAAATCGCAGCCACATTTCTGTTATAATCAACACAAATGCGTCTTCTTTTTATACATGTGTATAGCCATTTTATCTGATGCCAAACATTGTGTTAAGATAAACATTTTTATCATCTACTCAAATTGTGGAATTGGCGTCGTTTTTAAGAAAGATCTACTATCACAGATTTGTGTGCTCCCTTTTGTTTCCTTTACAGTATCTCTCGAACGAATTCGGGGGAAATTGGAAGATGAACACACGTAGTCCAACCCCCGTGATCGGTCTAATTTTTCATTGGGAAACAGCAATTGTAAAAACGTAATAGTCTCACGTGAACACTGAAACTGTATGTCACTCCAGTCATTTCCATTGCATCTTAACAGTGGCAGGAATCCTGATCTGTAATATCCATAGTGACAGCTGTACATCACAATATCGCCCTCAACATAGTAAGCTTTGGTTCCATTGTGGGCAGTATTTGTAATCTCAGGTGGTTGATGGCAACGCACTTCAATAAACCGATAAAGAAAACGAATGTATTAGTAAACTGCTGGTTTCACTCCAATAACATTTTTATATTTTGCCATGTTCGAAGGAGCCACTGTAATGTTAATATAACCAATGTAGGAGTGATCTCAGGTGGTTGGTGGCAACGCACTTTATAAACCGATAAAGAGAACAAATGTATTAGTAAACTGCTGGTTTCACTCCAATTACATTTTTTATTTTCCCATGTTCGAAGGAGCCACTGTAATGTTAATAAAACCAATGTAGGTGTGATCTCAGGTGGTTGGTGGCAACGCACTTTAATAAACCGATAAAGAAAACGAATGTATTAGTAAACTGCTGGTTTCACTCCAATAGAATTGTCATATTTGGTTTCATATACCAAAGAGCCAATGAAATGGCCATATCCATTTTTATGTTAATATAACCACGCAAAGTAGGAGTGATCTAATTCATTCACAAAATACATCTCAGACAGTTCTTTTTTTCAAGAATACCCTTGGCAGTCCGTTGCCAAATCAAAAAAACATTTTTTTATTGACTATAGAATAAAATTTGAAATGTTAAGGTACCTAATTGAAAAAAAGTTTGAAAATAGAATGATACCCTGCTGAAATAAATAAATAGCTCATTTCATTTTGGGTAATGTTATTTCAATAAATCTTGCTGAACATGTTTAAAAGACGGTTTCCTCCTTAGCAGCTCAATATTTCGGCAACGCTAGAGACAACATGTTCTAATTTTACAGTCTGCCCCTGTGATACCATATATTGTCAGTTTTCCGTTCAATACCCCTTTCTTCATCAGGCTGCAAACAATCACGGATTTCGTTGATTTCAACACGGGGTTTGGTCCATGTAATTCATGTAACCCATGTAACTCATAAAATATATATGCTTTAAAATTTACATTTTAGAGGTTACAAGATGAATTTTATTCATCCACCTCCCATCGTCATATTTTTTACCATTGTTTAGATAGTAAATATTGAAATTTATTCACTAGAAACAAACTTATTCATTGCCCGGTAATTTACGAAAATTATTACTTTCATTCAATTTTCAGGACCTTTAAATTTTCTTCTTTGCTTGCATAGCACGTTGCACAAAGAGAGCTTTATTAATTTCATTACTCCATAATAGGAAGAGTGCTATCACATTTCGGCACAAGGTGCAGTAGCTTTTTAAAATAACAGAGAAATACAAAGGATGATAGTAGAGTCGCAAATCACTGACATCACAAATGATTGCGCAATGTGCCATTTTAATTTGAATAAAAAACCCCCAACGTTTTATATTTAAGCTCATTAATATCCAAAGAAGCCGGGAGTTGGACTCTTCGGGGTTCATTTTTAATGCCTAGTAATAAACGTTTGAAATTTTCGACTCGAGGTACACTTTTAGCTGGACACTGGATTACTAATCTAGCAGTGCTTTTGTTCTCTGCGATGGATTACCATTATGGCATGTCCAAGACTTTTAATGATGAATTACACCGCCCATCTTTTTGTCAGGCTGTGGATACCCTGTAGAATACCCAAAGGTCAGTTAAATGTATTTCGATGATCTATCATTTAAAATAGGCAAAGCCGTGGCACTATCGACCAAGTCGTGGGGATTTTTTATCGAATGATATTAAGAAAGGGGTGGCCTAAATAACCACGGCGGGAAATATGAGATGGAGAAGTGTCATTCTTTTTTTTCAATTTATTTTGCAATGTCTGCGAAATAACATAGCCATTTCTACATCACATTTTACACAGATAAACTTTTAAAACTACATAAAACAATACCTGTTGGAATGCAGCTCAACGGATCCCCACTCCATTGACCAGAACCGAGACATTTTCTTTCCTCAAAGCCTCCCCCTTCTTCGTATGAATTCCGACAAGTGTACCGAGCAATGCTTCCAAAGGTTCTGTTTCGTGGAGTGATTACTACGCGAACACTTCGGTCTGACTGCAAATCTTCGCAATAGTCTGCTCTCTCTGTTAACACAAACGTTAAACACCAAAGAAGTCAAGTATTTTAAACGAGATCACTTTGTTATGGACCTTATGCATGTAATGTCACAGAGAGGGGGCAAAACAAACTATCACAGACAAATGTAGACAGCCGATTTGCCAACCAATCGAATACGCGCATAGTCTGCTACACGTGCACGGCGAATTCTTAGGCGTTTGGCAAGGTGTTTCATTGTTCTGCTCAAAGGATGAAGTCAGAATGCTTTCAGTGCACAAGGTGTATTGAAATATTAAAATACGAAAAATCATTGTTTAGAGAAATAGGGCATTGTTATATTAACCTTCCTAAATTACTGCCATTTCTATGTTTGTTTACCCTTTTAAAGTTACAATCATACCTGTCAAAATGCATGATAGGCCACAAATGTCATCGCATACACAACGTCTTCCACGTATGCAGCCACTATGGCTTTCACATTGTCTTAAACATCTCCGGTTTTGATTTTGAATTTCTTGGTTGTTTCGTGAACACTGGACATCTGCAACTAAAATATCAAAATCAAGTTTAGCTATTGCATTCCAGTTATAATTATTCAGTAAGAGTGCTTTGATAGGTAATTAAACACTTAAACACAATGCAGTACGCGCTTTCCAATTGAGTATGTTTTGTTGGTACATTGTGTGGTTTTGTCGGTACTTTGCGTGGTTTTGTAGGTATATTCGGCCGGGATCGAATGTGGAAGAAAATTCCTAAAGGCATACCGCATATTTAATGATCGTCAAAGGAAATTCCGGAAAATCTTCAGAAACGCGTTGCTTAAAGGTTAATACAGGTTTTATAAGTTTTGGCTGCATGTATGCCAAAATAAGGGTAACGTTCTTTCGGATGGCGGAAACTGAATTTGCCCTCTTTGTGTCGAAGGTTCATAACGCACATGCACAGTCATTTTTTAGGGACCCGGTGCTCAAGAAAGTTTTAGGGTCTAGAAATAACTTAGTCGGGGAAATTAATATTGCCTGGGATGAGGAACGGAACGTCCTCCCATAAAACTCAATTTGTTTAAATTTTCTTACACATGGACTGCTCTTTTTTAATTATCCTCCATAAAATTTTCAATGAGCTTCGCCGGTTCAAACTTGGCGTTCAGCACCTTTTGGTCGAAGCGTCGCTTGCGGCGGACATCGGGTTGCTGAATCTGTAACGGAAAATTGGCCTCATAGACGAGAAAATCTTGTACTACTCCTTGCGAGTCCGTTTAGCAGGTTTCACCATATCAGATAAATCACATTACTTCCATATACTCAAACACGGGCAAACTCTGGTTGTACCCCAGCAAATTTGAGAATAAACGTTCCGGTAAGCTATTCTAGTCAAAGCAACGGAAGACTCAGACGTATTTGCCGTTCCTCATCAAACGGTTTAATGCAGTAGACTAAACCTTTCATAAACATTCTTTACATGACATTTCATGGATCTTCATTCGTACTGTCTGAACAGGAATTTTTTAAAACATTAAGCTTTTATTGCAATGGAAAATTTCATCTAACAGATTAAAAATAGTACAAAATACTGTAATAATCATCTGAATTGTGAACTGTAAAGAGCTTGATGCACTCTCATTGTAATTAATAGTCCATGATAAAGTTCTCATGCTAAATAATGTCCATTTCTCAGAATTTAGGGGTTTTCTTTGTATGTGACCAACATCGAACTGAGTCACAGCAAGCTTGCCTTATGGTAGCCTCTCTTCCCTTATTTGTTGGCAAAGTACTAACACACCGCCTGCATTTGCTTGCATAGTTGAAGAAACAGCATCGTTATTATAGCCGTGGTCCATTGTCGTTTGGAGAATTCTCATATCTTTGTTGATTCTAACAGAACAGCGGAATTTTAACGTGCCTCGCATGGGCGGGTAAATCTATTTTTGGTAAACTTCAGAATGTGGTTTTCGAAAATTGGTAATTGAAGATTAACGGGTGTTACTACCGATTGATCGACTGAACAAAATATATTTTTAAGCACCTCTTGCGCCGTGCCGCGGTGCCCACAATTTTCGAGGACGCTTGTTGGGGTGGATGGCGGGGGTGGAGGTCACGACCACAAGAATGAAAGGATGACTCGAGAAGTGATACTTCTTTGATAAATGTCGGTAGATTGACATTAAGCTGTTGGTACGTCAACCTTATTTTCGTTTTCGCTCCCTCACGTCTGTCCCATCATCACATCAGTTACGCTGTTCCTGAATATATGCTACAATAATTTTGTAAACCCCATCAACGAGTGAAAGGTGTTTTTACTTAGAGCAAAGGTTGTATATTAATATTAAATTTTAGCTTTCTGACTTTAAGAACTCGTGGAAGACATTTTCAACAATCGCCCAAGTAAAGTCGTGATCTTCAACATGTTTGAAAGCTATTTATAAATTTAACAAGTCTGTGAAAGTTAATTAAATAATGCATCGTTTTCTTACAAAGGACAAATTGCATATGGCAGCAAAGTGCCCTGATTCATAATTAATATAATTATAACATTTTCAAACCCATTATTTTTGGAAATCATTAAATAGAGATTTGGGAAGATTGATTGTGAAAGACATTTTTTATTTCTGTTGAAGCTTTCTGTTTCTCTCTTCGTCTTTTAATCGTTTTTGTTTGTTCAATTCATGTTTCCTTTTTAGAAATGTTTGAAGATTGATGAAGATCGATTGTTTTGTTCTCATTATTAGAAAATAGGTCCACAACTTCAAGATATTTGCATCCAGGATGACATAATTTGTAAACCACGTATCACAAGTTGTTCAATAAGGTTCGGTAGTTTGCTAATACTAAAGATGTATCTATGAAGACATCAGGGTTTGTCATGCACCTTACTACTGGTAAGAAATAATCAATGTTTCACTGAAATCGCTATGTTTTGAAAGAGATGATCTTTTTCGAAGAGTTGGACTTACCATATTAAGAACTGTAAGTGATATTGTAAAATTTCCTTCCCTGGGGATATATAAAATTCGTCATTTTTCCTACCTTGGAATGGCGTGTCAACAACTTTTGAGTAAAATCACCGACATAGATACGAAATCATACTTAACACGATGCATTTTAGTTGTCCACGTAGCTTTCAAATAAAAGATGTTCGAATATGAAATGTGCTTATAATGTTAATACAGAGTTCTGCAAATGCACGACGGCTGTTATTAATATGAAATTAATGTATTACCTGCCGAGCAGACCACATCAGAACCGGACCAAATCCCATGCTCTCGACATATGCGACGCAGTGAGCCTGCCGTCTTCTCGAAACCTTCATTACATGCAAATCCCATCACAGTGCCCTCGACAACCACATCTGCACTTCCCAGTTGGGATATATCGATTCCATTAACAGGGGGTGGCAAACGCCGACAAGTCGTTATCACAGAACCTGAAGACTGTTGGCAAATTGGAACGGTCCCACTCCACGTCTTGTTTGCTTGGCACACACGGGTATTATTTCCAACAATCTCATACCCGATGATACATGCGTACACAGCTTCAGAATCAATAGTTCTTTCTCGTGGATCAATTGTAACACTTCCATTTTCTGGCTCTGACAAAGGAGGACACGCTGTGAAAAATAAAAGACCCATATGGTGTGAAACTTAGGTACATGATACATACACATGTGAATATGATAATACACACACACACACACACACATATATATATATGTATGTATATATATATATATATATATATATATATATATATATATATATATATATATATATATTTAGGTCATTATTCCTCTTAATTCGACATAACCATACACTCGATCTGCTCACAGTAGGCCCTACTGTTTCGATCTTTTTATATCTCATCCTTCCAGGTTCAGAATAGGTTCCAAGATTAAATGCGAAGACTAACACAAGCGTAGGCCTAACTTTCTCCCGCCTAGCCCTTAGCGATACAGTGCATATGAATACCTCTCTTCATCAAGCGACTCACTTTTCTTCAAGCAGACAGGTCCGCATCGTCCATCGCAAACACACTCTCTGTTTTGCTTCCTACATGTTCCATCTGGCTGACATGCTCTCTGACACTGACGTCCTGCAGCCACTTCATCACGTTCGTATTGACACTGAAGTTGTGCTGGTAGGAAATAAAAAACCTTTATTGTTTGTTACTTTCAACATGGTCGGTCCGACTTAAACTGTCAACCAATTGGTTAGAAACCGAACCATACAAATTCGTCTAAACAACCTACTTCACCATGTTAAAATTGTTATGAAGTGTAGTCGAAAGCGATATTAAATTTCCACTCTGGAGGAGCTATTACATTTTTCAAAATGGATGTATTAGTAATTTGAGGCTCCTAGGCTTTAAGCATCATCCCTACACACACGAGGTTTTGCTAGTTAATTGTTTTCCTTTTGCTTTATTCAGATTAAATAGGAGCGGATCTACGATTTAGTACTGTCTCTAATGTCCAGAACCAAAAGTACTCTCTCCTTTATTTTGTTAAATATGTTTGTTTAAAAAAAAGAATAGTGAGCATCGAAAGGAAAATCAGCATATTGCCTTATTTTTCATAGCACATGGTGAAGAATAATTGCTATTCTTTAAGTTTAGGAACGAAAATCTCATACACAATTTCCGAAACCTTAAAAAGCCAATGAAAGGACTTAATGACAACTATTTGTGGTCATTCTCTGGCACTAGTTATCAACAAAACAACATTTATTTCAAAACTTCCGCCCCACGAAAGAAAAATGTTTTAGTGAAATGTTGCCCTTTTCAGACCAACAGCTCAAAAGAGTGAAAGCGCAAGCGCGTTGATGAACCAAGAATGACATCACAGGTACCTAATTTCACAGTATGTGTATTGTAAATGCCATGTTTAAGTAACATTTCTCTAACATATTGTATAGCATGAGACCGGTATTGGCCAGATAATTTCGAAATTATATCTGAAGAATGTCCCAGAAAAAAATCCAAAAATATATCTATGAAAATTTGAAAATCTTACTCCCAGTTCCTCAAAAGAGGATTTGTGGCATTCCTCGCTTAAACTGTTCCATTCACGATGGGACCAACTGTCACCAGTTTTAAAAAATCAGTAGTGAAATTGAATTTTACAACTCGTAGGCTTGTGACCACGGAGTCCAAGTTTTGAAAGCAAAAGGATTTCATTTCTAGGCCGTTGTCCGTAACGTTATACCCAGTGTTGTAACAAGTCACGACTCGAGTCACTTCCTCTCAAAATGATAGTGACTCGATAGAATTCAGGAGTAATTTCTCCATTGAAATAGTACAGTGACTCGAGTCAATGACTCGACTGGAGTCACTTAAACTTTTGAAAACTGGTGACTCGAGTCACTAATCTAGTGACTCGATTACAACACTGGCTATACCTAAGGTTCATGTTAAGCCTATCACTTTGAGTTTGAGGTCCCGGAAATCTAGTCGATCTACGACTAGATAGCCATTCTTGCATCGGAAAAATATTTTAACGCACGTCAAATCAGAGTGTTGAATAACAGTTCGGGAGATAACCGCTTTTTGGGGAAAAAAGAGTTTACCCTGTACCGGGTGAAAACGGTATTGAAATTATTTATAAACACTCAGTGTCTACCTTTTATGTTGTCATCACACAGCTGATCGGTGAAATTCTCTTTCGAGTATGGCGATACTCATATCTTGAAGAAAGGAAGAATTGAAACTTTTTCCGATATGAGTTTTGGACGGAAAAAACAAAGCATTAACTTCAATATCTAATGTTTTTGTATGTACTACACTTTGTGGGAATTTAAATGACCTCTAAAGCTCCTCTTCAACTTTATTTTTGGGACTATGTTCATTTAAGTAAGAGAATGCTGGAATGACTGTCACTGTTGCTAGGCATGTTGTACCATAACTATCTCAGAGGCTTCGGCCAAAAAGGTTAACTTGGCCTCGGGGAGGGAGGTTAGTGGGTGGTGTTGCATTCGACTTCCTTGTGTTATGTATCGCACGCAGCCAAATGGTAACCTAGCCCAGTCCATCAATATTTGTGTGTTCGTACACTGAGCATGTACATGTATTGTTAATCGTAATGTGTTCACATGGATTAATACAACAGCCGAGAAGGTGAGTTGTGGCTATATTAATAGAATCTCTTTTGTGTATTTGTTGCTAAATGAAAACTAGGAGGGCCACGGGCCGTAACAAAGTGTATGCAAAACGGGGTCGATTCTGCATAATTGACGGTGGTTCTCAGTTTTAATGCCAGCAAGGTGTCATTTGTTTACGCGTCTATGTACAGTATATTTCAGCAGGAGCGCGTTTAACTTCCGAGCGACTGTGGCTAGAAATCTTGATGCCTAGAACTGAAAATCACGAGCTGCACGGAAGCGTTCCGCGCGACATTTGCTCTAGTGGAAGATACGCACCAAGTGATCTGAAATGTTCTCTTAAATTCTGAATGCAGTGATGGGGGTTTTAGGAAAATGTTCACTTGTGGTGGAGTCAACAAGAATTGTCTCTACATGTTTTGAATGAAACGTATTGTGGGCAGAGATGTGGTACTTTTCTGTTGCAAAACTTCAGCATGTTTTTTGTCAATTGATAAAATTTTTATTGCTCCTTTATTTCCCTAGTTTTGATTTGAATTAGTGGGGGACCTTTGGTAATTACAATATAAACAAAGATATTTGTTGGAGAGAGAGGGCTAAAAGTGAAGATTAGACATGATTTAACTGTAGGCGATGGATACACCATGCCCAAAACACTAACGAAGTTTTCAAGTACATAAAGTGCAGAAAACGGGAATTTCAAGGTTTAAAGAAAGTAAATGAACACATTTAAATCATAGGCAGTTTCTAATGCAATCTCAATTATATCATAGATGTAACTAAAATTGAAAATCGGTTTGATCAGAATGGATGGAGAAAATATTTGCTCCTCTAATTGGCAAATGGTAAGACAAACTACAATTGTGCGAGCTAAGTGCCTATGGCACTGCATCAAGTTCGTTGTGAAAGCAAGAAATTTCAAGCGAAGGAAAAGTATTACTAAAAACGTGCTAAGGGGATTGAACTATAGATACTTGTAACATCCATGGAAGATAAAATACGTTCACTGTGAAGCATCTGGAATTTTGTAATAACCCTAAGAGGGCAATAGTATCCTGGGTAAACAAAAGTGACCTTGGAAAAGCAGGATCAACAATGCGTCGAGAACACTGCATGATTGCTGTGAGAGTACGAAAACAATGGGGTACTACACTCGAGCAAATATACGAATGCACAATCTCCGAACTTGGAATAAGAAAGAAAGGCTTGAATTCGCACTCCTTCTCGTAGGGACTGGCATTGTAACATACCCATCAATTTTCTGAAGCCGGGCAAGAAATCGGCAGAGTTGGCGAATGTCGTCATATATCTTTAACATTTCGGCTGCAGTTTCTTTACAAACCCACAAGGCACACCAGTTTTTGCATTACGCCTTACATTGTGTGGATGAAAAATATCCTTGAACAGAGTAAGTAGTGGTAGTGAGTAGTTCACTATTTTCCATAGTTGGACACATATTTCACTCTGTGACTTAACAGGCCACAGCTTGACGCGAACCCATAATTTGGTTATCAATCTTGGATTTATAGGATCAAAGGAATAAAAGGAATATAGCCAAGGCCGGGAAATGTTGGGAATTAACAAAATATCCAAATCCTAAGGAGGTATTTAAGCTATCTTTAACTTGGAATGCGCTCTCAAATTATTATTCACAAGTGTCACAATTATACTGTAAGACTGTGTCTGACGTGACTTAGCATCGATAATATAACTCTTTAAAGGTATTCATTTACAAGAATACGAATACGCCACAAAAAAACGTCATAGACTGCTTTAAGTAGCAAGTGAGCAGACTTCAAATAAGATGTGTGCAGATGCTATATTCTTCATTATGATATATTATCTTAGAAATTGATAATTAAGAAAAGGCATAAAAGAGGAAATAAACTATTCGGCCTACATATGTTTGTATCTAAGGACAAACGGTCTATCAAACTTGCAACTATCAAGTGGTCTTCGAAACTCCCGATCCTTAACCAAGATTGGTCAAGATACGTCAAACTATGGCACGCCAATTTTAATGTATTGGGTACGTGAAAGGATGGTTGGGAAATTTTTAAAGTATAAAGCTAGCCATCCATCCGTTTGTTCGATATGCGTTATGCGTTATCCGTGTGCGTATAAACTTGGTGTACGTAACATGTGTGCGTATGCGTAAAATCCCCATCCATTTATCCATGTGCTGCACTGCGTATAATCTCTAGTTCGGCTATTTTCTGCCTTTCGCTGGGCTGGACTGGAAAGAACAAACACACCAGACAACCTTCGCCATGCTCCCTGTTCGTTCAAATTTGCAACACTTGCGCGAATAAGAGGAAGCAGAGGAAGAGATAGGAGTGATTAAATGAAACATCATATTATATTACGCGACTGGAAGAGTAATGGATAAATGCGAATGGGTATTCCATATGAACTTAATTTCTTTTTTTTTATTTGTCGCTTTATTAATCATCCGTAAAATAAAATCCCAAAGGAACCACACAACTATTGGTATAGCTCCCGGTCACCCTTCCATCGCATAACATTGTACATGGCTAAAAACTGTTTGTATTCAGACATTATTACATGATATGCTTAGTTGACACAATTGGTTGCTGATTCACTTTTCAAGGGACAACATACCGGCAGAAATTAAAAGTTAACTACGTTTTTAAATAGAACTCATGTTTTAATATCCAGTGGCTAGGCTATGAATTATTAGCTATATTACATATCTTATATGAATTTGGCTCGTTTGCTGCATATTTATAAGAAAACTTGGCCCAATTGGTATTGAATATTTTCGTCTTCGTGGCTTTTATGATTCCGCAAGTAATATGTTTACTATGAAAGTGCGAGGACCGGCGAAAGGGCACCTGCTAACCCATTCTTCTGACGTTCAAACTAGACAAGAACTGGCAACCCTATGGACAAGCCCTCTCTCACACACAAACGCATACTTCAGTGTAATACTGTGAGAGTCGAGCAGTGCCTATACACATAGCTTAATTTTATGGAAAGGAGGGCTTCCTATAGGCCTACATAAGAACCAGTTATTTCAGGGTCTTCAATTGCCGTTGCAATGCTTTTCCAGATGTTACTCAGCCTGACAGCATTTTTATGTCCCGACAACTTTGGTCATATAGGACAGGATTTTATCTTACCAATTCCACACAGGCTTTTCCAGCATTTTTGTGGTTGTCTTCCGCTTAGCCATCTTGTATTTTGGCAATATTAACAGGAAAACCACACGTGCAACTCACGAAGAGTATGTCAGTCACAGCATGGAGGGAAATGAGGCCCGGAAAATCCCCTCATCTGAGGTCGTATTTCTGGAATGTCCTGTCCTAATGGTCTGCGTTTTCGTAAAAAGGTCCTCGAGGCTTTCAGAAACGCATGACGGACATATGGATGGGCGTCTTTCATAAGTCTTTGGAACCTTTTTTAAGACATACGCATAACGGATAACGCATCACGCATATCGGACAAATGGATGACTAGCTTAACAAGGTTTTCGCTCAGGAATGTGGCGGAAGGACAGGTGATGGCATGTATTTAGAACTGAGATTCAATGCGAGCTTCGGGACAAAGGATATCAACGACCTGTTGTCCCTAAGAACAACCTTTCGACCCTTATTTGAGCAAGATGTGCGCAAACACCCTTCTTCAAGCGCAAGCGCTTTTGCTTTCAAAACCTGTATGTAGTTACGTGTGGGCAAAATGTTCTCACGTCAACTTCCGGTTCTATCCCATATGTACTTTCTCTGGTATTCCTTTAGGGGTTTTACCCTAGAACATATTGAACTTTCCCTTAGGGGCAAAAACACTTGTCGAAATAAGCCTCATAACCCTACAAGAAGAGATCTCATTTTCAAGGACAAGTCTTGGGTTAAATGGTCGGTCTGTTGAGTTGTCTATATGTACGGGTGTAAATTAAATTAGCATATCAATTAATATCGCAGTATATTTATAGTTTGCAACAATGTGCAAATGGGAATTAAAAAAGCCCGTAGTCTAAAACCACAACCACCCTGCTCAAGTCACAGATATCACAAATATAACGACATTTTCAGAGGGAATCGAATACCAGGATCTCTCTCTCGGACTGCGACTTGGTTAGTGCCAGCTGGGACTTGAAGTCGACCTTGGAATCTGACTCAACAGGTTAGAGGTCGAATTGGGAATGCAAATTTTTGTGGCACAACCTAGTTGTTTGCCATGTGAAATTTGAAATACAGATATTGAAATAACAATTTCAGATTTGTCAGCAAGTGTGCAGTGAGAGATCTGCTAGAAATGTGACATTGCTTTAACTAAAAGAGTAGTTTAGGTTCCCTTGATTGGGTTTGAATTCCAGAGGTAATCTGATCCATCAGAAGTTTATGTTTGTGTTTTAGTCTGAATATTGTTTGCTACGCTCTAATGTTGTAAATGTGATGGACACCGCGAGGAACTAAGCAGAGTATGTTAAGCCTATAGGAAAAGCGTGCACTTTTCGTAACGTTAGGCCTAACGATCAGTCACTACCACTTATGCCGTAGGCAAAAAAATGAGGGAAGGGCTTTTCATAAAGTCTAAAACGTCTGCTAGCCCCAGTGTGAACTGAAGGTCCCATCAGATCTTCTTCTTTCAAAGGCAGCACAAACGCCACACCAGGCTATCCCGTGCTGTTGAACTAGGACTAAGGGGGTCGGATGAATAAACTAGCTACAACGATTTTGGTCAAGGGCTAAGAGCTGGCGTCATTTGCAGATAAGAATGAGTAGCCTATACCTTAGTAACGTCAATTTTGTGTAGCATAGGCCAACACCTAGGCCTATAATGTAATCCTGATCATCTTCAAGTTCAAGACAGAGCTAGGATAGGCCTATGTATATTCCATAGGCTAGCCCTATTCTAGCCTAGACCTGCATAGCCTGCTTAGGCAGAGGGTACAAACATGACGTTAAACTTAGCCCTTAACTGAACAGGACCGGCCTCCTACTTCCATGGAGAGATAAATCTGTGTCTTTCATCCAAGTTGTGGTGCAGGGATGGGTCAAAATCTACATATGTTGCATTAATGCAACCTAGGCCTAGGCTTGGTGCAGGGAGTTGTCAGGGGCAACTCCCTGCTTGGGGCAACATGGATGCGTCATACAGGAAACGTGCGGAAAATCCTGTGGAATGTTTAGTCAATTGTATAACAGATGGACTCCTGCAATAACTTGAATAAAAATGTTTTGTTACTCCTAATAGAATTCACAGAGACGCAATCGATAGGTGCAATGTATACAGGTTAACTACTGCAGAAAATTTGTCACTTAATGAGAGCACTTAAAGTCTAGTGTAGTGAGCCATCAGGACTATTTACCCTTTTGCCTGATGCAATTAAAAATTACCATCATGACCATTGAATATGCACTGAATGAGTGCGACACGTTGATTTTAGAGATATTTTCTGGTGGTTTTTACTAGGGTGTGATATGAAAGAAGAATATTCCAGACAGTATTGTGATTAATGTAGCGAAACCCTGGCTTAGCTTACTTTAATATGTATCATTGTAAAGATTATTAAAGGTTATTTTTGTTTAGTACATTTACTCTTCGAAGCGTTCCAGCACAGTTAGATTTCCTATTTTTATTTTTAATTGCCTATCTTGTTTGTCTTTGAATTAGATGCTATCAACCTTTTTAGGGTCAAATGTATAGCCTATAATTTACCTGATCTGTTTATTAATTTTCAGGGACTATCTGTGAAGTAGAACAATGATTTCACCATCACTGATCAGTGCACATACTTGGATGGTTGATGGCTTATCCTGGTTATCAAATAGTTCAGAAGAAAAGTCTCAAGAGTTAACACTCATCAGCCAAGCTCTAAGAAATGGAATTGGAATGGTTAGTAGGTATATGGCAAGGCAGTGTTTTGTTTCCTCTGGTTTGTGTTGGAACTTGAAAAAAGTTCTGCACCTTTTTACAGAAAGTTTTTTTTATGACTTTATATCAACATTTCTAAGTAAAAAATGATAAGATGAGGCAGTACATCTCTCTTCAAAAATGAGGTTCTCACTAGTTCTCACCTTCACAGTGTAACAGTGTAAAAGGTCAAATTGGTCAACTTCAACATCTCCAGCATTATTTATATTTCGAAGAGATACTGCTGTTGCTTAGCATTTTTTAGACAGAATTAATAATTAATAATGATTTTTAATGTATTTGGAATGTAATTGGACTGATGCATTATCTAACTAACTGAAGAAACTGTACAGGTATGACCACAACTTTTTGTAATCCTTTTTGATCATTTGTACATTCTGCAAGAGCAATCATGTATGTCCTCCTAGAAGCTCCCAAGTACCACACTGCCCTCAGTCTTTGTTAGTACTAAGGCGTGCTGCATTAGGCAAGATCAATTTCTGTACATGTATGTATTCCCAAACTGTGACTGTAGTCTGTACTTCTCATGTTTCCCCCATCAGGTACAATATTAGAAAGGCTGTGTCAGTACATTTCATCAAATTGAAAGTGGAATTTCAGTGTTAGTCATGAGATTCAGGTATTAGCTGTTACGGAAACTTCCTGACTGCCAACATCATCATGTACAGTACCTGTGGTACCGGTATTTAGATGAAGACCTCTGCATCACTCATCTTCAACAGAGACATTTGTGCACCTTACAGTAGAAGACATCTTCTAATGTTGTTGTCGTAAAAAGTAAGTTTGTTGCACATCCAAGGTCACACTTAGAAAATGTATTTAGACCTTCCTATTCAGCAGGCCAAAGTAGTAATGGCCACTGTGAGATTTACCCACACCCCTGTGGAACTTACCCACAACCTCACCCTCTCCTCCTCAGCCCCCCTCCCCCCAAAAATAACAAGAGACACAAATTTTTATTACCCACATAAATCATGATGATGTATTTCCCGCATTTTCTAGCAAAATTTTCCAACTCTTTTAAAAGCTATGTTAACCCACTACTTGAGTATTCACCTGCCTGATAATTTTTGTACGAAGGAAATCCAATCGATAAGTGTTTGTAAAGTATGTCATGTTAGAGCAGTCTGTTGTCTGTTGAGCTGTTACATTTCTTGACCTTATGGTGACAATGAGTAAGGCCTACTGTTTACTTAAAAAGGGGGGGAAAAGGAAATATTTTTTTGATACGTTAGATACGTTAGATACCTTTTACTGTGGCTCTAGCATATGTTGGGAATAGCAAACAAAGTTGCTTAATTGTCTCTGTATAGGCATCAAAAGCATAAATAAATTGAATGCAATGTGAAATTAATGTGCCATGATGACATCGCAGATTTCCCATAATGGACTAATTCCCCCCACGTTTGCAGTACTTTGAAAATAAATTTGGAATGCTATATGCAATTGAGATGTAGTCTTCACCTGCTGAAGGAGAAAAGTTTGAATTTTGCCTCTGGAAAAGGCCTTTGAGGGACCAGCCGCGGGTACCGACACTGGACTTTCTACACCGAAATGCACTTTGAAGGTTATATAAAAAAAAATGGAGTTCGTAATATCGCCCAAAATTTGAGGGTTACTGCATGCCTTGGCTAGGTATAAGGCATACCCCTCAGCTGTGTTGCTCCAAATTTCAATTACAAATTGAGGTCACAGGTTGTACAATATCTTTGAACAATTGAATGAAAAAACCAGACACCTCCTTTTTACCAATTAAACCCTTTTGCTATCTCTGCAAACTGGCAAACAACATTGCTTAAATAAATCAACTTGGTGACCAGAAAATTTTCAAGTGGTTTTATAAGGGTCTGATCCCAGCACCAAGTCTAGCAGCCCTCAAGACAATATTTCCACGTATTGTATGTAATATTTGGTGGCCAAAGGTCCTTATTTGCCGCATGTGTTAGAACTACATGCTGTCGATCCTTAAAGGCCCTACCACAGATTATTGTTACCTCAGTGTTCTCAAGCTTCATTAAATGCATTGTATGGCCCTTTAATTGGAACGTTGAACACTGTTTAATACCACTTCATCCGAAATTATCCTCTCTCATTATTGCTTTTATCTCTCGTTTCTAAATTCATCCACGCTATATATCCGGATCTGCATCGGATCCGTATTCGCATTGATGGAATCAGAACCATCTGCATCCGCACACCGCATCCGGACGCCGCAACCGCATTCCGTATCCGCATCCGTACTTATGGAGTCCTACCTTTATTGTTGCATTATTTGGTCTGGATTAAGTAAGTATTTATTAAATAAGTTAGGTGTTCTACAGAAAAGAGCAATAAAACATCACTTGTTCCAATTCGAGAGATCATACAAATGATTTATTCAAGTCCATGAATTTACTTAAACTTACTCACCTATTCAAACTACCTGTAGCCAGTTTTGTCTACCGTTCTCTACATGAAATGCTTCCAAGCTCACAAAACGCTCTCTTTACACACAACTAATCCATACATTCACATAACACAAGACCAGCTGATCATCTACACACAAGGAAGCATCACAACAATTTGTACAAGAACAGTCTGCATTTCCGTGCCACCACTCTTTGGAATCCCCTACCATCAACTGTTAAGACAAAGCTTCTTTCCAGGAAAAATCTTCACAGGTTCTATATAAGCTTGTATTAAGCACACGAATTCGTTTACTATACTGTATTCCTGCCTATTTAGCTTCTTTGTTAAGCCCGAGCGGTGGGTGGTGGTTTGGTTCTAGGACGGATGAGGTGGGAATTTTCTTTCGTTTTTCATCGTCTTATCTTCTATTTTCGTTTCATATCATCGCTCCGTGAGGAGGATGAGATATTGTAGGCACTTTGCAAATGGGGCTATATATGGCAATGCCAGCTTAAATCGCAATGGTTACCATGGTAACGGCAAATTTTCCCAATTTACTAGTCTCAAGGTCTAACCCATGGTGAGGTACCCCGGGGTGACCGAAGTTCCAGGGCTGAGAGAGGGGTCAAAAACTGTCTGTGTGTGTGTGTTGGTGTGTGAGTGTGTGTGTGTGTTTTGTTTTCCTAATATCTTGTAAACGGCTGGGCCGATTTTCTTCAAATTTATTAGGATGGTACCTTAGGTAGAACAATTGCATTTTAATACACAACCGGAAGTGAAGGTCAAAGGTTACAGGTCAAAGGTCAAATTTAGTGAAATTACCTTTTCTGTTATATTTCCAAAACAAAACGTTCTCCTGACACGAAACTTAACACATACGATAATTGCATCTAGACCTAACAAAATATGTGGTTGATATAGCAACACAGGTCAAAGGTCAAGTGGTAGAGTGGAACAAAAATTTTTCAAGTGATAATTTGTTCGTTAAACAACCTTTTTGTCCCTTAAATTCCTCCTAGTGGGCTGGACCGATTCTTTTCAAAATTGGTAGGTGGGTACCCCAGGGTGGAAACTTATGTCCCCCAGACCTTCGGAAGTAAAGACCAAAGGTCAGAGGTCAAAGGTCACATTTTGCAAAAGACCACTCTTTTTTTACTATTTTGTACTAAAACTTCAAAAGAAAACCTTCAATTTTACATGAAACTTCACAAGTATAATAGGGTAGACTAGTTTTACCAAAATATGTAGTTTCCATGGCAACCAAGGTCAAAGGTTACGTGATAGGGGTCAAATACTTTTTTGTATATATTTTAACTCTTAACGGAAGCATCCCACAAATCTGAAAGTTTAAAGCTGCGGTCACACTACAGCGATATCGGATCGGACTCCGATCCGATTTTTTTCAGGAAAGATCGAACTTGTGAGTTTCTTATGTAGACGGTCACACTACAGCGATTCCGAATGCGGATTGCTTCCCGACAAAGTAGTCCGATCCGATTTATTTTTTTTGAATCGGATAGCTGAGCGATTTTTGTCGGAAAGCTTTCCGATTTTCTCAATTTTGTCCAATCATTGCCCGTGTTTAAGCTGACGTCATGCCTAGCAACTGTTCGAGATCGATCAGCTGTACGCCACGGTCACACGACCAAGTCACAAGCATGATCGAATGAGTTTAGGAAGAATTTTCTGGTTTAAAATGACTCGTTTTACATTCTGAATGACACGATGTCAGACCCAACTTGCACGAATCCACGTTTATCATCAAAAGGCTGAAAAGATTGACAAAAATGGTACGTGCCTTCGTGTTTTGTGGTAGAAGTGTTTTGCCCGGTGTTTCCACAAGCGGAGTTTCCGTAATGCTGAGTAGCCTACGTATTGTGTAGGCTAGCGTAGGCCTAGGCTACATTGTATACAATCACCGTGCCGTGGTGTATTAACGTTATATAACGTGGGCGTTATGGGCCTAGGCCTAGCTAGGCTTTATCATGACCTTCAGAATACAAAGTGTACCGTCGAATGCGCACCTAACTGAGCTCTATGATTCAAGATTTTTATATATAGGCCTAAGGTTCAGTAGTGCAGATGTGCACTCGACCGTCCCGGAGTCGACGGTCATCCTATTACTATTAGGCCTGTACAAGTTAGGCCTAGCCTAGGTGAGAAATTGACAATGGTCAAAACTTTATTGACAATGAACTGTTTTTTTTTAGCGCCATTCTTCTGTTCCTAGCCTGTAGCTAGCCTACAAACCGTTGTCATCTACTTTTATTTGTTCTTAGCCTGAGCTAGGCCTAGTAGTTCATATAAGAAATAAATTGTATATGAATTAATTGGTCACAGTGAAGTAAGACATAACATTAGGCATGGGCTTTCAAGGCATGGCGTACAGTACCCGGGCCTAAGTTAGGCCTAGCCTAGGCCTATGCTCAAATTGCGAGGGCAATTGCAAGGTTTACACCCCTAACGTTACTCTCTTGGACACATGGAATGAACCTAGCCTGTGTTACCCTACAGACCAAACGTTATCGATTTTGAACAGGGATCTGGGTAGGTTTGGTTATCATAACCTACTGGAGTGGCAAGAAAAATTTGTAAATGTAAACAAAAATTTACTGAAATCCTACGATCTAACGTTAGTCCTAACTAGCCACCTTAGCAATAACCTAAGTAAGGCTATGCGGAAACTAGGCTATGGATAGGCTAAGCAAGTAAGCCTAGGGACTAGCCTAATTAGACTTAGTAGATGAACGTGATCATATAATCCGATGCAGCGTTCCGTTCACTTCTTGTATAGGCCTACAGAGAACTTAATGCCACTGTCAAACAGGGCTGTGTATTCGTTATAAGAGGAATGAGCCTAGGCTAGATCATGTAACGAACACTAGCTCTGTTTGAGGGCTAGGTCTAGGTCACTACGTCCAAACCTAGGCTAAGCATATAGCCCTTAATAATCAGGTCCCTACACACTACCATTCATTTCACTTTGCTGAATGAAGCACTTGGTGAGCAAGTACAGCCTGCAATAGGCCTAGGCCAAGGCGTCCTAGTTGGGTCGTATCGTATGTACTACATGCAACTTTGTTCACAACTTGGTTCTACCCATGGATGCACTCCTGGTTATAACCGTTTGGGCAAATGTGAGGATCAATTTTACATAGTGGCAGAGGTAAAGCTATGTAAACACTACTCAGAATTTTGGTAGTGCTGCAGGCTACATAATACGTGTATAAGTTAGGACTGGGCCTAACTCTCAGCTAGAGTGGACTGCGTATATTTACAAGTCATTTAGTGGTTTGAATTGAAAATAGATTCTGCATCTATTACATTCTGTTTAACCCTGTAAGAAATAAAAGTAACAATAAATTTTAGGACATAGCCACCATATACTGCAGGGGATGACATCATGTCAATTAGCCTTTCTGAATTACAGTTCTCCATGCATTTAAAAGTTTCTGGTGCCGAGCAAATTGTGGTCTGAGACTAACACATACATGTATCATACTTTTTAGATTGAAATTTTGTCACAGGAAGCAGCATAATTTATAAGCGTTTGACTCATTGATTAACATTTATCTTGCCATATGCACCATGTTTTCATTAAATACCATAAAAAACTTGGGGTGGGCAATGATTAGAACCAGAAAAAAAATTTCAGTGTGAAATTAAGGTGTTACATAATGTATTGACTTCTTGAGCCCTGTTTGATGGTTAATTTGGTTAGAACTCCATGGTGGATATATCATACCAATTTGTGATACTAAAGATGGCAAAAAAAATCAGTACTAAATGACTAGTACTCTTTTCAAATATTTCAAATGTGTATATCTAATTGAAAAAATAATCATACATTGGTACAACATGTATACTATACATCCAGTCATCTGAAAATAAACAAATAGTAACCAAACCAGCTGAGTAAGTCACTTTCAGTTCAGTACAAACTACCAAACACAATTAAGGCTAAATAGTGTGCAACATCATATATTTAGAAAAAGATATAAGCACAATTTTGTCTGTGTTCTTAAAATTCATGAAATGTTCTTTATTTTTTTTAAATAGTACAAAAGAAGATGGCTTCATTTTGGGTTGAATCTAAACTGCGGATGTGGCAGGATGCAAGCATCACAGAATGAGACCATGGATGAAGACATGACTGAAGCTTAAGCACAATAAACCAGCGGATAGTGAGTACAGTAACTACTATATTTCAAGAAAGTGAGAACTTTGAATATCAAAAGGCCAGGAATGAGTTGGTTAAGATAATGATGTGGTTTGTACTTCTAGGTCAGTTGTGCATGTGCATACTGACCAATTGAAAACAAGCGGGCAAGCCATGGAGTTGCATATTTCATTTCCACTAATTTGAAAAATCAAATGCACATGATTAAGGCAGAGGTGCAAGCCACTTGTTTGCAAGTTTCACCTTTGACCTCCTTATTTTGACCTGTTACCCCACCAGTAAGCAAATCAAGTTCACCCACACTGTTTTGCTTACACATACACACCCAAATTTCTAATGTAAGTGAAAACCATCTGCCGTAAATGGCAAATTCTGGGCATGCAGTAATGAGACACATTAGAAGCACCACATCCAGCAATCTGGAAGCATTTTTAACAATTTATTTGTTATTGATCATGTTTTTTTTCTTTTTTTTTCTTCAGGAGATAAGGGAGCTTATAACTTGAGTTATTACAACTCCACGCGCCCAACCTTGGTTGTTTGTGTTGTGAGCACGAAGGAAGAAATTTCAACAGCCCAGCTTTCAAACCCACTTGACAGGAAAAAGATTTTCAGTGGCATAGCCAGGATTCTTTTCAAGGGGTGGGGGCATTTAGTAAATTGTTTGATTGCGTTGTCAAGAACCAATGGGGGTGTAGAAAATTAGGGGGATCCTGTAAACAATGATTAACAATCAGGTTCCAAATAAATAATTTAAAAAAAGTTTGTGTTAAAATATTTGCCTACGTTTAGGAACTTAAAATTTTAACAGCCTGTGACAAGGGGGGCATAAGACAATAATCTCCCTGGCTATGCCACTGCAAGTCTGTCTAATGAAACTGTGCATATCATATGGTATAACCAATATTAAGTGTTACCATTTCAACAGCATTTAATAACTGATTTTCTTGCAGGAAGCAAAAGATATATGAAAAACTTTCTATCCGATTTAGTAGAAAGGCAATGATTCTTCAGCATTTTCAAAATGGAATATTGACTGCTAGCTATTGGGATATGCCTCTAAGTGCTGCTGAGGAGCTGGAGAAGAACAACTGGAGGTGGAACAATAAATAAAAAAACTTTACTAGTTAAATCTAAAGGTCTGCATACGTGAGCAACATTTGCAAAACATTCTCAAAATCATTTCCAAAACATCCACCTGCAACAAATCCAAAACATGCTTGTTTTCGGTTTGTTTCACAGTGTAGACAGGATATACAGCATGTTTTGAAAATGTTGCAAAAGAAATGTTCTGTCAATTCTTTTCAAAACATTTTCAAAATGTTTTCAATTTTTTTTTACTCTGTCTACACTGTGCAACAAACCGAAAACAAGCATGTTTGGGGTTTGTTGCAGGTGAAGTGTTTTGAGAATGTTTTACAAATGTTGCTCATGTATACAGGCCTTTAGAATTCTAGAGTGAATAAATGAATCCATGATACTGTGAACATTTGTTTAACTTGAATTGGTTTAATTAAATAGACACAAAATGTACAATGGTGAATTTTAAAATTATTTATCACTTTACAGTTGGTTATTAAAATGAACACTTCCAAAAAAAAAAAAAAGATGACCATTTTAATGGCAAGGAATGATTAGAAATAGTACATTAGGTTTTTCAGATCTCTGCGGAGATGGTATTAGTATTTTTACTTTCATTTGCTTGTTGTGCATGTGCTTGACCGTCCCATCTTGGTGTATATTTGTAATGACTTTTGATCAGGGTGGGAAGACTAGCCATCCTACCTTTTTTGTTTACCACCTGATTAATGTAGCCAGGTTTGCTGAGGGTGCTACTGTACCACACAAGGGGTATCAATGAAGATGTTGTAGCCTAAATCATTAGGGCTGTGGTTTTTCAGGTGATAGGCTAGCTTGTTACTTTGCTCTGAAATCGTTTGCCCACATCCATTGGGACCATCCTTGCTTAAGACCCTCACATTTTTTACCTGTTTTCACTCTCAGGGTCTAGCTAAATATGTCACTTTGCTTTTCCATCGTTCTTGCATTTTGAAAAAAGCCTCCTTAATTTCTGACAACTAAAGAAACCCTGTTTTTTGTGTCGCATGCCTCTTTGATCAGGAGAATTGACCCGTTTTGGTGGAATTGAACAGCCTGTTAATTCAAATTATTATGCTTGTAAAGTCGCTTGTCAAAATTTGGCTAGCAGTTTTCAAGGACCTTTGGATCCATGTATGTGAAACAATAAACACCAGGCATCTCATCATCTACTACTAAAGTAATATAAGAACCCAGGTTCCAGATCTTGCCAAGATTGGGGGGGGGGGGGGAGTCACTGTTCAAAACATTTGAAATTTACTGTATCTTTCACTCGTTGTACAGGCACACTCTTCAAAAAGTTCCACATTCTCATAATCTTAGATCTTTACAATTATCAGCTTGGTATTGTCATGTAAAAATAAGCAAATGACGAATTGTCAATTTGCTCTAGTATTTTGTTTAATTTAAGAAAAAAAAACCTTTCTATGGCTAGGACACCAGAAAAAAAAAAAAACAATTTCCATTCCTTAACTCTAGTATATATATCCCTAGTCTAAGTCCCAAATCAGACAGCGTAAAGCTGTTCTGTAGAATCTTGTGCATTGCATAGCCCATCATTTAACTTTTAGATAAAGTGTTAGCAATTTCTTGATAATACTCAAAACATTTGTCTTGGATTGTTGTTTTACTGTGACATTTTTCCTCCACCTACCCCCCCTTTTACTTAAAGACATATTTTCATCATCCCAAACAGTTCCAATTCTCCCAACCTACTTACTTCTAGCCCCTCCCACATTTATCTAAAACTCATCTTTATCCAGACACAATCCTAGTTTATTGCCTCATGCCTTGTCCCAGTGGCCATACAAGTCCATAATGTGTAATCAAGACATTCTCAGTGCCCATGTTGTTTAATTTAGCTATGATGCATTGTTTGAATGTGATGCCAATCAAAGAGCTGTACCAATTGAGAGTTTTGATGTATGTATAGTGAAACTGTAGTTTGGGGTGACGAATGACTGCCTTTAAAGGGGAAATTAGGTTATCTGAATTTTCATTCGGGTAGTATTCTGTCGTGTTCCATGATCCGCTCTGGAAATTCATGATTTGACGATACTTTTCTCACTAAATTATGAACTTTAGACGTGCGACTGAGTGATTTACCTTAAATATGCAATGTTAAAGTCATGATATATCATGAAAGATAATGAAGCTCACTCTGGTATAGGTCCCTCGATAAGCCAAATGGCTTCCTGACCCTCAAACCGTTCAATAAATTAGTAAGTAAGAGGAAATTTGTGGGATCTGGCTGTGTTTTAAATATTTTTGGGGCGACTGATTTTGCCTTTAAAAGATTCGAGTTGAAGCATGGTGACTTTAAAACATTTTTGCTCCCCTTTGACTCCTTCACTCCCAAGTGTTAATATTTTAATATTTTGTTGTGATCAAAATTTCTGTTAATTTAAGCAGGTTCCTGATAAACAGAGCTCCCAGATTTCAGCTTAGACTTGTAACTTGAAATCCTTGGAATAATCCATTCTTCACTTTTTTCTCAAGTTCTCAGCATTTTCGAACCCAGTCGACTGTTTTCGCCAATAAAATTATAATTGAAAAACGTCAAATGGTTCTTTTTGTTGTCTTGTGAACTTTTACAGCTAGAAAGTTAGCTCAGAGCTTCCGGGCCGGCGATTTGTTCCATGAAATCCCCGAGAGGAGCTTTGCATCGGTAACCTACTCACTTAGGCTATGAACAAACTAGTTACTAGTGGGCCAAGTTCCCGATTTTTCTAAACACACAGAAGCTATATCAGGAGTTGATGTTAAAAAAGCCATATACCGGTCTGTTCTGCCTCTATTCCCCGCCAAATCGAAGTCATGAATTACGTCACAAACAGATCACACGCGCGTTGTAATTTATCGGAGCCAAAATCGCGCTAGTGTGACCAGCCTTCCGATCCGATTTATCGGAATGATTTAAAATCGGATCGGAATCCGATCCGAAATCGCTGTAGTGTGACCGCAGCTTAAGTGTAATAGCCTAGGCATGACAAGTTGTACCGATATGTGTGGTTGTCATGGCAACCAAGGACATAGTTCACATTACAGATTGTCAACGGTTAGAGTTGGCATGACACGGCCACAAAAACTTTTGTGTATTGCAAGATTAGTTACAGTATTTTACAAATATCATCTCACACCCATTAAAAACCCGTACAATTCGGCATAAATGATATTCGAAGGGACACGTTCAAAATCTAATTTCGAAAAATGCCGCAACAGCTCACCTGACTTTTATGACGTAATTGGCGGCACAAATCCCGTCCTACGGCGCGCATCTAGATGTGGAACTAATATAGCGCTCGGTGAAGTTATCTTATCTTAGCAACCTCATGAAAACGGTTACATCACTATACAGAGTCCAACATACAGAGCGAAAGGCGCGGACCATGATGGGAATTCGGAGCAAATCATTGGCCAATATGTTCGAGTGCATATGCGCGTGGGTAAAAAAAGTTCTGTTTTTGTGCAAGAAAAACGCGGTTCTGGCGCTATAAAGAACAGCTATGAACATGTATGGACAGACCACAACAAGCGCGTCCCCACTACGGGCGCTTCTTTACTGTATGAGCTGTTTGGTGAAGATGCTAATGCTAATACTAAGCAGTAACCGTGCAATGCACAATTCACAATGTAGTCAGTGGCCACGCTCACTGCTATCGTAGCACCGGTGTTTGCAATTATGTATGCGCTAACACGCGTTACCATGCACATGATTCGATGATTGTAAGCTCTCTGGTACAGTGTTGCTAACCGTGCCCAGTGAACCATATGCTCACTGACCGTGCCTCCAATGACGTCAGCATTTTGAGACGCGTTCACACACGTTTTTCGCTTTCGAATTTCAAATGGGCTGAGCCTGGCCTGTAATTGGGAATTCAAAACGTCGTATTTCGGTATTTATGGACATAATTTAGTAGGGAAATCATTCACTTTATGTCAAGGTGTACCCAAAGAACAGTTACCGAGAAACTTACTTCGGCCGTGGCATGCCCACTTTAATGTTTTGTAACTAGCCTATTTTTCATCAATTAATATTAATAGGCTAGACTGAGCCTCAGGACTAGATTAGTACTTCGAAGTAGCAGTCTCGTCTTCACAACTCAAATTCTTTTTTTCACTAGCTTGTATGCTGCAATGAGATTTCCTGAGAGTTCCTGCTTGCACTTCACTTTGATAGCCCTTATATCTAGAGTGTTCTCATATGGTCTATGCAGACAGTTGTTTTCACTCCAAAGTTGCTGTAACTGTTAGGCCTAGTAGTACGAAAGTTAAAGTATAACCTAGGGCTAGACTTGAAATCTGAAACTGGTTAACGGTATGTAGGCTAGGTCTAGGGCTTAGGCATGGCTAAACCTACGCCATTCATAGGCTTGAGTTATAACCCAAGATTTGAAACTGTGGGTGACTAACATTAGGTTAGGCATAGGGCCTACCTATCTTTCATATTAGTGCCCTTAAAACTTGGCGGTTCTGAAGCATCGCAAAAAAAACAAAAAAAAAAAAAAACGTACGTGACAATTTCTTGCCACGGGCTAGGATTCGCCACAGGCCAGTACGCAGAAAAGATTTGTGCGTCGGCCGGAAATCTTCTAACGCCACGCGTTCAACATGGCGCACGCGCCCAGTTTTTTAATTGAGACGCACTTGATTTACATATCAGCTCGACACACATGAAGTTTGCCGTCGCGTCAAAATGGAGAATACACCCAGCTGGCGCCTGAATAATAACAATTACGCACTTGTCTAAAGCGTCCCCGAAAGCGTCTTACTTTTATAATCGTTGCGTCCATATCCGTATCATTTTAATGTAAGTAACAGCCAAGCTCGTTGTTTTTTTTGTCATAGTGTTGCAAGGGGATAACAGCAATTTTAAAAATAAATTTGTTCCAAAATCTTAGATAGGCCTCCTGGATTAAAAGGGGAAGCGTTACAAAGATTGGGTAGCCTTTTTCTCCAGTTCTTTTATAATACCATTTCAGAATTTAAATATCCAAATGATGTTTTTTTGAATAAGGGGTGCGCCTATAGTTCCAAGAACTTGATTGGTCTGTGCCATATTCTTTCCCCTCGCTATCTTAGGAAAAAAACTTCCGTCCCTTGGAACGAAAAAAAAAATCGCTTCCCTTGGACTTCAAATAGGAATTTCAAAGGATTGTGGCATGGAGTGTTAGTATGGTAATTTTTGTCAATGACATTCTACTGTAGCATAAAAACAGCACAGATAAAACTAGCAGCAGATAAATAGTTCAAGTTCTGTAACCAACTTGCGCACATGTTAGCGATGAGATATGCAACTGCTTGGATTGCCCTCTTGTTTTTATTTTTTTCTAGGGAGTGTCACTTCCCGACAGTTCCTAAAGGGTTTTAAGTGCACTTCCTTTCACACTCTTTGTTACTTATTTACTTTGTGATACTTGTTTTTAATCTTGTGTTGTGATAAACCAAAAATAAATAAATGAAATGAAATGAATGAAATGTGTTAGGAAAATTTGTAAATATGAATCATGTATTACAGAAAACAGTTTAGACTCAGGGTTTCCTGTAAGGAAATTTGAACTTTGGGGGACTATCGAAGAGTCTGCGTTTTCTATTAGGGTATATCTGAGATAGCATGTCGACTGAAGATCGTTATTGTTACTAATGTTATCTAAGGAGTGCGGATTGAGGCTTCTCGACTGCATTCAAAAAGCTTTTAGACGAAATATTTAAAACTTAAAAGCCTATATTGAAGAAATTTTGACTTTTTAAAACTAATAATTGCAAATACGGAGCTTTACTAGGGAGAATTCAGAATTTTATAAAGGAAAAGTTAGGAAAACTGCCCTGTATTTGACTGGTGTCTCAAATGGCAAATTTTCAAAATTTTCACCTTTTTGACAAGCCACTGCTCACTGCCACACGTCACTGCTCTACAACATTGAACACTGATAACATTTTGACACTTCAATTACTAACGATTCCATCAAAAATGAAAAAAGGGGGTTTCCTGAGCCCAGGAAGTTGAGGGGGAATGCTTCCGTCCCTTCATTTTCACTGGGGGGGGGGGCTATCGTTCCCCAGTCCCCCGCTTCCTACGCCTATGGAATACACATTGCTTTCTGTGTAGGGGCTATGTCAATGTTCCCAACGTTTGCCGTTCGCGAGGTTCAATGTCCCCGAATCTCGGTAACATTAGCACTTCTGGAAACATCGAACCTCGGGAATAAAGAACCTTGTAATCATCGCAAAATCATTTAGATATACGAAAACAGGAAACATCCAATCTCAGGAACATTGAAACCCGGGGAAACCGCATAGACCTCTTTGAATACCGTCACACACTGTGTCAGGATGAGGATGAGTTTTAGACAGTTGTGGGAGGGGCTTACGTTAGTAGGTTAGGAGAATTTGAACTGTCTGGGATAAGATGATTTAGCCTTTTTACATGATTCTCCTTATTATACTTAATATATTCTTTACAAAACATTAGCCATAGTCACCCTCTCCGTATGCTACTATCCTTAATTTCCACCGAAAAATCCGCTGAAAGGAACCTTAATGTTCTTAAACGTAAATTTGGGCAAAGGTTTGCATCCCACACTATCCGCAAGGACTATGGCGAGCAATTATGGCAACCAATCGGTATCAAATCATGGGGAATCGACACTTACCAATTTAAATCGACACATACCAATTTAAAACGACACATACCAATTTAAACTGACACATACCAATTTAAATTGACACACATCCGTTACAATCCTCTACCCTTTTTTTGAAATGCTTACTGGTAAGACACTAGGCTATTGACATGTCATGGAATCAGGATAGTGATTAGGGTTCTGCATGGCAGGCCTGGGCCGTATTTTACTTCATTGTATAGACATTTCAGTCGGATCACTACCTACGACAGGCGCATCTTGCGTTCTTATCAGGGATAACCCTAAAATATGACTTCGGAATAATTCACGACATACGTTTCATTCCTACATTTTGCAATAATTCAAGAAAAGCAAACAATAAATTGAATGTGTCTCTTTCACCCTTAACGTAAGTCTACAAAGGAGCATATCAAGGTTTCAGTGGCGGAGCTAGGAATTTTGGTTGAAGGGGGGGGGGGGGAGAGAATGGCTTTTAGGAGCGCGTTCAAGCAGGACGTTTGATAGCTGAAAAGGGAGCCAGCAGACAATTTTCTGCCTATCGACCACCACAATTCTTATTATAATTCACAAACTTTTGCGTTATTGAGATGGGAAAACTCCACATTTCTTGGACCAACCCAATAACAACGTGCGGATAGCCGTTTATTACTAAAGTGCCCAAAGTGTATCTCTTATCAGCGAAAGCTTCCAATTGGGCAACAGTGTTTCAATCTCAGAAGTAATCTTGCCTGTGCAATAAATTGCTATGAAAGAACAGTATTTAAAGGTAAATAGCACTGTGTACAGTACCGTGTTCTCTAACAGTTTGGTTGGAAGCAATGAAGCAATAAAATGGGCAGCTCTTAGAGGTTGTAAAGTTAATCCCATTTGCTATAAAACCATGACTTGTAGAAGCATGGTGTCGCCAAACCTTGAAGCCTCGTAACCATAGGCTTAATTAAAACGATGTTGCTATCTAAAAGTCAAATTAGGGCAGTTACGAAAATTACACTTACCTGAAATACCAAAAATGTAGCCAGCAGCGAAAAAGCATATAAGGACGGTTTTATGTGCCATGACCTCCGTCTCCTGTTTCCTGGTCTATAATAATGGTTTTATTCTTAACCTGCTGTATACCAATCAGATCCTTGCAAGAAACCGGTACGTAAGGCTCTGATTTATTAATCATTACATAAAAAGTGTTATGTCAGTTCCTACAGTACAACAACTGGAACTGTTAGTTAGAAGGAACGGTGTATTTCGAAGAGATACGGAAGTACTAAAGTTTACCGACTCGATTCCTCAGTAAAGATCTTCATGACCTTATTCACCGGTTCACCTTCCTGTTTTCTTGGCAGACATAAATCTTTGCTGTATGTTTAATACTGTACCTCAAGCTCACCCACAAAGGAACTTCAATACGATGAAAGTGAAGTAGGCATGTATTATCTTCTGTGGAATGAAAGTAATCTTTGCTTAAATCAATATATTATGCACTCTTACAAAAATTGTTTTGCGAAGTCACTTATTTCCAGGGTAAGGTATTCACTCTCTAACCTCCAAGGTCAAGTACGCTTAACACATGTCTGCTTACAACATTAATCACACCAATGTTGTAATATGACTACCTGGTTAATATAGGAGATGGAATGTAATTGGTACCAGGTGACTTAGCAAACGAAGGCAATGTTGAATAAATAAAAAAGATAATGCTTGGGAAAGATTCGCACTGTCTAACAAGATGTTTCTTGATAATTAGCTGTTGCTATTGTATCGCATCGATTATACTGCTTGTGAGGGTCTGGGCTTAGGTAAGGGAATTGGGCCATCGATAGCCAGTTAGGAAACTTCTTGTGGAACAGTATGAATTGCCCCTATGCCCGAGGCTTCTTGTGAGCTACACATATGTATCTCATACTACTTGTTTTTCCAGACTTGGAAGTAGCGGCATGGTGACAGATTTTATTGCAGAACCAAAAAAGGCCTAGAGTGTCCTCCAACTACAACATCCGAAAATACGACCAACAAGCAAAGACGTCCCCACCTTGAACCAGCTCTGTAGTATTAATTGGGAACAAGCTAAACGTTTCAAGAGGGAAGGTATCACTGACTTTTCGGATTTGAAAATGTAAGCAAGAGAGAAAATATTTAAAATTTGAAAACTAGCATTTGAGGAAATGTTTGGATCATGAGTTTCCTGTAAAAACTAGAAATATTTGGAGATTATTTCAGATCCTGCACTTTCTTTTAGCAAATCCGACAATGCATAGGGACCGAAGTTCGTTATTCTTCTATAATGATACCTAAGACCTGCAGACTAGAGCCCTCAGACGATGTTTGTTGAGTTGGTTTTCAAAACATGTTGCCCTGTCAGAAAAATGTTTCAAAACCAAATGCTTATGTTTAACGGAAACTTTGCAATGATATGAAAAACCAGCTTTGCAGTTAACTAATGTCACTTAATGATTTGGTGGCACATTTTAAGAGCTGTGAAAAGTTTCCTCAACTGATATACAGCATTATGGATTGTAAATGTGCTGTGCGAGAAGTGCGTGAAAGACTGCTCTTCGTAAGATATTATAAACATGATGCTTGTCACTTTTTAGCAAGGATGCAAATTTTTATGCCGAACAGTTGGGAACACGGTCTCAAAATTTCTTACTTGATGATTTGCTGTCAAATATAACTAATTTCCATTTTTCTTTCATTTTTTACAGCTGGAGATGAGTGGGGGCGTTGTCCCCTGCTCATTTTGGTTGGCGATTGGGAATATTTTACCGAATAGGTAAAATTCTAGAAATGAAGCTTGTTCAAAGTTCAAAGTACGATTTTGATCTGAAAAAAGTAAACACAAAACATATTCAGAGCAGGTAGCCTTCAGAGTAACACAAACAACGACTATATCTATTTGAAAAAATGTAATTTGAAAATGGTAATATCCTCCTCAAAGTACCGAAGTTTTATTGTAAAGTCACCTTGACTTTTGCTGACTTTCCTTCGTAGTGATCATCTCCCCTTTCAGAGTTCAGTAAAGCTATAACAAAAACAATTTTGAAGATGATAAAAGCGTTGAAAACAATTTTGTACACCTTCACGACCAGCAATGTGAAACTAATCGCAAATCATTTTAAAAGCTTTCCATATGTATTTACTTTTTCTTTTCTGTAGGATAAAGGGGCTGGTTAGTGGCGTACTTTTAAATTAAATAGGAATGCCAAACAGGATGATAACCCTCTGCGGGAGCTCATTCAAAAAAAAGTTAGTCATTTCATATTCTCATTTACAACGATTTTGCAAAGGAAAGTGTGCAATAACACTTGTACTTAGGCTTAGGAGGCGGGGTGCAGGGGGCACTCATCCCCCATTCGGGCAAAAACAGCTGTGCCATTCGGGCATAACAACGACAAAACATCATAAATGGTGCCATAAGTCGGGCAACAATCGCTTCTACAGTGCCTTCCCGCAAAAAATACCCCCTCCCCCAACTATGCATTCTTACATTTTTTTATGATTTTGAATTTTTATACTTACAAGATATGAATATTTTTTCTTTTAACTTTTAATTTTTAGCAAAAAAAAAAAAAAAAACATTACTTCTCTTTTAGGAAAGGGCAAGTTTTATTTGAGACTTGGGACAATTGGTTTCTATGACGTCATATTTCTTATGTTATTCCTTATTTTATTCATCCTCTACTCAAGGATGATAATATGTAGTAGTTTCTTAATATCTAGTCCAGTCAAAGTTGACAGTCTGAAAATCGTGATATGAATAAACATTCATTAGGTCACATGACCTTTGTCGTTCACATCTGTCAGCCAGCAGTGCTAGCAGTCGACAATGAAGAGCCCTTACCGTACCGATGAAGGGACTATTTTCTTTGCTATAAAATCTGGAATTATTCCCAAAGACATTCGAAGGGATCGAAAAAGGGGTCATTATTATTGTATGGGGCACCAAGAAGACGTCGGAGTTTGATTACCGGCAGGATTTAAGAAGTAAATTTATCGATCGGCCACCTTTAGCGGTTGAGTTACACGAAGCGCAGAGTAGGCAATGACGCTTATTTACAACGAGATCTAACAACAACGTTATTTCGTAAACACTGCACAGGTAGGCAATGTGTCAGTAAAAGAAGAAGAAGAAAGTTTTTTTCTATCAAGTAGGCTGCTGATGTGTGTAACGTTAGTGCAGTAACAATAAAGTTTGACCGTGTTGGACCTAGGGATGGCTCATAAGTGTAGCAGAAAGGAACTTCACAACTTTATACCTTATAATTAACGAATAAGATGAGCCACTGTTCGGCACAAAGGAGGGCAAGTGAAACTACTGGGAGTTTGCAAAGAAGAAGACATATCAAGTATGCTGGTCCCATCCAGTTTTGACATTCTAGCACCCCTGCTGCCAGTGGCATAGCCACAAGGGAAGGGGGGGTTGGGGGGTCAGGGCCTTGCCATGCAATAAAACACCTAAAACAGCGATTCTTTCTCCCTATTCTAACACTTTTCCTTCATTTCGCGCCCAACCCCCCCCCCCCCATCATGACACCACCCCCACCTACCGATGACACAATCCTGGCTATGCGCCTCGCCGCTGCTAGTATCAAGGATGGGGGACCATTAACAGGGGAGTAAAGAGATAGGACTAAAGACATGTTATCCCCTTAGGTTTTACAGCAAAATTATCCTTCATCCAGTAAATAACGGTATATTCTGCTCCAACCCATTTGACTTATCTGTCTGTAATCTCGTAATCCCAATTCAGTACATGTGGAGCTGAAGGGATTCAGACGGTTTCTTTCGTTGCATTATTGTTCATTTTTGTAGCCTACAGTAAACGTGCAATGCTCAGTGTCTGTAATCAGTTCGCATAACTGCTTCAAGTACTTATCCAATGTGTTACTCCCTTTAAACTCCGATTTCATGCCCGCAGGATAGATCGAATTTGTCACATACATTATGGAACTTATTTTACACAACTTGCAAAATTCCCATTTTAGTAGTATTCCACTGTGGTACGGGCTCAAAAACATTACGTTTTCTGGTACGCCTCAATGGAAGACGATACTACTTTTCAAGGTTATAAAGAACGATCGTATTTTCGATTTACCACGAGAAATATTATCCTTACGCTTAAATATTTTTGAAGGAATTATTTCACATATTTTTAAATATTTAATTATTATGTGCATGATCAGGGTGTTTCATTTTATTCACTCGCGTTACTATACAACCCTTCAATTTGGCCGATACTAAAGTTTGTGTTTGAGAATGCTGATTGGTTGTTACTGGTGATACAGTTTTAAGATGAATAATAAATAGCCTCATTATTATGACGTCATAGAAACCAATTGTCCTAAGTCTCTCGTTGAGAAACGATGCAATTAATAGAACTATAGAGGGCGTATTAGACAAAAGTAAAATACGATATGCTGTACTATGCTGCAGTAGGGAATTTTGAAGAGAAAGTTGTCAGCTCCCCGCGGAACACCCACGAGAAACTGGGCAAAGTATAGGGTCCTGTGAGAACATGGCTCAAAAAAGAGCAAGTATTGTTCCCCTTTCCCTTACAACTCACTGGCCAAAATAACCCAAATTTTGCAATTCCCCTCTGCTTATTCAACCAGGCAGCTGTTCCGTAACAGCTCACTGTTTCAATCAATAAAAGAACCCCCGTTGAAACACAGATAGTTTGTAAACCTTAAATGTTTGCGCGGGTTGATAAAGGGGGATAGGTTTCACCATTGTTCAACTCCTACATGCAGCAAGTACGTCGATTTGATTTTAAATGAGTGCGTTTGTGTGATTTACAGTGATTTGATAATATTATCATTTGGTACTTTGTTAGGTAGTAGTTCCATGATGTTTTTGATATTCTCTTTATCCTCTTAGGTGATATGACGACAGTGCAAAGAGTAACAAGTTTGAAAGAATATTGTTTGCTTCCACTTAGCGATTTCCAACATGTCAGCACACATCTTCTTTTTGCTTTAAAGCAACCACCTTAGATTTCTCGATCTTCCACACATAGTGAGTGAAGTTTTCTTCAAATTTCCAAACAGTCAACCGAAATAGTCATTGAAACCAACGATTTCCATGCACCAATGCATATTAAGGTACATTTCATTAATGAAACGTGTGGGGCACCGTTCAGACCTTGTTCTATCTAATGTTTTCTCGCATAACTTTACGACCTATCAGACAAACCAAAACCCTAAGCCATCAAAGGGTTCACAAAGACAACTTACGAACAAAAACTTCCAGGTCTGATTTACGCAGCTGGCATTCAAGAAGCAAGTAGTTCGAAAATAGTTTGCGCAACTACATGCTAGTTAAGCGTTGTCTTATATACAGAATGGGTGGCAAGACACACACATCTCCAACAAGCTTTGTAAGGAGATGTGCACCACAATTGTTCGCAAAGCGTTAACAGAAAACAGTGCATGTTATTTTAACGATAAGAGACAATTTGATTGGCTTAAAATGTGACAGTACATTATTGGCAAATAAATGTGGATGTTTTGCAGTAATCTGTTTTTTTTTTTTCTTAAGTCCTCACGACCTTCTGGCAAAGGTCCGCTCGGCGAAACCAACACTTTCACTGCTTCCAAAGAAGTTTCTACATCCACTGAAGGACAATTCGTGACCAACCTCACGGACCTCAAACCATTCACGTTATTGGTCTGTCATTTATTATTGCTCCATTCTGTACTGGATAAAAGAACAAATACTACACATGATCTTAGCCAGAAGCCTTGCTTAGCCAGTATAACGTAAGGACTATCTGAACATCTAAAACAAGGCTGCGTATTTCTTCGTACTTTGTTCGTTGTTTTCGTGAATAATTTCTTGTGAAGTTTCTTCAACACTTGAGAAATCTCTTCCAACAATATGCCCAGAGACTTCTTGCACGCAAATTTAAGTGAATGTCGCCCCAGGTATTTTACTCAATGTGTATAATGGGTTACGAAATTATTTTACTAGTCGGTCCCTGGATGAAGTCGAAAATCTTCATGAAATTGTCATTTTGTACATTGGTATGAGGTTTGTGTGAAAGCAAATACTTAATAAAAAAAAAATTAAAAAAGAAGCCAGGCAGCCCTCATTTGCCTTCTGTACATGTACCTTGCTTTTGGAGTGGGAATCTTAGACCTTGGTATGTTATTGTATTGGCTTGACCTCACACCTTTGTTAAATCATGCACAAGTGGTTGTTGACAATCACTTCTGCTCTGATCATAAAACCTTTTGCACAGATATTTCCAAAACCATTGTCTCAGAGATGTCCTTTTGGTTACAATTTTGTTATTCTTAGCGTTGGCCCAACTAATGGACGTCCTCTGTTTAAATAGTTCGTATAACTTCACAGCCCTTTAACTGAAATTCTGGGTTCCATTAGGAGCACTGCCTCCATCTCTGAAAGAAACTAAGTACTGCACTAATGGCAAATATGTAAGAAAATGGAGTTCCTTGTAAAATATGGGAAACCCAAATTCGCGTTGACCTAATTTTCTTGAAAATAACTTCAAAATACCTTCACCGACTTTTGTTGGCCGATAGAATAGATGGTCACTGTTATAAGATCTACCTACACAATTTCAGGAAAATGTTTTGTTCATTACCCATTGGTTCTCTCCTCCCCGCCTGTTGCACAAATGTGCCTCTTTTCAAACGCATAACTCCCTAGATGGATTAGTTTCCCATTCTTTGGAACTTTAGAACTCTTAAAAAGCTCAGTGTGAGGGTAAAGGTTGTTCATTGTAATCGTTATTAGGCCTACATGTTTCTCTTTCCCACAAATAAAAGAAGGGTACTTTACTTCCTCTAAATTTGGTATTGGGCGTATAGGCTAAGGTGCATTGAAGTAAGGACTTTAAAGACTTTTGTAAACCAATTGGAGTTGGATGCACGGGGCATCCCAGTTATTTAACTAGGTAAATTGTTTTTAAATAATTGACAACCCAGTAAAATACCATTACAAATCAAACGCTAGGACAAACATGGATGTTAACAGGATTTGAAATAGGGTAAGGCCATGATCTAGTTTTTGTGGTGAGAGGTATTCAGAAGGTTCAACAGTAGCTAACATCGTAACATTACTTAAATATGCATTGCATTCGTGGAAATTTGTAATCGTTCTCCCATCTAGGGAACAGTAGGGATTTCCCCTCAACTTCACCATGTTGAAAACATTTATCTCCTCTTGGCACTTCTGGTAGCAATAGGAAATCCTGAACTGGTTAACAAAGCACCCTTTCACATGATTGGACTTTCAAACGGAACTGTTGGGGATCTCGGTATCTTGTTTATGACCTAAAGGTTATATCTGCGTGGAAATTAAGGAAACAGTTCCAGGTCACTTATATAGCTACTTGTTACTTGATCGAGACAATTCAACCAAGAACCCAGGGTTAACAGGACCAAACTGATATTGTTTTCGAGTCTAATAAAAGTACGGAATTTCTTAAAAAAGGATGTACCGCAGTAAATTTTCCTCATTTATATAATTACGACATTTCTTTGGTAAAATGTGTCCCTGCAGATAATAAGAGCACCAATGTCCCAATGTGTTTAATAATCCCAACATTTTCTTTTATAGTGTTGACACATAACTCTCGCGTTTAGCATCCTTCATTTGCTGTCGATATTACGCCTGTGTATCTGTGGTTATTCAAAGCACGCTTTAGTTCCATCTAAATTTGAACAAAACAAATTCTAATTAGTGGGTAGAGACTTGTTTTATGCGAGTTTAACGTCTCAACGCATAACCTCCTTGTTCAATGCAACAGTTACATTATTTCTCCCTAGTTGTGGAACGCTGCACTATCTTGTGTTTTCATTGATAAAATAAGAATCTCCTCAAACTTTTTTCAATAAACTTGTCTCAGAACTGAATTTAATGTATTATTGCAGTCGAATAATCGAACAGATATCTGTTCCTCCTCCCTCACTTATGGTGTAGGTGAATTGGAAAGGAAGACAACGACAGTCACGTAAATAAAAACAATCCTGGAGAAAAAGCAAACAGGAAAATTACCAGAATATAGAAGGAAAAGAAATTAAAAATAAGAAGCGAGCGACCAGATGCTGTTGCCGACTTGAGAAGGGGGTTAACACAAGGAGTTTGATACACTAGGGAAAAGGTTCAAATATATTTTAGAAACGGGGAAATAAAACGCCGTGGAAAAGCAAAAAGCCAACCTGTGGGAATAACACAAAGCACATGCTATTGAAAAATTAGGATGATTTAAAGGACCTACAAGGATCAGAGAGATTGATGAGGACGGTATGAAAAAAAGAAATGTAAATAATAAAAGTGAGTGTGAGTGAGGAAAAGGTTTTGCCAGCCTAATGCAATACATCATTGTTACGGGAAGGAGTCTTTTGCTTAATGTGTTGAAAAGAGTACCAATGCAATGCAATGTCGTTTGGTGAAGAAACGTTGATTGGTATCTCTAAATTAAGTTTTGAAGTAAAAATTAGTAGGATTTGAATGTAATGTCAATACTTAAATGAGGCTGGGGTCCGATCAAAGTTCCTTGAAAGTCTCACGGTCCCATCCATTCGAAGGTGTGGATTCAGAGCTACCGGTCGCATCTCCTAAACTCCCTTTAAATAGGGAGCAATGAAGGATTAAAAGGGTTGTTAGCTAAATATGAAATCAGAAGATTTAACATGAATTGAAAGAAAACTTTGTACTTTGTACTTAGGACAACCTTGATCGTTATAGGTTGTTTTCGTTATAGAGTTTATCTCATTATTGTTATCTATTACTTAGATGAGAACCCCTCTATATACTCTACTCTAAACTCCTGCAAAAATTCATTTCATTACATTAATGCTCATTATAAGGCTGATAACCAGCCAATGATTTATTTCATAAGAAATTGTGACAAAAATTAATTTTGATTCAATACGGTACACACAAATGTTCATTAAAAACGTCATTCAAGCTCGTTAGTTAACAAGACCTAAGCAAGACCTAACCTACACACTATCTCCATCCATATTAGCCTTTCTAGCACTCAGCGAAAGTGAAAATAGAAAATCTCAGGCAGATGGATTTGCATTTGGTCATAAACGTTCCTGGACCGTAGCTGACTGTGACAGCGAACGGAAGATCTTTAAAAATGAGAAATATGATTTAGGAATAGGAATTTGAGGGTCATTACCTGCAACCTGGAAGCCAGTCAGGTCAAATATTTTCTCTAATTGTGTGCATGCCCTAGTAATCAGATTGACCTTTTAGGAAAGGTTTTGGAACCTTTAGGGAACATTACACCTCCTCGCTGAATCACGGGGTGGTGGCCTAGATCCAAGGCACTCGGAAACGTTTCATCGATAACCACTTTTAAAATCTTCATGAAAGTAACCTCATCTAGACCCATTGGACCGAAGGGTAAAGCTCCACGCTTGTCACAGTGCAAGAAGTACTCTCTTCTTTTGAAGAATAACAAACCAATATCAAAAGTGCAAAAAGCTGATTGGTCAATAAATGAGATACGCACGTAGGTTTCCTACACACGTTGGGCCAATCCCGCTGCGAGCGGTCCACCGGTCCAAATAAAGTCTACATCCACAAAGCTAAGAGGTACAACATCAAGGCCTAATTCTTTTCTTCCAAAATGGTGTCAGCGTGTCGGCAATGAGTACAGTCTATTGCAGTATCGCCGTGCTGCAGCGGACTCAGTGCCAGAAAATCCAC
Source organism: Holothuria scabra (assembly GCA_037179385.1). Taxonomy (NCBI): domain Eukaryota; kingdom Metazoa; phylum Echinodermata; class Holothuroidea; order Aspidochirotida; family Holothuriidae; genus Holothuria; species Holothuria scabra. The sequence goes on along the minus strand of CM074185.1, from coordinate 5,241,238 downwards.
CATTGTATTTTTCTATCTTATAATGGTTCAGTGGCGATGTAGACTACACAACCAGGGTGTAGGTGTTGAGCGCAATCAGATAGCCTAAGTCTGTATATTTCACTTGTACATATTGTTGCTAGTTCTGCCTACACATCTTAACATGAAAATAAACGTTTAGAACTATTGAAACATAAAATTAAGATTTTAAATCAAGCGATCCTTTTATTTAAAGTGATGTTAGTTACCTACGTTCCCCCTTGTAGTTCAATAACGTCATTAGGTCTTAACCGACTAGACCTTTTCACTAGACTTATTTCAGTTTAGGACGTAGTTTTACTAACTGAAAGAATGTACTTTGGAGCAAACATGATTACCCTAAGTCTATAAAAACAGACTAACTACTTCATTACAATCTCAAATTCTTGAATATAGGAACAGGAAAGCAGTCAACGGAAGCCTTCGTTAGAAAACAATGCATTGGATAAGAAGCTTCAGGTGAACATTTTGCATCTTGATTGTAACATTCCAGGGAGACTTTGGTTACCGCAAGCCAGTTTTGAGGATCAAATTTTGAAAAGAAAACCTACGATGCTGTTTACATGTTTTTGAGACTCTCCCCGAAATTTAGGATTGATTCTCTTTACCATCAATTGGACGCTCAGATTAACCTTGAATTGACCTTCACTTTGAAAAATTTGCAGTCTTTTAGAATTTGTTGAGCATGAATGAGGAACCTAAAAATATATTTATGGAATTAGAATTGTGAAATTTTGCGGCATGTATTTACTGTATTCCAGCTGGTGGTATACAGATGACTTTTGGGCTTCTAAAAACATCAAATGGAGCATATTCAAATGCAAAACCACTACATTTATAATGTGCCATCTATGAATGTTTTGTAAACATGCGTTTTAATGTGCGTGCGTTTCTAGGGTCAATCGGGGATACACATATGAAAATTAAAGTGGAACTGGGGATACCCCGCCAAACGGGGATATCCCCGGTTTTAGAAAGTCCAAAATATTGCAAAGTGGGGTGTCAGATAAATGCCTGTAGCTTTACAGTTTGATCTGAGGTATATCCATGTTTTTTGTTTGAATTTGTGTGTAAATGTGTGTGTAGATTTTTCAGGATCCCTAGTTACCCTGATTATAACCTGTGATTATCCCCAGTTGACTAGGAAAAAACAGAATATCCCCACTTGACTGGTATAACGCGCATGTCCCCGATAGGCTCTAGAAACGCGTAAGTCTGTGTGCTCCCGAGTGTTTGGTAGTGTGTGTAAACGTGTGCGCTCGCTACCAGTCCGATGGGTAGATTGCTTATAGAGGACTCCAGTAACGAGCACTATCTGAGATTGCAGCTGTTGAAAGACGTTTTCCCCCTCAAACTACAATCCAGATCTAAGCAGGGCTGCATTTTATATCTCAGTTACAGAATGCCCTACAAACATAGGGGCTACACTTTTAGAACTTACGTCAAATTCTTTAATGTATAGTTTGGAATTTCACTACTTGAGGTGAACTTGACGTTTAATCACATTCTCCAAAACGGGTTTTTATGGGTACTTAATTACGTTGCACTACTTCGCTGTCGGCAATAGTTAGTGGAAAGAATGAGAGGAAATATTGGTTTATGAAATCTTTGGAATGCAACGGGTTCCGAGTCTTCATCACTACGCAGTTAACATGACACGCGAGCAATAATTAGAATGTAACGGACTTCATTGCAGCAGATAATTATCAAGACAAATATATAGAAAGTATTCATAAGAAGGGTACCGAAGAAGTAGGAACATTAACTACAAGTTAACTGAGCTAACATTAAGAGATATAGGTTCCGGAAAGAAAAACAGTGTAGATGTGAGATTGAAAAAGGGACACAGATTTCCAGATACAAGAAAAGGCCCACTAAGTCCATTGCAGACCTTAATTTTTTTTAAAAATAAAATGTAACTTTCAGGGCATGGAATATAAAATAAATTGGGAATTGGGATGTTTAGTGCACACAAAATCATTTGGGCTAAAAGCTATTTTGATGATCATACTTGTCACTGACTTTTGTACTTCCTAGCCAATTTTAGTCTTCAAGTTTTCGGATCAGATCAGTTGAAAAGCTTGCTACACTTTACATATACACAAAAATGTCAAAAAACTCGGTAAAACATTTTCGGTAGATTCTCACAAGGGAATTGTTCCAATATAGATACCCTGAAAAGAAACGGTTGACTTAATGAATTAAGACAAGCTTACTTAATTGACGTCAATTGTAAAAATCGTACCTGTGACTGATGGAGTGATTATCCTACTAGACTTAGTTGACTAAGTTTTCTTTAGACAGCATAGATTTCATGGTCAAAAATTGACGGGTACAACAGCGATATATAGACGGAAATAGACAAAACTTAATAGAGGGAAAGAGGAAATGTTAAACTGTTCCTTCAACAATAGATCACAAACTGGGAACATTCAAAGAGCTAAAACTGAATTATTAAAGCCAAAATCTTTATTTCTCAAGGAAGAAGTTTTGACGAAGAAGTTATGACAAAAAGTGGATGATGGTGTACATTAAAGGTAGTGTGATATGTCAGCAAAAAGCACTGAATTTACTTGGTAGTTACAAAGCAAGGTCTCCTAAATAAGAATCCGTTGTTATTATGTCAATATCTTTTGAAGCAACTTATTGCTTATGCAAAAAAGGTGGTGCTGAGTCTTACACAGTGTTGACATTCCTTTTGTTAACCCTTTATTAATTAAATCTTAATTACTCATCAGATAATTTATAGCTTGGTGATTGATACTGATGATTTTCAAGGACACAGTTTTAACTTTCAAAATAAACCCTTAAGGAAAAACTACTGTTACAACTGCCCTTGAGATGAAGAATGCAAAAACAAAGGATAACATTAGCCATATATGGTATGTCTATTGCATCACAAGATTTACATATTGAACTTATATTTATGCATGATTTAGTGCAGAGCAGAAACAAACCTGTAAGATGGCCAATTTTTAACCGATTTTGGTAGAAAATTTCAGCAATTTTCTTGATTTTCAACGCTTTTTCACATCAAATACCCAACTTCGTAATTTTGGTGTCACACTACCTTTATTGGATGGCATCATCACTTTGAAAGGTAGATCGTTTCTTCTGAACTTCCTAAGACACAAACTAAACGTCAAATCTGCTTCATCCGAGGACATAACAAACTAGATTAAAAGAGACAGTTTAAAATGCAAGGAAGGATAAGGTGAATATTCAAGAAAGACAAGAAGCTTAGTTACCATTCGGATTGCAGTGATACATAACTCATGTATTTACTGCTGTTGGTCAGAAAATGAACAAACACAGAATACAGCTTCCTCATTCCGTGTACTTGATCAATTACATATATGAATAATGCATATCAGAATATTTTTTTCCTCTATCCATCAATCTGGAAGGCTTAACCGACGAAAACCGCCAATGTACCTGCAAAACATTCCAAAGGCTCACCAGGGGGGATGGGTGCTGTTTCCTGTCTGTACCGTTTTTTACGCTCTGCAGTGATTGCCCTGAGATTTTTGCATGTCCATAAAGTGGCTTATTTTGCCAGATGTCCGAGGGATATCGCCAAAATTTTATTAACCTTTGATTTATGCAGTTGGGATTCTGACCCATGACCTCTCAGATTTTTAACAAAATATGACGTCATGAAATATTTGAATTCGGCCCGCGAAAAATGCACTACATGAAAATTTTCACTTGAAGTTTACTTTATCAGGAAACAAAAATTCATAATAATCAAAGAAAAACGAACAAAAAAGGGCTAAATCTATTTATTTACGCAAAGATAATTCAGTTTAGAAAGGAATGGAACATTGAAACTACCGATAAACTTCGACTCGTACAGGCTCGCGCACCTCGGCGGCTCCACGAATTTGGTCAAACTAACACACAAAAACATGGAACTTTTCAAACCTTAGATAAATATGTTTCTCTTTCAATGCCCTTTACCTTGCGATAGAGGTTTTCAACGACAAATTGTCTAATACGGCCAGTCACAAAACCTTTTGATACGCAACCGCAAACGAGAGTGTATTGGCCGCCATTTTCTTGTTTTGGGATCAAACGGGTATTATAACCTCCTACTCCCCATGCTGTACCTAGCTGATAAAACTGCATGGTAGGTCAAGTATATCCAGTGCGTGTATCAGTCAATGCGTCCGTTTGCAGAACACGTGCGTTTGTTGAATGAGTCGTACAGGGAGAGCACTGATGTGATATTATAAATGGTAGCATTTGACCAAATGCAGTAATAGCCAGTGTGAATGAGTCAAATTTGTTACACTGGTGTGGTTCTTCAGAATTTGGGAAGTTATTTTGTGGCACTGTGTCAGTTTAAAACAGGCCTTTAGACATTACACCATTGTGGAGAAGCATCCACCCGCCTTCAAAGTTTGTCATTAAGTTAATAATTTTCAACACATTTGGTCCCTCCCTGAAAAATTTTGTGCCCCTGGAAAAATTTTCGCCCACTACCTTGTCTGGCTATGGGCCTGGTTTAAAATTACTACTAAACCTTATGGGGTAAGAAATATTAAAACTAAAGGGTCATAGAACAAAGAAACAAAATTGGGTTGTCTTTTAAAGTGATGCTGCTCAAGCACAGAGTTGTAATGATTCATAACTCCGGTCACTAATTTGACATACTCGACTCGACTGCAGAATCGGATGACTCGTTACATTGAACTTGGCTCAAGCACAAAAACAGGTACAGACTGACCAGTGGTCGGACCATCAGGCTTTCTTCGGGACAGTCCATCTTTTGAGCGCAGTCATCAATTCAGGTTCACACGGTGAAAGATGTTGAATATTCCTCTATTCTGCAAATTCTAATGTAAACCTTCCAGCATCACATGGTGCAGATTGGATTAATTTCTTTACACCACCTGCAGAGTCTGGAGCTTCACAAAAGGGCCATTTTAATACATCGGGGTAGGGGAGTGGGTACGCTTAACGTCACCTCATGTTGGCACTCTGCTTAAATAGTAGCTAAGGTTGTCGTCCTCTTGTGTCATTAGTGAATGGCATCCCTAGATGAGGGCTGAGGGAATGAGGGGGGGGGATGTTGGCAAATTTGTGAACCTTTTGAATTTTCACCCAACAGTTGCTCTTGTCTAGTTTGCATCTATGAAGGGTGTAAATCACACAAGAGAAATGTTCTCTGATAGTATAATGCTTTCTTTTGTCTCCTCTAATTCCCTCCCTCTCTTCCTTCCCCGATCTTTCCTCCTTCAAAAAAATCTTTATGTCTGAGAGTTGCCACTATTTAAGATATGGGTCTGGACAAGATTTGAAAGGGGATTAAACCAAACCTGAGGTTTCAAGTTAAATGGAGGATGCCAAGAAATTGCAACCAAATTAAAGTATCTCAGTCCACCAAGGCACTCGCTCCTCCCTAATAAACCGATGCCTGGTAAACGTCATTCAAAATTGTTCCTTATCAAGTCACTCCAGTTAAAAAGCCTACAATTACAGCCGGTGAAAACGTCTGCTGCTTCACCGGATATTTCAGATTTAGGAATAAGTGAATGGTATACCTTCCTTGAAGAGAAATTCTATTTGAGAGGAAATCCACCTGTCTGCTACAGGTTTAAATGTAAAGGGGTGTCCCTGAAGTGATACATGACCAATTCCATAACCAGAGTATCTAAGGGCCAGATGATATCCCCTACCTCCTCCCTCTAAAAAACAATGAGCTACCTAGACTGACTCAAGGGCACAGTTACAGCCTGCAGAGCATCAATGACCATTCAAGAAATCCATAGTACAACAACTTCAAATAGACAACACCCTATTGCAAGAGCTGGTTCACATTCTAGATTCAAATTTTACAAATTTATCCTTACTCGAATTACGCTTGAATAGTGAGGCAACTGATCCCTTTATAGACAATCTAGTTATGGGCCAGAAAACAGCCTGAATCAAACTAAAGAATTTTGAAATAAGGGAAAATAATGGGATATTGTTGTTGAATTAAGACACTGTACAATTTTATTTTTTAATTCCATGATACATTTCATCCAGGATATGAAAGTGTTACACAAAATGAGATACAAGCATCAGCCCTTGAAACAAAGCAAAATGCAAAAATGAAAAAACTAAGTTAGAATTTGAAAAATAATAGATCCTCCTGAGCATGTTCTTATATATGCAACCAGTCTGAATAATATCAGGGCAAGTCACAAAATTTGTCTACCTGTTTCATGCAAAAAAGCCTTCTGGAAAATTACCATGCCGTGAAATACTCACACACTCCATGGAGAAGATATTGTACTGCAATTAAGAGAAGCAAAAACTGGAAACAATCATGCAATATATTTTTGCAGGAAGCATTGACAGAATTCTACACATGAGCTATCGCAATTAATGCACACTGCACCCCTCTTGTACTGTTTAAATAGTTCTTCAGTGTGATATTAACCACGGATTAAAACTTTTGAACATTTGCCTACAACAGCATGTTACTGAAACTTGGCAAAAATAAAATCACGAACTGTACATAAGATTAATAAATCTCTCTGATAATTTTTAATTCAGTACAGAGGACACATATTACCCCTACGCTTTACTGGTATTTGAAGACTGAAACAGTTGCAACAGATAAGCTGCACTCCTTTTATAAACTGTCCATGAACAGAAAAGAAAATAATACTCCATATGTACACCTTTAACTGTTTAAAAACAATATCTTTGTACACTTGCTTACAGTATACATGTACAACTTCTCATAATTGCAATAAATTCAGATATACAATTTATATTGTGACAAAGTAACTCTCTTCGCAAAAAATTTAATACAGCATAATTCTGTCAAGGTAAAAGATTGTGCACATTGGGTATTCAGATTTTACCTTTGTAGTTTAGCAGAAACATATCAGGTCTGTTAAATCAGATCCTAACATGAAACTCTCTCTAAACTTAAGAATTAGTAAAGCAACACCCATCAAGTAATACATTTCGGAAACCCTTCCCAAAATCGAAAAAAATCCTCCCTCCTTACCTCTCTCCTCATACCTAATTATTACAAGAACACTGAGCAATTTATGGAAGATTCCCAGTCAGATTACCTCCATCTGAACAATGCTGACATTCCAGTTTTTCTTATAATATATTTTTTGCAGGGAGAAGAGTCTAAAGTTAGATAAAGAATATTAAGTTCTGACCATGAGTATGTCTCACTTCTACAAGCCTATTCTGCCCATTGTTTGGGGTAGGGTGGGGTGGAGACCAAATCCCCCTCCCCTTTGAACAGTCCCTGACCATATGGCACGGGATTAATAGTTTTCACATGGTTGTTACTACAGGGAATACAATACAATACACAAATTGTCTGAATAAACTGTTCACACTCTTGCACAAACACCCACACACTTGTACAACAAAACAATATAACACTCTGACCAGCATTTAACGCTGGTTAATACTGCAGTTGTAAGAGCAGCTGGCATTAAACATTGCTACTGGGGTACATAGCAAATTGCTTTTCATAATTGAACATACTGCCAGTGCTGTAACATGTCAACACCCCTTCTAGTTCTACTGATATTTTTTTAAAAAAGGTAAAATATTTCTTTGAAAATTGTGGCGATGGCAACAGTTTTCAATGTCTTTATGAAGAATTACACAAATAATCTTGTGCACAGTAAAAGCTCATCCGTGCCAAACTGAAAATGCAGAATTAAATTATTTTTTAGTCAGTATTAATATCCATTAAGTGATGTCTGAAGTCAGCGGTGCCAACACTTAAGGCCCAATCCGTCAAAGGAATCTGTTGAAGAAAAAAGATAAAATTACGTATGATTTTACGTTGCTCTAAATTTCATGTACAGTGTAACACAGCTCCCACGATAATTGCGATATCGGGGCACCACCAGCAACATACATTTTTTCATGATGTGATATCGCAACAGAATCAAAGTACTAAACTACTGTGAAATCTCTTATTTCTCAGGTTTGCCTTCTTCTGTCGCTAACATAAGCTGATGATTTGAAGTGCTTCAAGACCAGTAAACAATACCTTATGTTTGGGTTTGATTCCTAAGTTTTGAAATACGGGGATTTTAAATTAAACTTTGACCTTAAAACTGGATTTTGGTTTTACTGTTCTATAAACAATGTATGTCTTTGATATGAGCAATATGATTATTAGCATGGTCATGGCATAAAGACTACAGTAAAGTGTAAGGTACGCGTGATATGGTCGGGGAAATTAATGTTGGCGATATTAATAGATGAAAATTATAATTATCGTGGCCGTTCTATAGTGTTATTCATCATGGGGTCTAACACAGCAGAAATAAAGCCATGGATCCTGAATACTGTTAAGGTACTTAAATGTGAAGAGCAGTCCCCCCAAGCTTATTTTGAAGAAAAAGAACTAAATTACTCAATTTTCATCTAATTTCTCTTCAAAACATTTTAAATTATATTTTATGACTTTAATATTGCATATTCAAGGTAAACCAAGCGGTTATTTCTGGTAAAGTTCACATTTAAAGAGAAAAAACATTGTCACGCGACTTCCATCAGCCAATCATGAAACTGGACAGTCTACTACACTTCTCCAATCTGGGAAGACTGCTCCTGCCCTTTAGTCAATTGCATCATGCTCCATAGGCCTACCACTGTACACTGACCAACCCATCTGTCAGTAAAAACCAGCCCAATCACATGCAGAACATTTGCAATCTGGCTCATGTAGCCTACTCTGCTACAACATTCATCACATCCATTGCAAGGGTAAAAAATTTGCATGTGATTTGCTATTCGTTTTGATGTTGGATTTTGTTACTGTTTTTACACTAGTAGAGTGCATAAGATAACTCCATGGTTGATAGTGAGCTTTATTAAATTATTATTATTATTGTTATTAATAATAACAATAACAATAACAATAACAATAACAATAACAATAACAATAACAATAACAATAACAATAACAATAACAATAACAATAATAATAATAATAATAATAATAATAATAATAATAATAATAATAATAATAATAATAATAATAATAATAATAATAAAAATATTGTTAATAATAATAATAATAATAATAATAATAATAATAATAATAATAATAATAATAATAATAATAATAATAATAATAATAATAATAATAATAATAATAATAATAATAATAATAATAATAATAATAATAATAATAATAATAATAATAATAATAATAATAATAATAATAATAATAATAATAATAATAATAATAATAATAATAATAATAATAATAATAATAATAATAATAATAATAATAATAATAATAATAATAATAATAATAATAATAATAATAATAATAATAATAATAATAATAATAATAATAATAATAATAATAATAATAATAATAATAATAATAATAATAATAATAATAATAATAATAATAATAATAATAATAATAATAATAATAATAATAATAATAATAATAATAATAATAATAATAATAATAATAATAATAATAATAATAATAATAATAATAATAATAATAATAATAATAATAATAATTGTCTGTGAATATCTGAGTCTTGGTTATTACCCGTCGTTGATTCATTAGTCGTTGTTCTGTGATGTTGAAGTCAGGGTTTCGTTTGTTCCAATTACACCCCACCTTTTCGTTTGGTCCAATTACACCCCACCTTGGAAACAACGACTTGAAAACAAAATAAGGACACTGAGGAAGGACATCAGTAGGATGGATGCAGCGAAAAGAGGGGCATACAAATTACCAGAATCACTAGACAATCGATACCACATCAAAGAAAGGGGACTCAAAACAGCTCTGGAAGACGCTAAACAACGTCTCACTGCAACTTCACACAGACTCCAAAGATACATCGCCCGCAATGACTAGTACAGAATCAACAAACTGTTCAAAACACAACCAGGACGGGTATACGCACAACTTCAAACCAACAATCAGACAACAACACCCGAAACACCTGATAGCAAAGAAACATACGACTTCTGGCAGAATATATGGGGCATTCCCAAAATGCACAACACCAATGCAAATTGGACCAAAACGACACACCTCAACGCACCCACCCAAACATCGCAAGGTATCACGAAGAACGACATACAACAAAAAGTGAAAAACATGCCAAACTGGAAGACACCTGGACCAGACCAGGTACAAGGGTACTGGCTCAAACACCTCTCGAGCTTACACGACAGACTAGCAACACAACTTCAGGACATCCTCGATGACCCTCACAACATACCCACATGGCTCACAACGGGACGAACTGTCCTCATACAGAAAGACTCCCTGAAAGGAACCCAACCCCGTAACTACAGACCCATTACATGCCTACCAACAACATGGAAAATGTTCTCAGGGATACTTGCCGACCAGATTAACGAACACCTGAGCACACACCAGCTACTTGCACAAGAACAGAAAGGATCACGACCAGGGTGTAGGGGAACTAAAGACCAACTACTAATCGACAAGATTCTGACCTCAGATTCGAAGAAAAGAAGAACCAACTTGGCAGTAGGTTGGATAGATTACAAGAAAGCGTACGACTCAGTACCACACTCCTGGATACTCCACAGCATGGCAATGCACAAGATCGACCCCAAGATAATTACACTAGTGCAAAACTCAATGAACAACTGGAATACCACCCTCACATCAGGTGGAAAAGAACTAGCCAACATAAAGATCCGACGTGGAATATTCCAAGGCGATTCACTCTCACCCCTTCTGTTCTGTGTAGCTCTCAACCCCCTAAGCCACATTCTCCGAAACACCAAACAAGGTTACACACTGAAGACAGGACACAAAATCAACCACCTTCTGTACATGGACGTCTTGAAGCTGTATGCCAAGAACGAGAACGACCTCACCGCCCTGATTGAGACTGTCAGTAAGATTCCAGTGTACGGGACTTCAGGAGTACATCACATTAGCCAAAGACACGGACCCACTCATAGAGGCAGTCTGGAAACACAGAGCGATAACCGGGTACAAGTCAAAGAAAGAGGAAATGGCAGAATGGAGGACCGAGTACATCAACAAGTGGTCCAACAAACAGCTACATGGACAATACAAACGGCAAGAACCTGAGGTGGCATCCACTGAAAACACATACAAATGGCTGAAAGGGAGCACAGGTCTGAAGATTGAAACAGAGGCGTTAATAACAGCCGCGCAAGACCAGGCCCTGAATACAAAATGCCACAAGACAAAAGTACTTCACACAATGAATGATCCAAAGTGTAGAATGTGCAAGGACAAAGATGAAACAGTTGCCCATATAATCACAGCCTGCCCTAAGATAGCCGGAAGCCTCTATAAGACCAGGCATAACAATGTAGCAGCCGCAATACACTACGAAGTATGTCAGCACTATGGCATCCCAACAACAACGAACACATGGCTACACAAACCCAACCCAACAGAAGAGAACGACAAGGCTAAGATCCTCTGGGACTTCGAAATCAGGACTGATAGAGTAATAACGGCTCGCCGACCAGACTTGGTAATCATAGACAAAGAAACACAGGAAGGACTAATAATAGATGTCTCAATACCCAACGACTCACATATAGTCGAGAAGGAAAATGAAAAAGTAGGCAAGTACCAAGACCTGAAACTCGAAATACAGAAACTGTGGAACATAAAAGCAAAAGTCATCCCCGTAGTAATCGGCGCACTCGGAGCAAACACCAACAACCTAGAGAGACACTTACAACACATACCTGGCAAACACAAAGTGCAACAACTTACAAAGACAGTACTACTAGGCACTGCCCACATCCTCAGAAGGATACTCGATCTCCCAGAGTCCGGGTAGGACTCCGAGGTCAGAGTAAAAAGAAGACACCTACCAACACAGAAGTTGAGAAAGAACAAGAAATAATAATAATAATAATAATAATAATAATAATAATAATAATAATAATAATAATAATAATAATAATAATAATAATAATAATAATAATAATAATAATAGGGAGCTCAAGGTTGTTACTGCTATCTGAAGCTGGAGACCCTTTTAAAGGCTGTAAAAAATTCATGTTAATAAATTATTAATCTAGTAGGCTGCCTTTATTAACAGGTACAAACATTTATTTGTCACCAATAAGCAGTAGCTACGGGAAAACATGGAGGTCTCTATACAGCCAATTGAGCGAATATAACTCTTCCTTCATGAGATGTCTTTCGCATGGTATCATACCGGACTTGAGAATCACGGTCATACTGAAATCAAGAGTCTCTGTTATGTCATTGAAGTATGAATTTCTCCGTAAATAAGCTTTGTTACATTTGTTCACCATCAAAATTAAAGTCAATTTCTACTGACTGTTGGCCAAGGGTTCTAACTATGGTGGCCATGCACTCCTTATCCCCCCACCCCAACCTGACACTCATGGTGAGAGGTTTCACATAGGCTACCTGTATGCATTGGGTATGTGCAATTAACATATATGAACAGGCTATGGGTTCAAAGCCGTGGCTACATACTGTATTCTAGTAGCCTATTTGCTTTCCAAATGGGAAATGCCTGCTCCTAGTACTAGGCTATAGTATAGGCCTAGGCCTAGTAAGGATGATCTAGAATTTCACCTTGGCTACACCAAGTTCTCCCTCCACTATGTGTAATAGCTATGCCACGACTCGCATGTAATGATGTATATTCATCCAGTAAAAGTACAGAGCAGTGTGTCTAATTTGCGTGTAAGTCTAACGTAACGTAAGGCTACTTGCAGCACTGTAGTGCCCAATGGAAACACACGGCAGGCTACGGTTATGGCAAGCTAAATGTGTAATAATTCGATAAACTGAGTTTTTCGCCGATAAACTCGGTTTTTCGATCGAAAAACTGAGTTTATCGCGAAAAACTCTGTTTATCGACCGAAAAACACAGTTTTTCGATAAACTTTGTTTATCAGGCGAAAAACACAGTTTTTCGATAAACACGGTTTTTCGATAAACTCAGTTTATCGAGCGAAAAACTCTGTTTTTCGAAAAACTCTGTTTATCGACCGAAAAACAGAGTTTTTCGATAAACAGTGTTTATCGGGCGAAAAACACAGTTTTTCGATAAACACGGTTTTGCGATAAACTCCGTTTATCGACCGAAAAACTGTTTTTTGATGTCGGTCTTACGATAAACTCAGTTTATCAATCACGTGTTTGATAAACTACGTTTATCAATTACGTGCTTCCCGTCAGTGTATGGAACGCAAAAAGGGCAAATATTGTCGACGGCGGTTACGGGGTGATTTGTATCTGTGCCTTCTTAAGTAGTAACGGCAGCTTTTAGTAGTGAAGATGGTGTTTGAAGTAGTAACCCTCTGGCAGCGGATTATTATTACCATCTGCTCAGTTTGTCTGCGTCCATGGACACTCTGTTTCATTTTTTACCGTCAGCTAAAAGTGTCTGCACGATAACAGTTCCATGCGCCATACATACTATGGCAAGCAGTGCCATACCCAAGATTTCTCTGAAGGGGGAGGGCCATGCAGTATGTTGCGTGATAGCTGGTACGGGAAGGGGTCAAAGGAGAGGGGCTGTCCCCCTCCCCTTGAAAAGTTTGGAAAAATTAGGTGTCCTTGTATGCAATCTGGTGCTACATATGGTACAGTTTGAAGTAAATATTGTGTTAAAATATTTACGTATTGTTAGGAACTACAGAAAAAATTGGCATCCGTGAGGGGGAACATGGCCCACTCCCCTGTGTACGCCACTGTAGCTCTCGTTAAAGATCCAGAAACCCTAGGCTGACCAGAACCGACGCTTTGCTTGTCGAAAGAATGCCGAACGCAAAAGGTTGGTCCCGAAGTTTCGGAGGGGTCTAGGGGGCCATGCAGTACATTTAGCGATCACCGACCCGGGGTGGGGTATAAGGGGAGGGGCTTTGAAAATTTCTGAAAAATAAGGTGTCCTATCTGGTGCTATTTATTATACATTTTGAAGTATAATTTTTGTTAAAATATTTACGTATTTTTAGGAACAAAAGAATAAAATTGGCATCAGTGAGAGGGGTCTAAGGGAGGGGGATCCATCGTGCTTCACCATGTGACTGATTAAGACACCACATTGATATAGTGACATACAGAACCCCGCTTTAAAGGACACCCAAGGGGCCTGATAAAGTGTTCTGCCAATTAAGCGGGGTTGTCCTGATAAGTGAATCAACTTAGCATTACGTTTTTGTTTGGGGGACTTTACAAGGTGGCCTCCTAGATGAGTGTCCTTGAAAGCGGGGTTGCACTGTGCATACATATACAGAGATGACGAAACCTGAGGTTTGGGGGCTCAGAACCCCAATGAGAAAAGTGAGTAGGCTAAAGCTATCTTCGGACAACCCCCCCCCCCCCCGCATATTTGCCAAGTGCAGAAAAGAGATCCATATTTCAAGGCTGGGTACATGCAGCCATCTGGAGGGCTTGTAACGACAAAAGTTTTCTTCTGCGCTGCGCGCCAACCGATGGCGGAGCTCCGCTTAGCTTCCTGGCACTCAGAGCCCACCCCCCAATATCTATTCCGTTCCGTGAGCCTGTACAAATATTTCATAATTATTTTCGTGCCTACAACTTTTGAAATCCTGACTACGCCCCTGGAAAACCTACTTATGTTAGCAATGGAATAAGCTATTAAGATGAGAGTTGTGTGAATGGGATTTATTTTCAAGTCTCTAAAATATATACTGTTTTAATTTTTGAATAAGGTACACTTTAACCATACCCGCAAACACATTGCCGAGGTGGGTAGCCTATATTCAAAATGTTATCTACTGTTTATTAGTCACACAAAGGGCGAGCACATTGGGCCGTCGCCTGATTTGCAAAGGCTTCTTTAGTGGACAATTCATTAAAAGATGAGTTGCTTTTGGGTTGACGACAGCTGTACACTGCCACCTTACTTAACACTCACCTTACTAAACTGCGACGACCCTCAATACCCCCCCCCCCCCCTCCGACTTCACTCCAAATATTAAAGAGTTTGGTATGTACAAAGAAGTCGAAGAAAACTGTCGGATCACAATCGGGACCGTCAGAAAACTTGTCAGGCCGAGAACAAGATTTGAGAGACAGCTAACCAACCCGTCTGCCACCCGACTTGTCTTCACTGTAGCGTAACATTCAGCAGGTCGGTGCAGTTTGTGCTGGTTTTCCACCAACTTAAATTATGAAGTTGCGAGCGTTTACATTTGCTGTAAACTTGAAACTTGATGTTTGCTTTTCTGACTATATGCAGTTAAGCATTACCAAACCTCCTTTAAAATTCCATTTTCGGCGCACTTCGCAGCATGTTTTATGGGCCTCAGTCGTCCAATTAAGTTAATTCAAGAAGGACGGAGCGTGACTTGGATTATTGCTAAATCCCGTGCAACCTTTGTATACATACATCCCAACCCTCAAACTTGCTGCGTCATAAGGAAATCTAATGGCAGTTAGTCGATCGTGTCTATTATGAAACTAAAGGGCAAACTGCAATTTTTAATGTTTATGTGAGGCATATTCAGTGTTATTTATACATATATAGTTGCTGTTTCAAATGAAGCCAATCAACCAAAATGTCCCTAAAAGTGTTATTTTCAGCGCGCTACTCGCGCAATCATCTATTACTCTTGTTGTTCTATCATAGGCTTCACATCGAACAAATTATAATTATTGCAAAACTCGACAGAAAACACTACCACTCTCCCCTGCCATCAATTCCGATGCATCTTAAAGAACTAGAGCCCTATGGTTAGACCAAAGTATGTATTTTTTTTTTTAAGAGAGACAGATTGAGATATCGTGGTCTGTTTAGTGAGTATTCAGTGTCATTTAAAGACAGTTAAATCTTCGCTGTGGTGCACAAAATTGTGTTCAGGTGCTTCGGAAGGGGGCACTAAAGAAGGTAGAATTCTTCGTTTTTTCCAGCCATGCTACAGTACTGAGACAACAATTCTAGTATAACAATGTCCTCTGCAAACTGAGGAACAATTTGATAACATTTGAATTCTTCAAGTTACTATCCATTTACTCACAGACTATTCAACTGACAGGGTTGAGAGGTAACTAGTGAAAGGCATACCGTATATATTAGAGCATTTACGGTATAGGCAAATGATTCCTTGCCTGAAGAATTGCCCGAAGGAATATTTAAGCGGAGCGCCAGCGTCAGTTGGTGCCCAGGGTAGAGGAAATTTTGAAAAATCTGACCCCTCAGACAGTCGAAAATGGCATCTCTCAGGCTTGTAAGTAGTAGCTAAGCAGCAGGGAGGTAAAAAGACTTCTTCAATGGAAACGAGCAAGCACTCAAATTTTCCGAGTTTTCTTTGAAAGTAGTAGGGACGTAATTTGCGGCGCGCCGAGCGCGCCGAAATTTTTGCATTTTGAAACAAATACTTGTGGCTATGGAGCTTGTATTGCAGACATTTTTGGATTCTGGGTTTCTTGTATAGGGAAATTTGATAGGTTATGACTTACTGATCGAAGAATCTGCACTTCCTATATTGGCAAATCTGAGAATGATTACACGGTGATCGACTGAAGATTGTTGCTACATAATGTTATCTTGAAGGTCTACGAACTGAAGCTCTCCAATAAAATTTTAAAAGTTTCCGCAACTTTGTTGTTTATTTTAGACAAAACAAGTCAAGAGTTTATATTGGAGAAAATTGGAATTTTATGAAAGAAAATTTATACAAATAGCACCGAAGTTGCCGGTGTCACTTGAAGATCTGGTACCACAAATGGCAAAGTTTGATTTTTTCATTTCCAGAGCTTGAAAAAGGTTATTAAACTGTTTCATGATACAACACTTATGCATTGGGAATTGCGCGTTGAAGCTCGCGGAGCGCGCCAAAAATTTTGCTTTTTTGGAACAATGAAATACAAATTGGCACTTGTATTGAAGAGAACCCGGAATTTCATGAGAAAGAAGAGTGTAGAATATCACATAAATGAAAAAAGGGTTTTCTGACACGGGAAGTGGGGCGGAAGCATGCTTCCGCCCCTCATTTTTCACCGTGGGGCTGTCTCCCCCGCAGCCCGCTTCCTACGGCTATGCCACGTTGAACAGGAGACTAGTGCTACTTCCATGCCGAAGTCAACCTTACTGTTGTAGCAGACAAAGGAAAACGGTTACTCTGAGGTAAACGTGACCGGAGTGCCACACGTTAAAATGCGTTTCCAGATGAGTTTCTTTTTTCGTTTTATGCTTCATTTGCCCACCTGTTATTTTTAAAACTTTCATGGTGTACTTTGTTTTTGCTAAAGATTACCTTCAAACGAGGGTTATGAGCATTAGCGCATTTGAGGGCCACCAGGCCATGTCCCCCCTCGCTGATGTCTAATTTTCTTTTAGTAATTAAAATACGTAAAATTTCGATCGCAAATTTTACTTCAAAAGGTAGCATATGTAGCCCCAGATTGCTTACAAGGACACCTAATTTGTCAAAAAAATTTCAAAGGGGGTGTCCCTTTCCCTTACACCCTCCTTGGGCCAGTGATCACATAACGTACTGTATGCCACCGTCCCGGGAGAGAAGTCCTGGCTACGCCGCTGCTTATGAGCTGATCTTTCTTGACAAAGGCATTCGTGTCATTCCTGTCTAGAGTTCAGCCCTATTAGTCGGGAAAAATCTCCAGCACCCCCACTCCCCGATCCTTGGGACGCCCCTGGGCAGGCGGTAATACGGTAATAAACGGATACTTTCCGCTGCCACAGTGTTACTACTTTAAAACCCATCGTCACAACTAAAAAGGCTGCCGGTACTACTTTAGCAATCATAGATACAAATCACGAAACCGATGTTTTCGACAATATTTGCCCTTTTTGCGTTCCAAATATTGGCGGGAAACACGTGATTGATAAACTGAGTCTTTCAAATACGTGGTTGATAAACAGAGTTTATCGAAAAACTGTTTTTTTTCGATCGATAAACAGAGTTTTTCGATAAACTGTGTTTTTCGGTCGATAAACTGGGTTTATCGAAAAACCGTGTTTATCGAAAAACTCAGTTTTTCGGTCGATAAACAGAGTTTTTCGAAAAACTGTGTTTTTCGGTCGATAAACAGAGTTTTTCAGTCGATAAACAGAGTTTATCGAAAAACCGTGTTTATCGAAAAACTGTGTTTTTCGCTCGATAAACAGAGTTTATCGAAAAACCGTGTTTTTCGGTCGATAAACAGAGTTTATCGGCGAAAAACGCAGTTTTTCGAATTATTGAACATTTAGCTTGCCATATACGGTACAGGGTAACGTTAACTACACTGTAATCGTTTACACTGACCAAAGGACGGGATACTAAAAAATGGTTCATAGATCAGGATAGATTTATCAAACTTATGATGTCTGAAACTCGATGAAACATCCCACACGTCAAGAAATATCCTTTCCCTACCTACTGTTGCGTTTTTGAGTTAATAACAATTACAGTACGGAATTTTCACAATTCCAAAACTGTGTTATACCTACCTTCCGAGTTTTTGTGTAATATAAGACTCAATATTTAAATCAAAGACGTATTTGGGCACAATACTACCGCAGATGGAATCCATGCGAAAAATGAATGTGCAACAATTTGACCCCTTTTAAGAGCGAGTCATTCACAAATGTGTTGGGCTTTTTTTGGTTTCTGCACTAAGCACTTCCGGTTTACGTGCAACACTGTAAAAAGTCAAAGAAACGGCTCAAATCAAAGGGTCTTACCCCCAACTGTATGGGAGTAAAAATGTCGTTACATCGCCGTGCAGACGACAAGAAAAAGTGTACCTGAATGGGATGAAGGCCGAGAAAGGAATGAGTCAGTTAGTGTTCAGTACAAACACGACGGTGACAGTAGCCTTGGTGCTACGGTTTCAACTTGCTGTAGTTGTTGATTTCTTATTAACATGTAGGATATCAAGCATCAGTGCGATTGTAGTTGAGAGGGACCGGGGTCCTCATCTCTGCAGGTGGTCGGAAGAAATCGGTTAACAGAAGAATCACACTGGAGCAGTGTCAATGATATCGTTTCCTGTATGCAAGGGAAATTGCCCAAAGGGATAAAACGGGCGTGAGGTCCCTTTTACTATTGACCGTCGTTCGTGTTTAAATATGCGCGAAGAGTATATCACTGCCTTGCACCTAGGTCGGTGAGGTGTCATGTCGGAGCGACTCTACATTCTTGTGAATAGGGCGTACAACAGGACGGACTGAAGGGTTATATGAAATAACCAAAGGTTGGTACTTCATTTGTTCTTTGTTCTTCACTGCTTTTAGACTTGAGAAAAATTTATCAAACCATTTAGTTCGGGCTTCCCACTCACAAACTTGGCTTCAACAAAACCCCTGGTACCCTTCCCTGTAACCGTCCGAGGTGTAATTCATGCCCAGTTGTTAGCGAACCCGACCCCTTCAACATTTCAGGCCCCAAAGGTAATAGCTTCACTGTCAAACAAAGATTTTCCTGCATTTCCTATAATGTAGTTTATGTTTTAGCTCGTGGGAGTATAACTCGTTGTATGTGGGAGTGACCAAGCGCCGCCTGGCGGACCGAGTCACCTAGCACCTAGGGTCCATCAAACAGAATCTCTTTGGATATCCGATGGCTTCCCATTTCATTCCCCCTCACCTTGTGTAATACAACACTGACCCATTACGGCAGATGTAATGTGTCGAGACTCCGAGCGTAGCCGTCTAAGTGCTGAACACCGACTTATCATGAGGCTAGGTACTCTCGCTCCACACGGCCTTAACGTTAGAATTGACCTTCTGTAATATCCACCCTCTTTTGAACTCCTTTTACACCTGTCCGTTCGTGCTCGCGAATGTATATTTCGATTAGAATGCAGTTTGACTTGTTGGGTAAGTTACAACATTATTTGAGGATTAACCGTCCAGTTTTCAACCAATTCGTTTAAGTCGAACTGTCAATGACCCCTTTCCTAGTTTAGTCTGCCTGGATTGTTTCCCATTCTCAACTGTTTATGCTGAGCACGAAGCACGATGACACTAAGTTCCAATTTTTGAAGTCTTTGATATGACCACAGGTAAATTGAAATTGTAGTTTCCAACCACTATATAATGAACGCAAACTGCATTCTATTAAGTTGTAGTTTCCTCTGGCAATACGTTTGTTTATATTACACCATCATATGCACTCGACATGCTAATATTTCCGCAATGGCCGGAAATGAGTGCTAGTGGGTATTTCTTGTCAGTGAAATATGGACAGGACAAAACATACATTCTGCGGTTATTTAGCGATAAAACACAAAATGCAAAAATGTGTTTCAAATAGTAATCATCAAATATTTTTTTAATAAATTTTTTTAACAAATAAATGAAGAATGGTAGCAACAAATAACATTGTTCTGCGCAGTCTCTGTAGATTGTGCGTTGCGTTGCACATAAGACCGATTTTTCTATTAGTAAGAGTGAAACGTACTTGATATATACATACAAAATTGATAATATTATTGAAGCATTAATAAAATAAATGACATTCATCCACAAGAGAGTATAGAATTGTTCGCACAGTTCTGAAGTCTTATAATTGGGTTCAATTGCAAGGGTTTAAGACGATGATTCGGTTTGTAGATATCTTCAAGTGAAACTGTACAAACCGACCTTTAATTCAAAGTACGTTTTATAGGGTAGAAATATGTGAGTTGTATAGTAAAAGAGGAGAGTTGATCGAACTCTCACTTCTTGCAAATCATGGTGCTCTCCTAATACAACTATCCTAATATGGTCTCTTTTCACCAACTTCTTTGGTTATTGGTGGTTGGGGTCTGTGAACTAAGGAATTCGAAAATTGAAGACGTGAAGTGTATAGCCCAAATTTTACGATCCATCGCAGATTGTCTTTTCACTGTTGGAGGTTCATTTACATTTTTTTTAACAACAACATCACTCTTGACATTTGACTACAAGTGACAGCCATTTAAAAAAAAATCAGACGTCAAAACAAACCTTAACGATGTCTAAGAATTATTTGGGAGTCTCATACAAGCAAAGGCAGGCCTAAATTAAGCCTGTCTTCATATCTAGTGTTTTCCAATCAACACTGTATAGGCTAGTAAAGTGAAGATACACAAACGCTCAGAAAGTAATCTATATCAGGTTTACGTCTAACACCAAATGTGCCCATACAGTCGTTGCTGCTTTCATCCTCTCTAAACTTAAATCCTTGATTTGATCAAGATTGTTTTATATCATGCCCGACAGTGCAAGACAGCGGGGTTATTCCTTAGAATGGATCGTTCAAAGTTGACCATTTTACCTTTATATAACACCAACCTCTGCAGATCATCATCGTGCAATACTTACACCTTTTTAATCGCACTTTTTTGTTTTTGTGTTGTTTATTTGTTGGTTTATGTGAATAGAATTTGCTCATCTGTTTGGGCTTAATAAAGTGATATCTATCTATCTATCTTAAGCGGAGCGCCACCACCAGTTGGCGGGGAGCGTTGGAAATTTTGAAAAATCACGACCTCATACAGCTGAGAACGCCGTTCCTCGGCCTTGTAAGCAGTGTCTAAGCAGTCATTATTTCGAAATTCTGAAAAGAGAACTATATAGTAAAGCACTACCATCAGTTTGATACACAGAACACGAGCATTGTCAACCCCTCCAACAGTCAAACAGCTAGAAATGGCGTTGCCTGAAAGCAGAAGCGTACAAAAGACTTTCACTTTGTGGGGCAGAAGACTTTTCACCTGAAAACCCCTCTAAAGCGGAGAGTTAAGAATTTTTTTAGAAATCATGATACCCCACAGAAGTCGAAAATGGCATTTCCCAGGTTTCCGAGGATGATCAAAGCAATCGCCCTTTGGAGTTGTCGTTTCTTTGTAAACGTTCACTTCAAACTATATTTCAGCCAGGACCACTATGTAAGAGGAGCGCCACCGCTGGTTGGTGTGGAGCGCACGGAAAATTTTGAAGAATAGGAAAAGACAGCCGGAGATGGCATTTTTCAGGCGTAGAAAAAGGATCAACACTGCTATTTTGATCAGTAAACTACCAGATAAATGTACCATTGGATGAATGGTCTTTTATTTCTTCGGGAAAAAATGCAAAACGTGATTGAAAACATGCTGATGTAATAAGCTTGGACTCTTGGCTAAATTCAGTATATATTGAATTGATAAAATTGTCTTTGTGACTGCCTGAACTCCTTACTGTGAATGATTCCACTTCTTTTCAGTGACGTAGCTATAAATTTTCCAGGGAGGGGCAAGCATCCTGATTTTCCGATTTGCTTTAAAGGCCGGGGAACACCATTCTTAGGAGATGTAATTTGCGGCGTACAAAGCGCACCGAAATATTTGCCCTGTATAAGCAAATTTGCCATTTGTTATTAACACTAACTTTTGACCCTTTACCTTTTAGTTTTGATGCACAGGAGTATTTATGTCTTTTAGCTATAAGTGTGTAAAAAGGAGTTGTGACTTCTTATTGGAGGGTAAACATTTTTCAAGTTCTTGCACCGGTAAAAGGTACCGTATTTCAGTAAGCGTTTCTTTTACTGCTAGCAATGTTATTAATTTTGCCACCTGCTTACTATGTTACTTACAATATGTTGGATCTACTGCCACCCCCTTTAAGGTCCGGTTTCGAAACCACAAATCGGACCTTGTTAATAAAAAATTGAGGTGTGATTTATCAATACACTTTAATTCAAGGTCTCACAATCTCGACCAAATTGGTTTTATTATTGTTGAAAACATTAGCAGTACCTCTAACGTAAAAACTTTTTTAACGAAACGGGAAGCTTATTGGATGGCACAACTATGTAGTATGCACCCTTATGGTCTAAATACGAGAAGAGGATTTAATCCCCGTAAAAGAGTCAGCTACTGGTCCTAGTTTTTGTTCATAGTTGCCGTATTTTGCCCCTCCTCTTAAAGATTTTATCTTTTACTTTCCTTATTTGAATTCGTTTTGCTTTTGTTCTTCTCTTTTTTGTATTTTTTACGCTTTGATGGTTTTTCTTCAGAGATTGGTAGTGGACTACTTCTTGGTACCGTTTTAGAGACTTGTGTTGTCAATTGCTGCAGTCTTTAACTTTTGACCTTTTACCTTTTAAGTCTGATGCGCAGGGGTATTCATAATGTCCTTTAGCTTGTTTCACTTTACTTGGCTTTTGAAGGTTGAATAAATAACCGAACGATACCAGGCACTGTGCGTTTCCTGTCATATTTAGCGTGTATTTCACCACCACTAAACTTTTCTCACTCCAAATATGCATTATTTTAGTGGTGTCTGTGAATCCTAAGTGGATCCTACCTGCTAAGCGAGAAATTTTGTTTGTCCCAATTTATATCATTCAACATATCTGTACTTCATTTAAAACCTGTTGAATCTTTTGGATCCAATTTTTCTGCACCATGAAACAAGCTTTTACTATCAAGAACCTTTGGTCCTAAACTATCCGTTATAAGAACCACTACAGTTCTCTAAAGTACCATGAAGACCACGGTACGGTTTCTGAAATTTAACTTAGCGATTGGGGCGTCGGATTCTTCCCTAGCCAACCAATGTGACAACCACCTCATGACTGAGTCAAGAATAATGCTCAGGGAACTAGTAGCCTACTCTGAAGCAGAAGAGGGAAAACTGGGTTTGAGACTGGACCCTGAAAGAAAATCCTTATTTTCAAATATTGACAGAGTCACTGCCTCAGATATCTGGAACAGTGCAAAAGATAGAGCTTTTAATCGTCGAAGAAAAACAGAACAGAAACATCCTCGGAAACATCGGAGAGACGCTGTTACTGTCTTACCTGTTGACCCTACAACTAAGAAAAGGAGACCGTCGTTTTGATCGTTCTCTGGGGAAAATAGATCGGCAGAGAAAAACATCTTGTCCTTTTTCGGTGCCCTCACAACCATTAGAGGAACAAAAACTCATCAACTTTACCTCACGTAATTACAACGAGAAGGAACTGGGTTTACGTGCTAAAGTCCCATCGCTTAGTCCACCCACTCCAACATTAACTGGTTGAAAGTAAGAGAGGACTTCAATTACTTTATTCGAAGGATCACTCTACTCTAATGGTACACTTCTCTGAGAGAGACCGATCTAATTCGGATGATCCCATGCTTGAGATCCTCAAAAACTAAACTGAAAAACTGAAAATTAAGAGGAACTAGCAACTTCCGAAGGCCAAGGACCCCGCTGTAGAATCTTTTTGGGAAGAGTTACAAAGGAAAATTCTGTACCCTAGAAATTTGAGTAAAGTAGTCTTAAGAAATCCTCAACTAAACTTTTCACAACACAGGACAAAGGTGCAAATTTTGTTATTATGAATGTAAACGATTACACCAACAGTTTCCTTGAAGTTAGGTAATGTACTACACTATGATAAGTTAAATCAGGACCCTACCGCTGATCATGTTAATGTAATTGCTACTTAGGCTCAAAAATGGCTGAAAGAGGGAAAATTGATGAGAAAATTGCTAAGTGGGGGGTAAACTGGGAAGCGAAACCCGCTAAGGCTTTCGCTACCTTCAAAACTCTCACGCAGAGCAACCCACTCCGGTTGATCACTTCTGGATGTAATACGGCTATTGAAAATCTCTGCGCCTCCACGGAATTTTTTTGCAAGCCTTAGCACTTAGTTCCATTCACTTTGTCCGGGACACTACGGACTTCATTAATAAATTGGAAGTTTTCAGTAATTCTAAAACACGACCAGAGGGTCGCCTTATAGTATCTTGGGATATAAAAGCCATGTTCCCCAACATTTGTAACTCATTGGGACCAAGAGCAGTTAGAGAGGCTCTCGAACGTAGGGCTACTTGCAAACCTAGTACTAGCTGTATTTTAGGGGCGGTAGAAATTTGCTTAAATCATAATAATTCAACTTTCAACGCTGAACACTAGTTACAGGTTGATGGTACTGCTTTGGACCCTTAGAATACCTGTAGCTATGCGAACATAGCTATGTACTACATTGATAAAATAGCCACGGTTCAAGGGCCATTTCCTCCTAACAACTAGTGGAGATTTAGAGACGACATATTTGGAATTTGGATCAATGGGGTTAAGGCCTTAGAATCCTTTATTAATTTCATTAATTCGATTTATTCCTCTATAGAATTTGTAGTTAGATCTTCAGGATCCAAACTTGAAGTTTTCGATGTTTTAGTACATTAAAATGAAATAGAGATTTTTACTGACGTTTATTCCAAAACCACCGACGGACACCTCTGTCTTCGCACAGATAGTGCTCATCCGTCGAGCTATAAGCGGAGCATTTGTTATAGAAGTGCCCTTCGACCCAAACGCATATGTTCAAAGCCTCAATTACAAGACAATCGACTAGCCGAATTTAAAAAATATTTAGTTCAGAGAGGTTTCAATGAAAACTTTGTGCAAGCCCAGTTTCAAAAGGTCCAACTTATTCCTCCTAACCAGCTACTACAAAATCATACAATAACTAAGATCAAAGCTTCCCAGAGGAATTACTCCTTTATTTTGGACTACCACCCGGGCTTACGGCATTTATACAATATTTTAATCGATCGTTTTCATCTGGTTTATAGTTCGCCGAAGATGAAGGATATTTTACCATAGAAGTCCATTTTCCAACGTTTCGAAGATGTAAAACTTTAAAGGAACACTTTCAGTCTTCCGAGCAAAAATTAGTCCCAAACTTCGCCGACAACATTGGGTGAAAGAAATGTGTAAAATGGTTGGACATGTTATAAGTGTGTATATATATATATATATATACAAATAATTGTCCAAAAAACAAGACTGGACAGAGTGCTCAATTCTGCCTTTGTCAACCTGAAAAAACTTGCTATAGTCGATCCCAGTTCCCCCAACCTCCTGAACAAAAGATCGGAGATTCTATCACAATGTCGCCATCACCACACACGCAAGAAAGTTACTCAAGCGGGCAATGGTCAAAAACCCAGAACGGCGAAGGCTTGTGTTCATTGTTAACCGAGATCCCCTGACGATCGCATTGATTCGTGAGAAACTTTAAGTAGGGTTTTGTTTGCTTTTACAGCATAAATACATGGTCTGCATATATATATATATATATATATATATATATATATATATATATATATATATATATATATATATATATATATATATATATATATATATAAAATATGTAAATAATTAGAAATAAATAGGAAACGATTGCTTTTCCCTGAGCATCGTGTAAAGTGAAAAGAATAAATGAAATCAACCTCAGCGAAAAATTGACCACCCTCACTGGGACTCGAACCCAGACCTCCTGCTTTACGTGCAGGTGCCTAAACCAATTAGGCTATGAAGCCGGTCTTGGCTGCTCTCATCACAAAAAGATGACAATCTCTCACTGAGGGGGCGCTATACAGAGCAGTGGACGCCTCGTCCTTTTTCGACTCTGTTTGCACCGATAAGCCCGGAGACCGGGTGATTGAAAGTAAAAAGCGTCCACGAAAGCGTCCACTGCTCTGTATAGCGCCCCCTCAGTGAGAGATTGTCATCTTTCTGTGATGAGAGCAGCCAAGACCGGCTTCATAGCCTAATTGGTTAAGGCACCTGCACGTAAAGCAGGAGGTCTGGGTTCGAGTCCCAGTGAGGGTGGTCAATTTTTCGCTGAGGTTGATTTCATTTATTCTTTTCACTATATATATATATATATGTATATATATATATATATATATATATTTCACTAATTCGGCACTTAGGGGGGAAGTTGTTGTTGAAAAGTCGACCTAAAGGGGAAAATTTGGGGGGCGAAATATAAGTTTCGCCTTAACGTTTCTACACACTTTTTCTATAAGAATAAGTAAACGGACAAAGGCGCCCTCCTAGATTTACGAAGTAGATACAATTACTTCAAAGTTGTCAAATTTACGGACACCCAGCTGTTAATACGAACGGATGGCTGGCCATTGAAATAACGTTGTTTATATTTTTAGACGTTAGGGCGAATTCTTTTTCTTATGTATTTCATAGTTATATTTTCGCCCTTTGTACGCGCAGATATAACAATTTCCCCCTAAGGTGGGAATTAGCGTTATAGATATAAGTTGTAAGTTGTTATAAGTTGTTGTTGAAAAGCCGACCTTAAGGAGAAAAAATTTTTGGGGCGAAATATAAGTTTCGCCTTTACGTTTCTACCCACTTTTTCTATAGGAATACGTAAACGGACAAGGACGCCCTCCTAGATTTACAAAGTAGATGCAATTACTTCAATGTTGTCAAATTTACGGACACCCAGCTGTTAATACGAACGGATGGCTGGCCATTGAAATAACGTTGTTTATATTTTTAGACGTTAGGGCGAATTCTTTTTCTTATGTATTTCATAGTTATATTTTCGCCCTTTGTACGCGCAGATATAACAATTTCCCCCTAAGGTGGGAATTAGCGTTATAGATATAAGTTGTAAGTTGTTATAAGTTGTTGCTGAAAAGCCGACCTTAAGGAGAAAAAATTTTGGGGGCGAAATATAAGTTTCTCCTTTACGTTTCTACCCACTTTTTCTATAGGAATACGTAAACGGACAAGGACGCCCTCCTAGATTTACAAAGTAGATGCAATTACTTCAATGTTGTCGAATTTACGGACACCTAGCTGTTAACACGAACGGATGGCTGGCCATTGAAATAACGTTGTTTATATTTTTAGACGTTAGGGCGAATTTTTTTCCTTATGTATTTTATTGTTATTTTTTCGCCCTATGTACAAGCAGATATAACAATATCCCCGTAAGGTGGGAATAAGCGTTATATATATAAATAAAATATATATATATATATATATATATATATATATATATATATATATATATATATATATATATATACATACATATAAATAAATATATATATATATATATTGGTGAGTTCCACGTATGCTCCATTCCGACGAGGAAACCAAAAAATGATGAAAAGACGGTATTCAGAGCACAATAGTCTGTATTCCAAACGAATATTTCGGACACTCCTGTGCCCTTTAACTGCGTTATAAGAAATGTAGCAAAATTGAAACAAACAAAAGCTGTAGCACAAACCGCCAAACACGCAGATATGAGTTTATGCGCACAGTACGCACTTCTCTGAGAGAAAAGTCGCGGCGCGCAAGAAAGGTGAACTGTTGCTAAGGACTAACGGTTGCTAACAAAGCTAAAACCACTGAGAACGCCCAAGTCTTTGTTAAGGCCCTGTTTGTGCGTATTAAGGGTTATAATCCACTTACTCTCCGCTCGGAGTCGCTGGTTTGTTGTAGTGAACCCCGAGCAGAGGAGTATACAACGCAGCTTAGAGAGATTACGGCCTAATCTGCAATAATGATTGGAAAAGGGAAGGTTGACTTTGTCGATGATTGACTTTTTGTGATTGTTAAATCTCCACCTTAACTTCGGGCCCGTCTGACCAACGTAGTTACCTTCCTCGCACGCAGTACAACATAAAAGATATACAACATTAGGAGTATCACAACCAAGGGGAGGCGGTCGCATAGAAATAGTTGATCAAGGTGGAGTAAATGATCGATCTGTTATAATGAACTGACATCTTGGCTTATCGCATTTCCTATTACCGGTGCTTAAAGACTGAACTAACTTAGATGATGTCAGAAGAGTCTTTAAGTTAGGAGGCTGTCTCCTGGCCTTTTTGAGGAGGGTCCCGAAACAATTGCGATAAAGAACTTTGGTTTCGGGGCACATCAAAATCGTGACGAATTACATCGTGTAAGTTCTCGGTTTTAAGGGAATAATCCAGAACAAGGGGGACACGAGAACTGCTGGCTCTTGATTTATACAAGAGTAGTTGGGATCTGGAATACCTCGATGCTCTTACAATACTCTCCTTAATTAGTTTGAGCGGATAGTAATTTTCAAGGAAGTAGCCCGCTAGATAACAAACATGCCTGTCTTACTCAAACTGAGAGGAACAGAAACGTTTAATACGAATACATTGTGAAAATACTATGGGTTTTTTTAGACTAACATGATGAGAACCATTAAAGTTGAGATAATTATGTGTATCCGTCGGTTTGCAATATAGGGTTGTAGCAATAACATTATGTCTAAGTTGAACCAGAACATCGAGAAAGGGAATTCCAACATCAGAATAACTATGGGTGAATTTGATAGACGTATGATAGTCATTACAAGATCTCAAAAACACTTAAAGATTATCGAGTCCATGGGGCCAAATGAAAAATATATCATCAATATACCGAGAGAAATGTAAATGTTTTAACTGGGAATGTGACCATAACTAAGCCATAAATATTATAGCATAACCAGGGACCATTCTACTGCCCATTGCAGTACCACAGATTTGGAGGTAGTGACGTCCATTGAATTCAAAATTGTTGTGTTTTAGAATAAAGTCAATTAAACACAAAAATTCTTTGATAAAAGAATTCGAGAAACCATTAGCGGAGAGCAAAGATTTACATGCGGAAATACCTTCATCATGAGGGATATTAGCATACAGGGCACTGAAATCCATAGTGACCAACAAAGAACCAGGGAGGATGTTGTCGACATCTTCCAAAATTCTAAGGAAAAGCGTAGTGTCCTGCACGTAACTACTTAAAGTAGGTAATAATGGATTAAGAACACTATCGATGTAACCTGCGAGATGTTCGGTAAGAGTTCCGATGCAGGACACAATAGGTCTTCCTGGAGGTAAAATGCTAAGGGACTTAGCGAAATCAAACAACTTAACTGTCTCAGGTTCATCGTAAGAAATATCTATACCATTACAGGTAAGGGACTCACTAGTGGAAATTAACTACAGATCAACTAGTTTCCGGTCTTTATGCAACTTAGGAATGGTGTAAAAAGTCCCCTGGCGAGGCGGACTGGGAATGAGGTACTTTACCTTATTAGCTACATCGGAAGAACAATTTTCTACGATGCTGACAAGTTCCTTTTGAAATTCAAAGCAAGGATCAGATGAAAGCTTAGAGTAGAATTTAAAATTATTAAGCTGGGATTCCGCTTCTTGGATATAATCAGACGTGTTTAATACAGGTGTTCAGGTGTGCAGGTGTTCCTTTAAAGTTTAACATTTGCGAAAGGCGGGAAAAATGGATTTCTCTGGGAAAATATCTTTCATCTTCGGCGAACTATAAAGCAGATGAAAGCTATCGTGCAATATATTGGATAAGTGGCGTAAGCCCGGGTGGTAGTCCATAGTAAGGGGGTAACTCCTCTGGGAAGCTTTGACCTTAAAGGAACATCTGCAGGCTTCGAAGCGTAAATCAGTCATAAACTTCGTTGACAACACTGGGTGTAATAAATGTGCAAGAAAGCGTTGCGACCTGTGCTTGAACTTCCTATTGGAGGGTAAATATTTTTCAAGTTCTTGCACCGGTAAAAGGTACTCGATTTCTGAAAGCGTTTCTTGTACTAGCTGTAATGTTATTTATTTAGCCACCTGTTCACTATGTAACTTACAATATGTTGGATCTACTGCCACCCCCTTCAAGGTCCGGTTTCGAAACCACAAATCGGACCTCGTTAATAACAAATCGAGGTGTGAGTTATCAGTACACTATAACTCTAAGTCTCACAGTCTCGACCATATTCGTTTTATTATTATTGAAAAAATTAGCAGTACCTCTAATGTAAACACCATTTTAACGAAACGGGAAGCTTATTGGATGGCACAACTATGTACTGTCCACCCTTATGGTCTAAACAAGAGAAAAGAATTCAATTCTCGTAAACGAGTCAGCTACTGGTCCTAGTTTTTGTTCATTATTGCCGTTCGTACAGTATTTCGCTTCTCCTCTAAAAGGTTTTATCTTTTACTTTCCCCTTTTAAATTCGTTTTGCTTTTTTTCCTCTGTTTTATTGGTTTTTACGCTTTAATGGTTTTTCTCCGGTGATTGGTAGTAGACGGCTATTTCTTGGTATCGTTTTAGGGACTTGTGTAGTCTATTGAGGGGGGGCTTTTTACTTCTGACCTTTTACCCTTTAATTCTGATGCACAGGGGTATTTATAACGTCTTTTAGCTTGTTTCATTTTACTTGGCTGTTGAAGGTTGAATAAATAACCGAAAGCTACCAGGCACGGTGCGCTTCTTGTCATCTTTATATATATTGTTACGCTGATACTTTTTGTATGCGTCAGTCAAGGAGCTTTGCGGGGTCATATAGAAGCTATAACGGGTTATGCGGAGCGGTATAGAGCTCCATGGGATTATGCGGAGCGGTATATAGCTTCAAGGGATTATGCAGAGCCGTGAGAATCAGTTGGGATTAAGCGGAGCTCCTTGATTCCTGTGTTGTAGCTTCTCCTCTACTTAGGTTATTTCATTGTATACAAGTTGTGACTCTATTTAATTATTGTGTGTTGAAAAAGGTTATCTACAGGATAATCCCTTTATTGCTCATGCCTATTATTTGTATTTGCTGCTTTGCAGATGTGATGTAACTTCATTTAACATTACGTAAGAAGGTATGTGTTGTAAAAAAGATGTTATGTTTTGGGGTGTCTTTGGTAAAGTAGTGAATAACTTTACAAATGGGAATTATCTTAGACTACTCTAACTGTTATTGTAAATCTCGGTATTATCATTTATGTTGAAAGGGGTGATTACTCTAATTCGGTTTAAAGGGGTTTATTTAAAAAAAGTACACGTATACAAGTTAGTCAGAGACAGTTAGATACCGAGAGCGCATTCACATGCCTGGCATACAGCATGGAAGGACAAGCTAACAAGGCAGTCTACACTTCAGGTCGGTAGTAGGTAAACGCCCTTCAACTATCAGCCAGTGTTTAAAGGCTCCTCTGAAGTTGCGTTTGCCAATAACTGCTGTCATGTCTTGTAATTTCTGTGTACTTTCAACGTCAGCTAATTTTACCGTGTGCCAAGTTTTTAATCACCCGAAGTCGTTTTCATTAGTTTAAATACACCGATCGAAGCTTTTACAGTTCTTTAACTCGTCTTTTGTATTGCTCATTCGAATGTCGCAAGTGGCCAATCAAAATACAACATCATCGGCCAAGAATCCTAACTTGCTGGCCTCGCGCTACCCAATTTCCAACCCACACCCTCAAAAACGTTACATTGGTGGCAGCGGTGGGATCAACGCACTGAAAAGAAGCTTCAGTACTTCTCACTACTCTGCATAATACCTTGAAGCTGTAAACTGCTACGCATAATCCCATGGAGATCTATACCGCTCCGCATAATCCGTCGTAGCTTCTATATGACCCCGCAAAGTTCCTTGACTGATGTATACAAAAAGTATCAGCGTTACAATATATAAATAAATAAATAAATAAATATATATACATGTATATATAGAGTAAAACAAAAACCCAACACACGAGGATTCAGTTTAATTTTCGGGCAGCACAGTTCCCTTGAACACAACTCGTACAACACTAACATATATATATATATATATATATATATATATATATATATATATATATATATATATATATATATATATATATATATATCACTTATTCCGCAATTAAGGGGAAAGTTGTTGTTAAAAAGTCGACCTTAAGGGGAAAAATTTTTTGGGGCGAAATATAAGTTTCGCCGTAACGTTTCTACACACTTTTTCTATACACGTAGCTGTTAACACGAACGGATGGCTGGCAATTGAAATAACATTGTTTATATTTTTGGACGTTAGGGCGAACACTTTTTCTTATGTATTTTATTGTTATTTTTTCGCCCTAAGTACGCGGAGATATAACAATTTCCCCCTAAGGTGGGAATTAGCGTAATATATATATATATATATATATATATATATATATATATATATATATATATAGGTCGAAAACAGGTAGTAAAAAGTGCTTAAAAGTTTGCGGAAAACTCCACGACGTTTCGGGTATAAACCCTTCATCAGGTGGCAAAAACCAAACTGAACAACCAACAGTAACAATTGGACACGACAAACATGAAATCCGAAGCGATCGCTGTAAAAACAGAACCGGACGAAAGTGACTGTCAGAAAACATGAGTGCGAAGGATGAAACACAAATCAAAAAAAAGAAAAAGAGCGTCCTGGATGAAAAAATGCACGTAAATATCGAACATGTTCTTAAAAAAGGGAAAACAGGAGACAAAAACTAGCTCCGAAAAAAAAAAAAAAAAAATTGTAAATAAGGCCTACACAGAAAAAAACGGGCACGAACGGGTAAGTGTAAAAGGAGTAAAAACTGGTACAAAAAGGGGGAGAATATTACAAAAGGTCAATTCTAACGTTAAGCCCGTGTGGAGCGAGAGTACCTAGCCTCATGATCAGTCGGTTTTCAGCACTAAGGCGGTCACGATCGGAGCCTCGGCACATTACAGCTGCCGTAACGGTTAAATGCTGTATTGAACAAGGTGAAGGGGGGTTGAAATGTGCAGCCACCGGGTATCCATGGAGATTCTGTTTGATGGACCTAAGGTGCTCGGTGACTCGATCCGCGAGGCGGCGCTTGGTCTCTCCCACATACAACGAGTTACATTTCCCACAAGCTAAAATATATACTACATTTGAGGAAATGCAGGAGAACCTTTGTTTGACAATAAAGCTATTGCCGTTGGGGCCAGAAATGTTGACGAGGTCGTGTTTGCCGACAACTGGACATGTATTACACCTCGGACGGTTACATGGAAAGGTACCAGCCGTGTCGTCGAAAGAAGTTTGTGGGTGGGAAGCCCGAACTAAATGGTTGGCTAAATTTTTCTCAACTCTAAAGGCAGTGATGGGGGGTTCCGGGAAAACATCACGGGTTGAGGGGTCTTGTCGGAGTAACTTTACATTTTTGTGGATAGCGTGTAAAATAGGACGGATCGAAGGGTGATAAGAAATAACTAAAGGAATACGTAGATTGGTACCAGATTTGCTCTTTTTCTCCAAGGCTTCTTTTCTGCTGGTTCCTTGAATTCTGTGTAGGGCATTAGAGAGTATTTTGGCAGGGTACTGGCGTTTTTCAAAAAAGGACAAAATTTCTTCAGAGGCAGTAGAGAAGTCAGAATCCTCCGAACAAATTCGTCTGGCTCGCAAGAGCTGGGAATAAGGGATAGATTTAGTGCAAGATTTGGGGTGATTGGAAGGGTACAAAAGGTAGTTATGCGAGTCGGTTGGCTTAAAGTGTAGGTTAGAGGTAATTGTACGGTTGTTGATGGACAGTTTAAGGTCGAGAAAAACAACAGATGAGTCCGAGATACAATGGGTAAATTTCAAAAAGGGGCAAAAGGAATTAACAAAGTCGATAAAAGTTTCTATATCACGACGGGATCCAGAGGCAACTCCTACAATATCATCAATATACCTTTTGTAAAGTATAGGTCGTGGCCCGGTATACTGAGAAAAAAGTTGTTCTTCAAAGTAAACACTTTTGCATTACAAGTTACAAGCTTGTTTCGTATATATATATATATATATATATATATATATATTCCACAATTAGGTATATAGACATATATATTTATGAGTATATATATATATATATAAATACATATATATATATAAATATATATATATGTATATGTATATGTATATATATATATTTATATATATATATATATACATAAACATATATATATATATATATATATACATATACATATATATATTAGAATTGCGGATAAGGGCGAAAACCGGGTGCAAACTACATACCTGTTCAATGGGAATACGTAACACCATGGTTAATTTCTATGTACCGTAAGGAGTGCATGTATTTACTTTAATGTTTACCAACACACGTATAATTCTTCGTTAGTACAAGTGTATTAGGGGCCATTGAAGTAACGTGTGTGTTTATATCAACACATTAAGTAGAAGTATATTCTTTATTTTTTCATTGTTCTTTTTGAGCCTTAACATTCTGGCAGTAGGCTATACCGTTTTCGTCCTACTGGTTGATCCAGCGCTATATATACATATATATATATATATATATATATATATATATATATATATATATATATATATATATATATATATTTATAGTTAAAAATAGCGGAACAACACTGGGTACAGTGCTCAACCGATGGGAGCGAGTATAAATAAATAAGAAAGTAAACACTTTTGCATTACAAGTTACAAGCTTGTTTCGTATAGGCTTACGTTTGTAGCCTATACAAACGTAAACCTATACGAAACAAGCTTGTATCTTGCAATGCAATAGTGTTAACTTTCTTATTTATATCTATATATATATATATATATATATATATATATATATATATATATATATATATATATATATATATATATATATATGTAGGTCGAAAAGTAGTTAAAAGTGCTTAAAAGTTTGCGGAAAACTCCACGACGTTTCGGGTATAAACCCTTCATCAGGTGGCAAAAACCAAACTGAACAACCAACACTAACAATTGGACACGACAAACATCAAATTCGAAGCGATCGCTGTATAAACAGAACCGAACGAAAGTAACTGTCAGAAAACATGAGTGCGAAGGATGAAACACAAATCAAAAAAAGAAAAAGAGCGTCCTGGATGAAAAAGTGCACGTACAAATCGAACATGGTCGGAAAAAGGGGGAAAAAAGTAGACAAAAACTGGGTCCGGACAAAATAATAATTAGGGCTACACAGTAAAAAATGAGCACGAACGGGTAAGTGTAAAAGGAGTAAAAACTGGCTCAAAAAGGGGTGAATATTACAAAAGGTCAATCGTAACATTAAGGCCGTGTGGAGCGAGAGTACCTAGCCTCATGATCAGTCGGTTTTAAGCACTAGGGCGGTCACGATCGGAGCCTCGGCACATTACAGCTGCCGTAACAGTTGAATGCTGTGTAGAACAAGGTGAAGGGGGATTAAAATGTGCAGCCACCGGGTATCCATGGAGATTCTGTTTGATGGACCTAAGGTGCTCGGTGACTCGATCCGCGAGACGGCGCTTGGTCTTTCCTACATACAACGAGTTACATCTCCCACATGCTAAAATATAAACTACATTAGAGGAAATGCAGGAGAATCTTTGTTTGACAATGAAGCTGTTGCCGTTGGGGCCTGAAATGTTGACGAGGTTATGTTTGCCAACAACTGGACATGTATTACACCTCGGACGGTGTCGTCGAAAGAAGTTTGTTGGTGGGAAGCCCGAACTAAATGGTTGGCTAAATTATTCTCCACTCTAAAAGCAGTGATGGGGGGGGGGGGTTCGGGAAAACATGACGGTTGAGGGGTCTTGTCGGAGCAACTCTAAATTTTTGTGGATAGCGTGTAAATAGGACGGACCGAAGGGTGATAAGAAATAACTAAGGAAAACGTAGATTGGTACCAGATTTTCTCTTTTTCTCCAAGGCTTCCTCTCTGCTGGTTCCTTGAATTCTGCGTAGGGCATTAGACAGGATTTTGACAGGGTACTGGCGTTTTTCAAAAAAGGACAAAATTTCTCCAGAGGCAGTAGAGAAGTCAGAATCCTCTGAACAAATTCGTCTGGCCCACAAAAGCTGGGAATAAGGGATAGATTTAGTGCAAGATTTGGGGTGGTTGGAAGGGTACAAAAGGTAGTTATGCGAGTCGGTTGGCTTAAAGTGTAGGTAAGAGGTTATTGTACGGTTGTTGATGGACAGTTTAAGGTCGAGAAAAACAACAGATGAGTCGGCGGTACAATGGGTAAATTTCAAAAAGGGGCAAAACTAATTAACAAAGTCGATTGATACCCGGTTGCTGCACATTTTAATCCCCCTTCACCTTTTTCTATACAGCATTTAACTGTTACGGCAGCTGTAATGTGCCGAGGCTCCGATCGTGACCGCCTTAGTGCTGAAAACTGACTTGAGGCTAGGTACTCTCGCTCCACACGGCCTTAATGTTACAATTGACCTTTTGTAATATTCACCTGAGCCATTTTTTACTCCTTTTACACTTACCCGTTCGTGCTCATTTTTTACTGTGTAGCCCTAATTATTATTTTTTCCGGACCTAGTTTTTGTTTACTTTTTTCCCTTTTTTCCGACCATGGTCGATTTGTACGTGCACTTTTTCATCCAGGACGCTCTTTTTCCTTTTTTGATTTGTGTTTCATCCTTCGCACTCATGTTTTCTGACAGTTACTTTCGTTCGGTTCTCTTTTTACAGCGATCGCTTCGGATTTGATGTTAGTCGTGTCCAATTGTTACTGTTGGTTGTTCAGTTTGGTTTTTGCCACCTGATGAAGGGTTTATACCCGAATCGTCGTGGAGTTTTCCGCAAACTTTTAAGCACTTTTTACTACCTCTTTTCAACCTACACATTTCAACAGTGCTCCGCAGCATTTCGACCTTATATAAACATTTTAGGAGCAGCGCTACAAAAACTTTTATGTGTCTATCGAACGACAAAGACAGTAAATACAACACCCTGAAATGATTCAACAAACCTTCGAGTCGTCAGAGATCGGAAATGGATTGGTAAATGTGTCCTCTAAGATCCCCACGTTTCATGGAGTTTCCACTTGTTCACACTGAGTAAATTTAAACATAGGATTCCTTCCAAGATAGCACATTTAGCTGTAACACTATAGATTGTTCCAAGTTTTAAGTCCAACTTACCTAAATGGAAGGGAAGAACAGGCAAAATATAGACTAATATTGCACCTTTGAAATAAGATTGATGACTGGACCATATAGTTTTTAAAATAATACCGGTGTTCTAAATGCTCTTTTTGTAAATTTGACTCCTTTGAGGACATTGCTGAGGGAGCGACTTTTATCATTTTTACCTTCAAGGCAGGTTCCAATATTACACCAGGTTCGCTTTTCTGAAAATTTCAGCTACTATACTGTAGTTTTTAATATTCCTTTATAAACATTGTCATAGTTGATTAGAAAACACGTGAAGATTACGTCGCAATGGCTTTTATCGATTAAATGCTATAAAGAAATCCAAGTCTAAAAAAGCATGGTCTACGTAGTCGATTTGCATAAGCAGCTTCTTTTGTTTGCTTAATTTACAATGTAGTAAAAGATTGTACACACGAAGGAGAATTGAGAAAAAAAGTAAGTTCCAAAGTAACTAAGTTTATAAAAGGAATACATTCCTTGAAACTCTTACTGGCTCATGCATAATATTTGCATTCTTTTTCGGATTAGAAACCATTCCATTGTGTTTAAGACCAACCTGTTGGGGTATTGGGCTTTTTGCAAGGTAGATAAGATTGTGCTGTAGAATCAATTTGCCACCTCAGTCATATGATTCGCCGGAAGCAATTAAATTTGATTTATATTTACGGTGGTTATCGGACGTCCAACATGTACACATTAGTGATGTTAAGACACTCAATGCGAGTTATTTTATGTCATTCAAGGCAACTAAGGACGGTGGCAATAAATGGTTAGGACTACCACCGTAAAGATGCTGCTGGTACAAGCTGCAATCTACGTTTTCATAGTCGTTACCGGCGTTAAATCAGGTAAGGCATGTATTTTAGTTTTTCCGGTCTAAGGATCGGTCTCTACCTTATGTCTCAGTATCGATCTCGGACCTTCGTCGAGTAGCGATGACAATAACGTGTCTTTTTTGAGCCCACTACAATCTGGCAAGACATGTCGAAGCAACTGCCGAGCTGTAATCATGGGTAGGCCTATGTTTGTCCGACTAATAACTTGAGAATCTGTATGAACGCAAATAAGTTAGACCTTTCGGAAAATATTTAAGGTGGTCTTACTTCAAGCATTACACAGCGCCTAACAGGCATCGTCAAGACAAGCAGAGGGGTGCTTGTAGATGGTGATTGTTATTTTTTATATATTACATATATATATATACTGTTAAAACGATCTGAAATTTTAATAAAACACTGAAGACAAAGATCGAGCCAAATCCTCTGAGGCAACAAGATGTTAAAAACGGTAAAGAGTTAAAAACTTAAGAAAAAAAAATTAAAACGGCAAAACTCAGTTGTTAAAAACCCACTACGTTTCGGGGAGATACACTCCCCTTGCTCACTTGCCAAGAATTAACAGTAATGGAAAATGTACTAGCTATTAGGCAATGCTCTATTTCGGCTTACATATTGTACGTTAAGATCCATAGGGGCAAGAGTATTCAACCGGTAAATCCATTTCAATTCTACCTCCTCCCTAGTTTTCTTTTTATTGTTACGTAGCTTTTCGATACCTTTTAATTCGAAATTTTTACACACCTTAAAATGCTTACCAATGGGAGTTTGACCTTATGTCTAATTCTAAGCTCTAATCCCGTTTCACCCACATACTGCTTATGGCAATCCAAACAATTAATCAAGTAGATTACGTCTTTGGTAGTACAGGTTAAATCCCCCTTCACCTGGAAATTCTGACCTGTTTTTTGTACAACAGAAGTTTCACGTAAGACACTACAGGTGACGCACCTTTCATCGTGTGTCTTGAAACAACCTCTGTTCTCTGTATTATGACGTATTTTAGCACTTACCAGTAAAGATTTTAAGTTAGGTGGTTGTTTGTAAACTACTGGTGGCGGGTTAGAAAAACTTCTATGAAAAGTGGGGGACGATTTGAGAATATGCAAATGCTTCTTAATAATATTGTGTACGGGAGGTAACCTTGGGATACGGGTAACAACCGGGGGGTATTTAAACTCCTCCTAGCACAAATGGAACGGTTACGGCTGAGAAGCGTCCTTCTCGGAACAGTACAGGCTTTATTCACCTTTGCAGTAACAATACTCGTGGGATACCCTCTTTCAATAAGATTACTTTTAAGGGTATTAAGGTTTTTTGAGCAGATTCTTCCGTAGAACAAGTGGTACGTATCCGGAGAGCTTGGCCGTTAGCAATATTATCAAGAACATGTTTGCTATGATAAGAATTATATTTGAGATAAAGGTTTTTGAACGTAGGTTTAACAAAAAGGTCAGTAATGATAAAACTCTCAGAATTGCAAAAAAAAAAAAAAGCAGATCAAGGAAAGGAAGGGAATCAAAATTAAAACAAGAAGTAAACTCAAGCTCACCAGGACAAAGATTATTAAGAGTTTTCATAAACTTTTTGAAAAGATCTGGGCCATGGGGCCAGAGACCCCAGATATCGTCACTGTAACGAGACCACACAGTGGGCGAAAGAGAACACATTTGCCATAATTCTTCTTTAACAATGCCCATACCTAAACAGGCGTACCCGGGGGCCATTTTAGGACCTGTAGAGGAACCGTGTATCTGGGTTAAAGCTTCCATCAAATTCAAAATGGTTCTCTGTGAGTCAAAGCTTTAAACAATCAATCAAATTATCAGTAGAGGGTTTTTTTAATTTTACTAGAATCCAAGGTGTTTCTAACTCCTTTTATACCTAAATGCTGAGGCAAACTGGGGTATATGGCTTTGACATCTATTGTAAACATGGCCTTTGAAAGTGGCAATGGTCCTTTCTCGTTTATTCCTTCTATTAATTTAACCATATCCTTAGAGTCCTTGTTAATGAAAAAGTCCAGCAATTCTGACAGTCTCTCAAGGGTGATCCACTACCGGAAATAACAGGACTAATTTTAAGGTGGCCAGAGATGTCTGGTTCCTTGTGAGTTTTAGGCAACGTATAATACCTTGAAGTTTAACATTCCTTAGGAACAGAATATTCGGCAGTTTTTTCATCTATATCCCCTTCATGAAGCATATATATATATATTAAATATATTTCACTAATTCCGCACTTAGGGGGAAAGTTGTTGTTGAAAAGTCGGCCTTAAGGGGAAAAAATTTGGGGGGCGAAATATAAGTTTCGCCGTAACGTTTCTACACACTTTTTCTATAGGAATACGTAAACGGACAAGGGCACCCTCCTAGATTTACAGAGTAGATGCAATTACTTCAAAGTTGTCAAATTTACGGACACCTAGCTGTTAACACGAACGGATGGCTGGCCATTGAAATAACGTTGTTTATATTTTTAGACGTTAGGGCAACACTTTTTCTTATGTATTTCATTGTTATTTTTTCGCCCTATGTACGCGCAGATATAACAATTTCCCCCTAAGGTGGGAATTAGCGTTATATATATACATATATATATATATATATATTAATATATATATATATAGATATATATATGTATATATATATATACATATATATTTATATATATATATGCGTGGTAAGATCGACTGTAAATGTAGGTCGAAACATTGGTAATGATTCGATCATGAATTTTAACTCAAACCAAGTACTGGCATTGCCTTTTAAACAAGGGTATTGACAATGCCAGTATTTTGGTTGAATTGAAAATCATTGTCGAATTATTTCCAATTTTTCGACATATGTGTGCGTGTATGTGTGTTTTTCGAAAGGAGGCAGTTGGAAGTACTTAAGAATTAAGAATTAGCAGAAAATTCCATGACGTTTGGGAATAAACCCATTATCTGGTGGCAAACACCAAACTGAACAACTAACAGTAAGAATGAACACCACATTCAAGTGCGAAAGTTACACTGAAAGACAAAAAGGAACAGCGTCACTGGTACGTGACCTGAAACTACAGAAAACATAATGGTACAATGATACTTTTCTTATTGCTTTATGTAAAGCAGAAAAATCAATATTTTAACCCAAATCGTGAATGACAAGCTTGCTGTTGACGAAGCTACGCCATTCACAACGAATGATCAAGACCTCAAAAACTAGTCTTTGTCTTTTCGGATTTTCCTCTAATTTTATATCTTCAAGAGTGCACGTGGATCTTCACTTAATTATTACTTATATTATATAAATATATATATATATATATATATATATATATATATATATATATATATATATATATATATATATATATATATATATAGATAGATATATTTAGGTGATGAAATCCACGTATGCTCCGAAATGCAACCGGTACAGCGGCCATCTTTACTAATATATGTGTGTGTGTGTGTGTGTGTGGGTGTGTGCGTGTGTGTCGCTAATTCCCACCTTAGGGGGAAAATTGTTATATCTGCTTGTACGAAGGGCCAAAAAATAAAAAAAAAACATGAGAAAAAGAATTCGCCCTGGCGTCTAAACATGTAAATAAAAACCTCATTTCAGTGGCCAACCATCCGTTCGTGTTAACAGCTTAGTGTCCGTAAATTTGACACCTGTGAAGTTATCTACTTTGTAAATCTGGGAGGGCGTCCTTGTCCCTAAACGTATTCCTTTAGAAAAAGGTGTGTAGAAACTTTAAGGCGAAAAGTATATTTCGCCCCAAAAACTTTTTTCACCTAAGGTCTACTTTTCAACGACAACTTTCCCGCTTAGTGCGGAATAAGTGAAATTATATATATATATATATATATATATATATATATATATATATATATATATATATATATATATATATATATATATATATATATATATATATATATAAATATATATATATGTATCGCTGGATCGACCTATGGGTAAAATCGGTATACCTCCAGTACAACTGGAGAAAATAAAATCAAT
The DNA here is from genome assembly GCA_037179385.1 of Holothuria scabra. Classification (NCBI taxonomy): domain Eukaryota; kingdom Metazoa; phylum Echinodermata; class Holothuroidea; order Aspidochirotida; family Holothuriidae; genus Holothuria; species Holothuria scabra. The sequence continues at coordinate 5,198,898 of CM074185.1, read as the reverse complement.
AAAATACAGAAGATTATATTTCCCTTATGGGTTCTGAGATAGACATACACGTTATTTCAATGGGCGATAAGGGCGAAAAATTGTCCGAAAAAACGACCCATAGGGGGAATTTCCCCATAGGGCGAAAGAACGGTTTCCCCTTAACGTTTTGACAAACATTTTCAATAGGAATACGTGACAGTATTAGAAATCCCCACATACCATACGTAGTTCTTGTATGAACTTTAATGTATACCAGCTTATATACACGTATCCGTCTACAAGAATGTATGAGGGGCCATTGAAATAACTTGTATGCATATCTTAAAACGCAATGGGGAAATAAATCCTTGTGTATTTTATTGTTTTATCTTCGCCTTAACATTCTGACGGTATACCGAATCCCCCCTACCGGTCAACACAGCGTTATATAAGTGAACACGTTTTCAACAAATATATAAAGACTTCCAGGCGTGTAGCCATGATTGTGTCATGGGGTGGTTTTTGGTGTAATGAGGGGGGTGGGCGCGATATAAGGGAAAAATCTAAGTATAGAGAGAAAAATCCGCTATCTTCGGTGTTTTTGCATTGCAAGGTTGGGTTATTTGGGGGTTCCAACGACTGAAACCCTCCCCGTGTCTGAAGCCTTCCGGGAAGAAAGAGTTAGGATCAAGACACGGCATCGTAAGTTTAAGACTGCTTAACAGTCAATAACTGAAAACATGTTACTAGTGAGGTGACATCGAAACCACTACGTAATACTGAGAAATGTAGCGTTCTTTCTCATAGGATTCGCGCAAGAATGTTTGGAACGTGATGAAGTAGCAGCTGGAAGGAGTTGCCTACGAGCGTGTCAGCCAGACGGCTCTTGCAGAAAGAAGAATAAAGAATGTGTGTGTGATGGCTTATGTGGGCCGAGCTGCTTTACAAAGCGTAAGTCATACACCAATGAAATCATTTCTATGTTCTGTGGGTTAACGTGAGTTCTAAAGGAAGCACATTGCAATGTTACTGTTTACACTAACTTCTTGTTAATATCTACTTCATAGCTCATTTTCGACAACGTAGTATTTAGCCAACAAATTTTTTTTAGCTTGAGGCAACACTCAGCTTCATCTTGGTCAAAAATGAAATCACACATCCACACAATCGTTATTTATACCTGGGGTAAAGTCGTATAATACATTTTTGTTCGTAAATGATTGACAGCATCTTAAGCTTTTAATCTGAAGGGACAAAAATGGAGTTTTTCATGAAAAAATGAAAAACCAGAACGCATCTGGAGCTCAGTGGTGGTTTTAGTTCACCAGAGGTCAGAGATCAGAGGTTCTTAAAAATGAGTAAAATGTTTTAACTGAATGTAACAACAAAAAGTGTCAACGCCTACCCTGTTCCAATCAATGTGTCATGCCGTGACGTTGCTTCCTGAGAAACCAACAAAGACACCCCAGTTGATCGAAGGCGATGCGGGTGTTACTGGTTTCTGAGTTCGTTACATGACCTATTCCCTCAAATGAGCTATGCTTTCATTGTGTTAACGCTGCGTGAAAAGCAATAAACACATGCTTGACTGGCTTGTTACCGCAGCTAATCCCACGTGTTTCGTTTCTCATATTTATAATTAATATACCTTATACTTTATATTTATTGTATATTTTAATATATCTGTTCATGTCAATCAATGAATCAGGTATAAGAGCTGTCTATATCAAATATAGGTTTTGTAAGCTTCATTTCCTCCCTGAAGAGATATGAGGTAATCAGGCGGAGAAGGAGGATGCAACAAAAAAGTAATAAGCAAAGTGTTATTATGTACATTAGTCGTTTATGTGCAAAAATAATATAAAAACACCACTGTAAATACATTTTGCATAAGAGGAATTTGCCAGAATAGTCGCTTTCTGGCTCTAACAAATTGCAAATCGTTGTATAAAACGGCCAAGTGCCCAAGGCAAATGAGAGTTCTGGTCATACTTCAAAACGTCACTGTACCAGATTGTCAGTAAAAATGGCAGTGTTTTCTTTTCTTTTTCTTTTTTTGCTTAACGTAACGTGATTACATACTACACTCCATGTTCCTTTAAATTAAGAGACTGTCATATTGGATGTAGAAAAAAGTTAACTAAACTACGTCACGCTCACTACCATGGATTGGCCTCAAAAGCAATAGTGGGATGGACAATATGTTCATAATTTTTCCCGAGTATATGACATTATATCATTTTCAATGTGACGGCTGGCAGACAGCCACTTTCTTGGTTGTAGAGAACGAATCTTTGTCTAGTTCAATCCAGGGGATTTGTAACAATAGAAACAGTCAAAATGGACACATGCACTCCTTTCAGTTATATGACAATTTATCATGTTCAAAACGGCTTCTGGAGGCCATGGTGAAATTCCCTTTCAAAATGCTTTATCCCTTTGTCTGGTTTTTATAAATTTTTTCAGTTATTCACTACATTTTAAGATAGAAAACCATGGATGGATCTTTAGTTGCAATAATTAAGTGGTCGAAAATGCAAATTGGCTCGTCAGAAATCAATTGCTTGACCTGTGTTATATAGTGGCTGAATGCTTGAACTGTGTAATCATTTCGTAAATAGCTATGGCACACACCTGGCTGGCCTGTTAGCAACCCGTAACATAACATTTTTGTTCTTGTTTGCATTGTACTTTCGATTAATTAATCACATGTCATAGCTTACTGCGTCCAGTGTGTGTGCGAAGTGTGCTTCATTTCCTCACTGTCGCGATCAAATGACTTCAAACAGGAGAAAAACGATTTTTCAAACAAGAAACGTTTCACCAGGAAGATTTTCTATGATAATTTCAAACTTAACTTAATCATATGTTCCGATTTTCCAGTTGCTTTCAGAGGCCATGGAAGAACCCTGGAAGTCTTACACTAACAACAGACTCTGATATTTTCAAGGCAAGAGGTTGTACAAACATGACAAAACTCATTTCTCAATTATAACATGGCATATATCAAGCTAAAACCCAAACAAAATGACACGTTTTTTCATGCGTGTTGCTTAGAAATGACATTCAGTAACCAGAGACTTTAAGTTTTAATAATTGGAGTCATAAAATATGAAGAAAACCAACATACAACTTGCGAACGGTTTTGTCTTACTGCACAATCGGCAAGCAGGATGATAGGCATTCAAGTGACCCAGCGTAACCATTCCAGACGACGTGGTAAACGGTGTTTGCCTAAGCTAAAAACGAAACACAGCTCACTCTTCATTAGTACGCTCGATAAAAATAAATTTCATGTGGCAAGCTTCGTCGACAATACACCCAACTAAGAAACGTGAATACTCATTAATCTTCGACTATATATTTTGGTCCATATTTGGTTGCTTGAAATGAATTTAAACATCAAAATATCTCTTTATTTGAAACCACCGTGTATGTTATTGTAAACTTAAGCGTCTCAGTGTAAAATTGTTTTTTAATTTCAAATTGTAATTCATTATAGTAATTTTCCCAACGTCCCCTCGCTTCTCTGACTGTCAACCAACAGCATGAATCTAGTGTAATTGCTTGGTTACCTATAGATTGTGACCTGATTCTTAAGTATCATTCACATTCGGCATCACAATTTGGGTAATACACACTAACAAATACTAAGCTAAACAATATTCAATCAACTTAAGCTCATATTAACGTGATAATGTCCACAGAAAAATGCCCGCAGGTGATGAATTTTCAACCTTGATTAACCATTTTAGCGAGTCTTCCCACAAAGTCTCGGATACTTTTTCTAACGATTCTACTGGTAACGGTCTATACAGATTTCAGTTTTTATGCATTGGCTCATTGTTATTGCATGTCGTCCAACGCCTAATCTCATAAAAGCTTGGCTTTACTCCATGATGACATACAGGACGTTAATCATGCATGGATGGTCGAACCTATAATGAGGAATTTGTAATACCATGAACGTGGTCGTATAGATGGTTAACGTAAGGCATCAAACAGTTGTCTTTTTGAGGTCGTTTAAGTGTTGACTGGCCAAATGCATAATGCAATGTCATTGTCTAATTGCAGTGCTTTAACTTTCAGTATCCTGTTTCATAGGGTTGTTGAAAAATCGCAACATAACGAATTTACTGGCACACCAATTTAACTAGCAATCCTAACACCAAGCACCCCAAAATACATTTACCAAGCAAAATTTGAGAGGACGCACACGTGAAACACATGAGGGAAAAAACAGAGCTGAAATTAGCTACTCTGCTAATCGATGAACCAAAATGCTGGCCCTGCCTGAAGTTGCCCACACAACGCAATCATAATTGTTATGAACAATTACCAACATTGGTCCAACATGAAGTTGAAACTACTGCTGTTTGAGAAATGTTTGAGAAACATTTTTGTTCAATCCATACCATCGTGTTTACCTGAAGTAGGTATAGTAAATTTAGCTACGACTTTGACGTAAATATTCTTATCTGTTTTAAAAGGTCTAAAGTTATTTTCCTCCATGACCCATAGATGATAATCCAAATGCAATGAATTACTCACATCGAATCCTGATTTCATTAAAACTGTTTTCCTTTCCATTACTTGGTACCAGGCTGTCCACCACTGGCAGAACCAGTGAATGGCTATATAATAATAAACCCCACAGACAGAACTATTGGGGCAGAGGTTATTTACTCGTGTAGCAATGGTTACGTTATATCCGGTCAACCAACCCGTTTATGCCAGGCTGACAAAACGTGGAGCGGGACAGAACCGACGTGCACGGTGTCTACTACTACAGGTACATCCATGATATTGGTAAATATTTTGGGGGAATAAACCAGTGTCATGATATTGTATACAACATCGAATAACCTGGAAAAGTATCTATCAAAAATTTGACAAATCCTTATTGTAAATAAAGTATGTTGTGTAGACAAATTAGTACATATAGTTTTCTTACTGTTTCGTTATTGGGGCGCAATATATTAACAAAAATAAATGTGAAATTTCCATCTTAATGATAGGTAAAATTCAAATTTCAGGGAGGAAGGAAAATGTCACTTCAGAGTTGAGGTGAAAACGCCACTCTAAAAGTCCATGTTTCTTACGTTTTGAGAAAGACTTTTCTGACGCGTGTAAGGTACGTGTTATGGACTTATCCTGCATAATTTTATAAGCCAATTACCAAAGTCTTGGTGCCCCTACCAAAAGTGTGCAGCAAGTGTTCAGCGAGGTTCCTTAACATCACGTGTTAAGGGCCTAAAACTGTGCGAGGGTATAACTTTTAACACAATGTGAGATGAACAACATTTTCTTGGTGAATATATCATCAGACCTAGCTCGTTTTATATCGCTTTGCCCATTCGATGATGTGTGACGGCGTGAAGGACGTATTCTTCTTTTAGGCACATTAAGCACACCAAGAAAATCTAACTTCATGTCAAGCTCGTAGTAATCGTGGGCTTCGAGAATACCTCAAACTAGGTACGTGGTAGTTGTTGTAGTTGTTCAGGAAAGGTTCACCTACTTTTCACAAAAACGTGTGTCAAACACGCTGTATTACCAACACAGCAAGTGCACAATCTGACACGAAAGGACACGAGATGTAACCAAACTTTTGAGCATATTCAAAAATGTTCAAATTTCCAACAACAATTACCAAGTGTAAACACGGTTCAGGGTGCGTCACCATATATATGTCGAGTTTATTACAAGACTAGAACGTATTAAGGAGGATATTACAATAGCTCCAAGTCGAGTTCATTTTACATAGTGTTTAAAGCATCTCGATAGTCTGCGAGTAGCATTTGATCAACGTACACTTTAATATGTGTTTGCTAACAGGAGAAGGCAATGGAATTAGACTATTCTAAGTACCGAATTCATATAAATACCCTATACTTGGCAACTTGACGCACATGTAGTCCTAAGCGGGATACATAGTCGCTATGAATGCTTTCGACATTTTTGTCATAGAAAATTTGCATAGATCAAAGACATTCTGGCGCGCCCGTTACCTGCGATTTGATGTAATATTCAGTCGGTCCGCCGGCTAAAGACTCGAATGAAATTGGTGAAAAAGCAGTCGAGATGCTGTCCGCACCAATGATTTTAGAACACTCAAAACTCGAAAGTACGACAAATTTGTGTTGCAAATACCGAGGGAATACACATTTGTCTTGCTCTCCATACTATTCATATTGCAAGTTTCTTAAATTTCTCAGGCGAACTGTCAGCTAAGTGCGAAACCTATAGACCATCGGTTTAGTATGTTTATGGCCACCATGAATGGGCGAGAAATAAAAAATTAGGCCGAATATGCCTCCCATATTGATAGAGGTGGCGTTTCTGGCCCTATTAACCGTGTACAAATAGGGGAAATACTAGCGAAATAAAACACCCAAGTAATTATACTCAAGAGTGGCGGCCTCCCTTTCGCTCCGACCCAACCACAAGCCTGACATTTTTTGATGTCTTTCAGTACTTGACGTTACACCTAAATCAATTTATCATGACATACTTATGTCGGTTATTGCCTCAGTGTTACGACTACATCAACAGTTACGACAATTATCGTATTCCCTAGAAATCCAAGATTGCTGCCAATATGGCGTCAAATGAGCCACATGGGTCTTGGGTATACTAAAATCCTTTCAAAAGGGGTATGAGATATTGAACAGAGAGCCAGGGAGCTGACAATATGGCGTTGTCCATTTCTGTATATCCGTTCCAATGCCATGGCTTTTCATGGCTAGGCTTCAAAAACAGGTTACCACAGAATGATGTCAATCTGTGCAGCTGTTTTCACATGTTTTCAATCAATGCGTGTCCTTTCCTTGCATGCACAATGGTTTTCAACCTAAACAGACACGACATTCCCTAAAAAAGACAAACGCACATGTGATCATGAGTGTTTTGGAAACAATTGACACACCTCATTTGTGAGGGTAGCATTGAAATCACCTTTTAAGTATATATACTATTTCCTAATTAAATTATTTGTTACACAAGAGGGCAGTTGCACAAAATAAAGTTACACTACAAATAATGGAGTTTGTATATTCGTTGAGACCGCCTTAGTAATGACGTTACAGACTGCGTGCAATTGCTTCGTGCAAAGGCCCTGAAACGCCTACGATCTTGGATAAAACTCGTTGGAGTACCCCCTTTATCCAGCTGTCCTGTGCAACGTTGGGGATAATAAGACAGGACGCGCCGTTGTCTTTGGACCTAACGATTCACAGGAGCGGGCGGTTCTTTACCTTTGTGGGGGTGGAACTAGAGCTTCCAAAATTTCGCACGTCTTTAAACATTACCTAACGGCGTTCCAAAATGATTATTCCAAGATTGTACAAGGAGCCAGCTAAGTTTGTACGAAGATGCCAGCTAATCTCCGTTGCCTTATATGAAACAGCAAGTAATATCAAATCCACGTATTTGTAATAGAAATTTGCAGGACATTCACTAAGCATCTTTACAGGTGGTTGCTATTTAAAGTATTATTTACTTCAACTGCAACTGCAACAAAGCAGAAGTTTAAACTAAACTTCAATCTGATGTATCATTTATCATCATTAGAAAGACAAATATGTCCTGTTCGCGATGAAGTAGCAGCCGGCAGAAATTGTGGAAATGCTTGCCAACCAGACAACACCTGTAGAAAACAAAACAGAGAGTGCGTTTGTGATGGACTGTGTGGACTTACATGTGTAAAAAAAAGTATGTATACGTAGTGTGGTATTTAGCCTTTCAGAATCGCAATTAGTTTGATCACATATTTCTTTTTTAGGATCCGCATTGAAGCTATATAAGTAACCGTAAAGCTTGGTAAAAATATTTTAAATTCATAACCAATTTCAAAATTACTTTCTAAATAACTTTGTGTTATTTTTAGTGTTTCCCTTTCTAAAGACGACTTTGCAATGTCCGAAACCTTTGAGGATTTATTTTGTACTAAAAAATCAAGTATATTCTACTTTTCAATTACACTACACTTCTTTTCCTACATTCCTATGATCATAATTTAGTATGCATAACAAGACTTCTTATGTGTCTGTTTGAGGTTTATTTGTAATTTCGTTTTCCCTCCAAATTTATCAAGCCCTAAAATACATTCAAGCTTCCAAGTCATGTGTGGTGTACAAGCAAATTGTTAGATGCTTTTTTGGGGGGTGGGGAGGGGGGGGGGTGTTCATTCATTTTCTTTGGGTACAAGGATGCCCACCGTTAACATCTATACAAAATGGAAACTTGACAATTCAACCTAAAGTGAGAACCATTGGAGCAGAGGGTGCTTACTTTTGCAACAGTGGATATGTCCTGGCCTCAGAAATCGTCAATGTCGAGCAAATAAAAGATGGAGTGGGACACAACCGAAATGTATCAAGACTTCTATTGAAAGTGAACTCATAAGAATTAAGATCGTTGTTTTGAAATCAATATGTCGTAAGCTTTATTCCCTTAGAATATTTCTTTACTTCTTAAACGTACGTTTCGTACACAAAGATATTTTAACAACCCGGAGTTTATTGAAAGGAAATGTTCATACTTGAACGAATGCAAACAAGGAACGAACATCACACTCCAATCTCAGTTATGATATGGTCTTTCTTGCTAGGTTTGTGTCCTATTTTGGAACTGAATGATGGGACATTGGAATATCACGACGGAAATAATGAAATCGTAGAGCAGCCCTTCCATGGAAATACCAGAGTAGCTACGTGCTCAGAAGGTTACGTTCTGAACGGAATGTCCCAGTCAGTTTGTTTTTTTGGCGAATGGCAGGGAGAACTACCTAATTGTGAAAGAGGTAATTTTTTATATGCTGATATTGGTTAGGCTAAATGCTTCATTTAAATCTAATCTTATACCGCGTCGGGAACTCGAAAGATCCTGAGAAACTTACATATAACCGTGAAATTATGTAAAAATATGCTGTAGTTTACTGTTTACCTTGCTGGTTAACGTATACACGTAAAGATTATTAATGACATTAAATGTTTACATGAGTTTTTACTAATTTACATTTCCTCTTTAAAAGATCATGCCACTTAATGAAGGATCGATGAGTTCATGATACTGCCGGGGTTTTTTAGTTGGTGGTATAAGTACGAAGGTTTATTTTCACCTGTACTGGGTTGTCATGAAATTTTCTGAACGTAATGATCCACAGTTCATCTCTGACTCAGAGACCTTAAATATGCCAACCTGCTGATATTGTACGTGGTGCTCGAGAGTAGGGAAAACAAGCAAATGAGTCACAACTGGGAAAAGAACAGTGGCCGTCTCGACTTAAACCAATAGATTAAAAGAAGGGCCGTAAATCTTCGTCTAACTTAACTTAACCTTAAACTCAGTGACAGATATGACTCCTCACTCCTCGCTTTGACCTAAATTTGAAATGATGTAAGTGAATTGTTGATTTTCTTTAAAATCTTTATGCTGTAAAATAGTTACTTGCCAGGTTCTGGACCTAGAAGGAGGAGCTTTGGCGTATCTCAACGAAAACAACAAAAAAGTTTTTGAACCCAAACATGGTGATATGAGAGTAGCCTTCTGCAACGACGGTCGAATATTAAGAGGAGCTTCTCAAACACAATGCATTGCTGGTTCTTGGCAGGATGAGATCCCGTCATGTGAAATCGGTTAAGTCCTAAATAGATTGTGGTAGTGCAAAGCCACAAGATTCCATTGTACAAATTATTTTACAGGCAATCACTTTGAACAACTTTAATACTTCGCTTTCTCTGAACTTAGCAAATGCATTTATGTTAAACAAATGGTAATGGTACAAAAACCTGAATTCTTAGAATGCAAGCTTCTCTTAGTTCTTGCTTTTCAAATTAAAAGCTTTTAGCTACATGACGTCCCTTTTATCCAGTTGTTTAGCTATAATGCTGTTATTTTTTTCAATGTATATAAATTTAATTTAAATTTGAGAACTACTTTATTGTTATCGATGAAAATAACTCAAACATAATTTGTTATTTCAGTAACCAAATCATGTGGGAACAGTTGGCAAGCCGATATCCTTTGTTACGTTTCTAAAGATTCAGATGGCAAACAAAATATAATACAGCCTGTCCCAGACCTTCCGCTTAACATTTTAATCAATTAACACAACGTTTAACCTGTTGAAACACTGTACACACAGTCAAACGTAGAAATAAATAAAAGAGCGGATTCTTTTTCAGAGATTGCAACTCAAAATATCGTATGAAAAACTCTTCGTTTGGAAGAACTCGACATAAGGCGAAAAAATGTTTCACACAGTTTTATGTGGCAATGCGTAGGTGTAAGTCAGATTCACCTACACTCTAAAAAATGTTGGGTAAAAATTTCTACACAACACATGTGTAACTGCCAATTTGCACAACGTTGAGTCAATTTTACACACCTCTGTGTACTTTTAAGTTCAAGGAAGTGATCACTGCAAAGGTATAAAAAAGTAAAACAATTGATACGTATAACAAAAAAATTAAGATTAGTTTTTTTTAAGTTTATAAAATAGTTTAAAGTGGGATATAATTTTTTTAAATATTTAAAATTATAATTTAGAATTAAAAGATCATTTTTATGGTCACAACTTTGTCATAGCATTTCAATTTCAAACTCTAACAGTAACAGTACTGCACACAGGCAACGCACACCCAGTGTACATACTGTACAGTGTAATGAGTCTTCGCGCGCGTGTATGTTATCCGTATACGACGTACGTTGAACCAGCGCGCGCAGCACCGTGACTGCCGAAATCATCCTACACAATACACTCAACTTTCTCTTCAAAATATGGATACATGACCAGCAGAAGGTGGAGGCAGTGGAACTTTCTTCCCTGCAAATGGTCTCTGAATATTGGGTGAGAAGTTAGACTTTTCAGTTATTTTGTTCGTTGAGGATCAAGCAAAGTCATGCTGTGAAAGCCGTAGCGGCACACAATAGGCCTAGGCTAGGCTATGGCATAAGTACTGTAGCCTAAATTACTACTGTACGTATATAGCCTACTCTAAATAGTAATACAGTGCTGTTGTTACAACTTACAGGTGTAAATTTATACTGTACAATAATATATGCATAAACAGTATTTCCTTGGGAAGCAGTTTCAAGTTTGGTTTCTCCGAACGGCCCTTTGCCAGAGGGTCGGAAGGACTTTGGAAAAAGTAAACAAACAAATTAGCTAAAGTGTACAGACAATCAGACATACAGTAATTAAACTGATTTTTGATTAGTTGCTCAGTTTTCTAGATTGTAACTGACTGGAGAATTTTAATTTTACAGGTGAATTGTCACCATGATATGGCAAATACCTGTGTTTAAAATATATCGGCGATAAAAACAGGCATTCATTGACATGGTTTTGAAGAGTAATGAAAGCTCAAAGTATACTATTGAAGAATATTTTTTCCATGGGTGATGTGAGGTGGATAATGTTCTGCTATATCATGGAGATTAGTCAATTCTTACAAAATGGGTAGTAAAGGTAAGCAAGGCAGTAATTGACCCCAGCTGTTGTTTAGGGCCACATGTGCACTGTTTTTTTTTTTTTAGCTGTAACATACTGAGGCTTAATTGTTATAGTAGGGGCCTATGTCAATTGTAGAAATTACTGTAGTAATTGTATATTAGTTGTTACATTTGTTGTACAGTAACTGCTGACAAGTTTTCTTTTCCTTTCTTAATTCAGAGCATTACAACCAACTAGCACATTCATGGTAGAATGTACACCATCATGCTGTCCGACATTTTGATTGGTAAACCTCAGGATTGTAGAAACATTAGTGAGTCATTTCCTATTCTTTGACTAGAGTAGTGTGCACAAAATTCACTTTGCACAGTAATTTGAAGCAAGTGATAGTTTGAAATCACAGTGTCATGCCCCCAAATTATAAACTATTGAGAGAAGCAGACCTTGAATTTTGAAGCTTCCCACCAGCATTCAGTACCAGTTATTCAGTGGCACTAGTAATGGACGTTAAATTTTGAGGCATTAAAGAGCTATAGTATCACACACGACCACTCAACTCAAATTACTGTGAGGAGTGGGATTATTGGCATACATAGACAAAGGGTTAAAACTCAGATCAATCAGAAGTTGTACAAAAGGTTTGCTTTAACTTTATGTACAGTTGTAATTTTCTGGCAACACTAGCAGTTCGTTGTTTTTTTTTTCTTTTGTTTTTGTTTTTTGTTTCGATGATAAGAGAAACCAATGCATTCATGATGGCTATTCAGATGAAGGTGGGTCAGCACCGTCAGCTAGCTTTTGACTTATGTATATGATGTTTGTTTGTTCCCATAGAAAATCAGCTTTTTAGGCAGTGGGCATGCCTTTTATGTGCTGTATCATGGAAACAAATTCAGAAAACTTCAAAGTGAGTGGAACCAGGAGCCTGCTCAAATGATTACCCTGGACAAGGTGCACACATCAATTGGTAAGCATTTATAAGTGTCTTATTATTGGAGCTGCAAAAGAGTCAGTACTTCTAAATGTAACATCATAGAGTAGCTGAGTGGTCTGCACAGCTCTAGATTCTAGTCAAGAGGACTCTAGTTAGAAATTGTAAATTAGAAACTCTTCTGTTCGCCCACAGCCACCCTGAAATAAATTTGGATTGGATTTGGAATCATATTCACACAGGTTGGTAAACTTAAGGTTTTTTCTGGCCACAAAATAGGAGACAGTTTCGATTAAAACATACAGACTCAAATTACAATCATATCAGCATTCATAATTATGTAATTGCGGCTTTATGCTTTTAGCCTATGAGGCCAATATTGGCAACCCAGAACCCTGGGAAGATTTGATTTGGGCCAGGGATCTAGATTATAAAAGTCCTGTAGACTTAAGTTGGATCAGTCATAAAAGGGAGAGGGAGTCTGTGGTCACTTCCAACCTTTCTGATTGTCCCCAAATGAACTTTATAGAAAGTACTGGACTCATGATTTTAAAGGAGGGGGAGGGGGTGGGAGAGATGAGAATTATAGGAAGGCTACCTAGTTGAAGTGCAATTCAGTGAGCAGGCATTGACATTTTAGGCGAGCGAGTGTGATTGCACACCATCACTTACTTCAAATCACTGTTAGAAGTGTGATTTTTTGCTCACCTAAATGGAGAGTGTTTAATTTATTGAAGTTAATTAAACAGGATACCTACCACACTCCTTAATTCCCCGAGGAGTGTGATTTGCAGCCCCCCTGGAAATTCTTAAACTCAAGGCCTCAGGAGTGAATATGATATGTGAGATTGCACAATTTTTCTGCATCATGGCTTTGATGATAGAAAAATTGCACAGTGTAATAATTCTCCTGGTGCGCACTATGTGCGTTTTTATTACTTGTAATGTTTCAAATGTGTTTGAACTATTATGTTTGTGTACTGCATGTTATGCCAATTGCTCTGTTCTTCCGAACGGACCGAATGCCAAACTTTAAATGTGGTAACTCTTTCATGCATGCTGATAGATTGCTGGAGCTGTGCAAATTTGGTAAAAAAAGCATCCTTGGAATGCTTAAACGTTCCCCAACCCTCTACCAAAGTCTGATGCAGTGCACATTTTGGCAACTGTTCGGAAGTTTCCTCATTGTCAGTTTTATTATCATTCCCTGTAAATTACACTATTGGCATGGCACACATTTGAAGCAATCACTCTTTTGCTGCGAAGTGTTATGTTTTTGCACTTTTGTGAATTCCGTCTAACAATTATCTATTTTTCTCTACCTGCAGGTCATAACGAACTTGTATCAGTGTCTTGGTAAACTAGAGCATGAGCGGAGACGTGAATTTCCCATGAGGAATCGGACGTTCGCAAATTTACTGACTCAGTTCAAAGCCTGAATTCCTCAACTTCATTCTAGTAACTCAATTTTGCATTCCTCTACTCTACAGATATGACCTATCTGTTCAAGTGATTGTTCTTTGAAAATGTGACTCCACATTTACTCAAGGATTGGTGCTGACAAAACGCATAGCACTTTGGTAGTTCTAATATAGTATGGACCATCTTCTGCACCAAATGGATATTTATATGGACATATATCAGTTCAAAACCTGTTCATTACCTATTTTGTAGGAACCTGTGAAAGACCAGATTTTGAGAAAATATGAACAGTTTCAAAGAAAGGTAGCTTTCCTCCTCAAATGAAGACAAGCTGGTTGCAGTGTCCCTTGCACTGGTTTCAGATTCTTTCAAAGTTTCAATAATACTTCAATATAAATTTGTTTCCTTGAAGAATTTGTTATTTTACTGTGATAATCCAATCAGATTTTCTTTCACATATTTTCTGAACTTAATTCTGCACCACAATTGTACAATAACTTTACACTATTGTAACCAAAAATTTCTTTATTGGTTACGGTATAGTTGAGGCTGTATAGTCCTGCATCTGTGTGGAATTCTTTGTAACTGACAAATATTCAAAAGCTTTCATTCTACACAAAATTAAGGTATCTTTTAACCTGAAAGACCTCTTAAATGAACTGTATTCTGGTAAACAATTACTTCAGAAGGGAAAATGAACTGCCGGAGCAAAAGGTTAATATATTCTGTCAAACTATAGTCTTCTTTAAGTTATTTAATGTGCTTGCTGAAACAATTTGCATTTTCTCTAGTCCAGAAAACTGTTGCAATGAAGTTGATACTGTGAGGCTTGTGTCTGTTGAGATACCAATGAATGTTACATCATGTGAAAAGAGGAAGGTTTATGATGAGAAAAGTATCCAAGTCAAAATATTATTTATGAAACAGTGTATATTATGATGTGAAAATTGTCAAAATATATTTAATGATACACTACATTTTGACATAGATATTTTTCCCATGATAAACCTTTCTCTTGTCACATGGTTTAAATACTGTTCTTTCCTGTGGTATTTTGAGATTTTTGTTCTATTTTTTCTGATGTGTGCTACTTAGCTGGATTGCTGTCTCGACTGCCTTTAAAACTTAACAAATACTGGGAGTCAATCCGTTAGAGGTCTAAGTAATAATATACTGCACCGAATACAAAGTATGTATTTTACCTTAATATGGGTATGGAGTGTAAATAAATGGTTCATCCATCCAGAATTATAACATCTTTCCTTTTGGTTTGTGTGAGTTATACTTGTGAAACTTCTTTTACGACTGGTAACATCTAGCTGCATACCTAATAACTCAATATCATTTTCATTGTTTGACAAAATATCAACTGCCATAGACAGTAGCAACTGTTGTGCATTTTACTTAACATGATGCTATGTCAGCCTATTGAGGTTATATGCAACTAAATGTAGTTTTGACAAGACTATAATGTAGATTTATTGACACAACATTGTATTATCCCTCTGCGGTTTTACACAACTAAGTTGTCCTTTTCACACAACCAGTGTGCAACTTTGTTGACACCTTGCTGTGTAACCCAATAGTGGTTATGAACAACTTAATGTAGTTGTAACACAACTGTTTTGTCAATTTGTTGACACAGCGTTGTGTTATCTAGCAGGGATTGTGAACAACTAAATGCAGTTTTAACACAACTGTTGTCAATTTTTTGACACAATGTTGTGCATTTTTAACACAGGAATTGGTAGTATTTACACAACAATTGAGTAATTTTTTACCCAACGATGTGTAATTTTTACAAAGCAAATGGTATTTACACAACAATGGAGTAATTTTTTTACACAGCGATGTGTTATTTCTACAAAGCAAATGGTAGTATTTACACAACAATTGAGTAATTTTTTTACCAACGATGTGTAATTTTTACAAAGCAAATGGTATTTACACAACAATGGAGTAATTTTTTTACACAGCGATGTGTTATTTCTACACAGCAAATGGTAGTATTTACACAACAATTGAGTAATTTTTTTACCAACGATGTGTAATTTTTACAAAGCAAATGGTATTTACACAACAATGGAGTAATTTTTTTACACAGCGATGTGTTATTTCTACACAGCAAATGGTAGTATTTACACAACAATTGAGTAATTTTTTTACCCAACGATGTGTAATTTTTACAAAGCAAATGGCATTTACACAACAATTGAGTAATTTTTCTTTACACAACGATGTGTCATTTCTACACAGCAAATGGTAGAATTAACACAACAATTGAGTAATTTTTTTTACACAACGTTGTGTCATTTTTACCCAACGTTAAGTATGTGCACTAGTTACACATGGGTTGAGTAATTTTTTACACAACTTGTGTAAAAATTTTTTAGAGTGCACGGACTTCCTATACATGGAGAGAGCATGATGCATGATACATCGTCGCTACCGTACGTGTGAGTAAAGGCGTAGCAAGATGACTGTCTGCTATGTTTTTGTGTTAAAGAGTGGAATTGCTTAAGTAAATAAACAAATTTTGCAAGAAAGTTGAAACATATTCCAAATAAGGCAAGGTAACGTCAAATCATTACATGTATTGCAGGAATATTTAAATTATTTCCCATTCAAGTTTTACGTTTGTTTAAAATATTACACAAAAGTCCGTCAGTTCATATTAGAGCTAAACGGAGGAGATTTGGTGCGCCCTTTTTGGCCTAGTCGGTGGCGACAATCTACGGATACGACGTACGCTTTAATGTTCTGTCCATTTTTATAGGAAGTCCGTATATTAGTTTATATTATGCAGTTAGTTGCATCTGTTAACACTTTGTGTAAGTATTGAAACTTCACAATCATGGCTGTAGACGCAGGGTTGAATCATCCTGTCCTCTTGATGGGGAAAGTTTCAAACCAGCAACGGTCTACACGGTTGAAGTCAGTAGTTACAGCGAAATAGACATTTACATAGGCATACCCCACGGCCTGAAGCGGGCAAAAGCTGAAGACAATGACAGCCATGGAAGACTCGAGTTAGCTTGTGTAAGACACTAACAAATGAATCAACTGCAGGTTATAAAGTTGTTAAAAGCATCTCACAACGTAGCTTTCGTCTATTAGTTCAGGCTTCTTTGGTTAAAATGTACAGAGCAAGTTATCTCAGTGGTATAAAAAGAAAGAATAAGCATTGGGACACGCTGTCACACACGTGAAAATTTGGTGTCTTAGCAACGTAAGACTCTCATACGATAAAAAGATATAACTCTGTATAAAACCATTTGGTTGGCCTCTGTGAATTAATGCACCAGTGATTTAGTACCAGTGGCGTAACAGGCGCGGGGCAAAGGGAACCTTCCCCCATACACACAAAAAAAGGGGAAGGGAGGGAAGAAAAAGAAAGGAAGGAAGAAGCGGAAAAGAGATGCAAGGAGAGAAAAGAAAAAAGAGAAGAATGAGGGGAAGGAAAGGAAAGAAAGACAGAAGAAAAATGAAAACGCAAAAAGAATGGGAAAGGGAAACAGAGAAAATGGGACTAGAAAGAAATTGGGCCAGCTATAACATCACAAGCAAGATTGATCTGCATTCATGAAACACTGTTTTGGTCAATGTATGAATTCAACATTCATTTAGAAAACTTTGTGAACATTCATTAAGTCACCTACAGTTAACAAAATAATATCTTTGGTTCACTTTATCGGAGGAAAGACTCTCCTCTCTTGCCCTCCTCATTACAGAAAGCGACATTTCTGCGAGCATTGACTTTGATGCAGTCATCAACACATCCAGTAAAATGATCATCTGACGAATAGAACTTAATTATAGGACATCACATCACACATTTAGAGACCGTTCTTGCAAGGAGATCAAGAACAGCAAGCGTGTATCTTTTCCTTTAACGTTTAAAAATGTTTATTTGGATGTTATATAGCAGATATATTTTCATGTTGACATATGAAATGTTAAGCTCAATTTCGTGAAAATTTTTCATTTTACCTGAAGACACCAAGTTTATGTAAGTGTTGACCATATCCCATACAATCTTTCTTCTTCCGGAAGCAGTTTAAAGTTTGGTCTCGCCGAACGGCTCCTTGCCAAACAGATATAGAGGACTAAAGAAAACCAATCATTCCCAGAATTGCCACCAATATTTAACGCAAGTAAAGATTCTTTAGTAATCCCCCCAATTTTTAACTTTTTTTCCTCACAGGAAACCCAGAATCTGCAATACAAGCTCCACATCAACATATTATTGTTTCAAAAGGGCACGCCGAAATACAAAGGGTGGTGTTCACATTTGCAAGAAAAATCGGAAAACTTAGCTACTACTTACAAGCCCGCGACATGCCATTTCCAGCTCTCTGAGGAGTCGCGATTTTTCAAAATTTTCTGTACGCTCCGCGCCATCTAATGACAGTCTTTCGAGAATGACTTTTTATTCTAGTCAGTGGAACAATTGGCCTACCGTACTCAAATGCTCTCATATCTGTCATCAGATACCTTACAACTCTGTCAGTTGTGTATTCTGTGTTGATGGACTCTTTAGTTATTGAGGTGCCAATTGAAATTTTATCAATGTTCAATGTTGCAGAGCAAAGGCGTTGCTACAGGAGGCAGGGGCGATTGCGCCCTTGCTCGAAAAAGTGCAAAATTCGAAAATTTACCATTTGGGACACCAGTCAAATGCAGTACGGTTTTCCAAGTTTTCCTTCATAAAATTCCATTTTTTTCTAAGAAAAGTTCCATATTTGCAATTATTAGCTTTAAAAAAGCAACCTTTTTTACGCGCCTTAGGTTGCAACCCTTAACATTAAAGCAATAAGCGATCGCTCATAAAGCAGTCAGTGGAAAACTTTTTCGAGGCGCTACAGTGCTGTTTTTTTTTTTTTTTTAATTTTCTTAATTAAAGGCTTTCATTTTTTCTGAAAAAGGCAGCAAAGTTTGGAGAGTGTATCGAATGTCGCCTAGAAGCCTTAATCTGCACTCCCTAGATAACACGACCATCAATCGACATACTACCTCAGATATATGCTAATAGGAAACAGATTCTTCAATAGTCCCCCAAGTATGCAAATTTCCTTGAAGGAAACTCTGAATCTAATGTAGTTTCTGCAATACAAGCCCCATATTCACAAAGTGAAAAAGACCTAAATTTTCGGTTCGTGCCCAATACAATAGTGCACACTTAAGTAAAAAACAGATTTATTTAAGAAAAAGTTGTTCTTGCCCGTAGAAAAGGCAAAACAAATTAGCACAAAATGTATCTTTTGGTCATTGGGATAGGGTGAGTTGCATGGTCTAAAATTGCCCTCCCCCCCCCCCCCCACTTTCATATTGCTTCCTACGCCACTAAACACAACACTTCCTCAAGGCCCTAAGACACCCACAAACTAACACAGTGCGCATCACCTCAACAGCTCAACTAGTGCAAAATAGGGAAACCTTTATGCTATTGCCCCCCCCCCCCTCCCCCGACAGTCAGGTCTGGTAACGCCACTGTTTAGTACCATAGGTGAACAACGACCACCAGCCTAAATAAATACTAGGCCGAGATGCTGCTGGAGCTGCAGAAATGTCAAGGTCCAAATAATGTAGAGAGTGCTCAAAAGTTTTCGGAAAACTCCAAGACGTTTCGGGTAAACTGAACAACCAACAATAAAAATGGACACGACAAACACAGAGCAAATCCGTAACGGTTTGTTTAATAACAACACCGGACGAAAGTGTGTTTGAATGCATGAATGCGACTGGTGAAAATGAAACAACACAAAACAATTACAACAAAACAAGAGGGGGGGGGGGGCTTTGACAAAACCGTACGCACTGAAAACGAACACGGTCGAAAAGTGAAGAAGGATAACCCGTACAGGCAAAAAGATTCACACTGAAACGAATGCAGTCGGATTGGCGCAAAAATAGTTAAAACTAGGACAAATGGGGGGGGGGGGGGAATTACATAGTATCTTACTTCACATTAAAGTATAGTGTGTAGAGAGAGTTTCTAGCTCCATGATAAGCCGGTTTTTAGCACTCAGGTCACGGTCAGAACCTCGGCATTTTATGGCTGTCGTAACGGTTACTAAGGGGCTGTATTGAACAAGGTGAAGGGGATTGAAACGTGCAGCTACCGGATATCCTTGAGCACTTTGTTTGACGGACGTTAGGTGTTTGGTGACTCGGTCCCGGAGACGGCGCTAGGTCTCTACCACATATAGCTAGCTACAGTCCCACAAGCTAAAATGTAAACTACATTGGAGAAAATGCAGGAAAAGCATAGATCATTCGAGGGAATGTCGGCCAGGTGAAAGTGACCACGAACATTGGCCTTCTTTCGAAACATTTGCCAGTGAGAAGAACTACAATCTAGGTCATGAAATTATTTTGTACCCAACCAACTGTAATCAATCCGTTCCTACGTGCCCAACAGCATAACGAAGCAGTATAGAATCTACCGCCATCTGAACTCGTGATTAAACCCTCTCAAAGACCACACCTGAAAAATACAAATAAGTGGAATTAAATGACGACAATTTTTACCAGTTAACATTTTACTTTATTACACTATTAAATTAGTTAGATACTGATCGAGCCTTAAAACCTCCATCTAACTATCTTATTCGTACTCCAGTTTTTGCCGTTGTCATTTTCAATTCAAAGCTTTTGTTTTCATTCGATTACTTCTGGTACAAACTGAGCTTTGCTTCACCCTCTTCCCACAGCTACATGCCCACACATCCAACTTGACAACGGAGAAGTAAATTACCAACGGAATGAATCTTTTATATCAATCAGAGGACATACTTCAACAGCACAATTTCGCTGTTATTCAGGCTACCGGCTGGAAGGCCACACGCTTTCATGCTTCAACGGAATTTGGAACGATACATATCCAAGATGTTTAGAAAGTAATAAATTAGCTGTACTGCGTGGGAGATTATCAAACTAAGCAGAATTGGGTTTTAAAGACATATTTCGCAGCCAAAGTTCATTGACCACAAAGTGTACATCTACCTTTTCTCTCCCAGGCGGTAAAAACAGCATCTCAAAAGCATATAGAGTCACATAAATTTGACATTATATTTCAACTCCTTAATGATAATGGGTTTTCTACGTAGGCTGTAGCGTTACGCTAGGTCAATCGGAAAATGAATTCCAACATTCCAGCAGTTATATCTCTCAGGGTCGAACCGAAAATTTAATAAGCTTAATAAGTTTAAGCAAAAGGAATCTGAGACTATCAGCCTACTTTACATAACAACCTGTTACGTTGTTGGGGAGTATTTAAGGAAAAATAATATTAATATTTGATTTTTAATATTTAAAATGAGAATATCTTGAGGGGGGAAGAAGGTTTCCCTTCATGGTTTGGAAGATATGGTCTTCATTATTTGTTTTAGCTCGAGCGAGACTCTAGTAAGATATACGCTTGTAACTCCTTTCGGTTTTTGGCAAAGAAAAATGGGCTTTAGCGAGTTCCCTTGGCTTATACCTCGGAGTTGTTGGTGCAAATTTATCATAGATTTTTAGCATAACTCTCCATTGTTTCGTAGAGCTTTCTACTTCCAATTCAGTTTCTTCAAAGGCACGGAAGTGCCAATTTTCAAAACAATATTGTACAGTCAAACATACAAAATCGATCCCCATATCCTACAGAGCAATAAATATTTCACAGGTAAGTGGTTAAAAAAGGATTTCATAATTTTCACCACATACATTTGTCAATTATCATTTACATTACTGTTGCAAAAGTCAGCATACAAACAAATTTAATACCTTAATGATTTTTTTCAGATGTGGAATTTGACGGGTTATGATTATAATTAGCATGTTCAAGCGATAGTACCTTCCTTCACTCTACTTGATTAGTCAAAATCAACTCAATACCACCTCCTTTTAAATCCAAAACGAGTTCATTACCCTCAGTAAACCCACGTCTAATTATCATAAAGGCTGGTATCATACTGTTTTGGGACATACGTTTTCCGTTTTCGTAACCTTCAATGTCTTTTTTCAGATGATTAACACATTATCCTAATAAAGATCATTTTGTGAACACCATGTACTTCTTCATTTATGTCAAACCTATGTTTTTTTTTCATAGAAGATGTGATTCGTTTCAACGTTTTTAACTATATTTAACATAACGGGGTGAAATTCGTTTTCTTTTCGTTTATATTTTCAATTGAAACGAAAGGAATTACTAATGAAAAATGAAAGCCTATTAAGAGGAAGAAAGAAAACTAGATGAAGCTTAAAGCTTTCTAGTCTGGTCCAATCCAGAGTTTTTGTTTCAAATAATAAAAAACACAATCAAAGGACACTTAAAGTATATAAAACACAACCTCCCGTCAGCATGAATCATTGAGCTATTATCCTTAAAAATATAAAACAATTAACCCCATATGAAGAAAATTTTCAAACTGTTTCGAGACAAACTTATCACAAGCAGTGTTAGACAATGCCCTAACTATTTGATTGATTTGGTAATTTTGTTTATCCAATCAATCCACATGGTTGCAACTGGTAGCCCCTCAATCAAAGAGCACTAACCAAGTGAGATTTTTATATCCTTCTCTTAAAATTATTTACCCCTTTTGATAAAATAGCCTCAAATTGAGATAACTGATATGACCACGTACAGTTAAGGGAAACTGCAACTTTACATACACCACTGGTGATCCTGGAAAACAATAATAGAGAATGTGTGTTACCTTGCCTTGAAACTGAGGCACAATTAAAAAGTTTTGAAGCAAATTAACACTATAAACTCTTGACATGTAATGAGATTATGATGTCGTTATGTTAGAAAAATGCGACTGAACTCGTTGTTCATAAAGATCAATACTTGATCTTCGTTTCAGGGCCGTGTTCTGTTTCCTCTCTTGGTTGGTATAATAACATGAGTATTCAGTACGAGATCCCTCCAGAATCAGACGAAATTGCAGAAGGATATAAACCAGCTGGCACAACTGCAATCTTCATTTGTAGAGAACATGGATTTGAGGCACGTCAAACGAAGAGATGCGTACGTGGAAGCTGGAGGGGTGACGAACCAGTTTGCTCAAGAAGTTAGTATTTAATCCAAGTTCAGGGCCGTCGGAAGATGCAACTGGGGGCATATTTTATTGGGGGAGGGGCTGCAGCCCCCCCCCCCCAATAATTTTGCCATATATAGTTTTTTTTTTTTTTTTTTTGAAGTGAACATTTTATTACAACGAAAGGTCAAAATAACGACTGCTTGGATACTATTAACAAGCCCGGGAAATATCATTTCCGGCTGCCTGAGGGGTTGCGATTTTTCAAAATTTTCTGTACGCTCCACGTCAACCGATGGTGGCGCTCCGCTTAGATAGTCAGCCCGAGTCAGCCCCCCGCCCCCCCCCCCCCCCCAAATCGAAAATACCTTCCTACGGCACTGAAGTTATAACACTAGATTTTCCTAAATCGAGATCAAGATTATCAGGAAGCTACATTTAAGAATGGCATGTACATCTCAAAATTATGCGATTGAATTTCATGGTCCATCGATGGGACAATTGCTTTTCTCAACGACATTTTTATGAGGGAAATACAGAACTTCCATTAATCAGGAAATTTTAATAAAGGAAATATTCTTTTGGTTCTCGAATTTACGTGGGAACTTGTTCAAACAACTACTAAGGGCTCACATGAAGATTTCATTGTAGAAAAACTTACACAACAACCTTTACTCATGCCTCCATCTAATGGGTTGAGCCAATAAAAAGGAACCTTTATTGTGCAAGCCATAGGATTTGACCGCAGTTTTCTTTTATAAGAAGTCACTCACCAGTTGCATCTTGAGAGTGCAACACAGAAACCCCAGTAGAACGTAGACGGTTTTGGGTGTAACTAGTATCTGAGTTTGTCACATGATCTGTGCTCCCAAGTTATCTATGCTTTCATTGTATTCACACACTGCAGTGCTTGACAATAAATTAATACATGCCTTTGTGGCCTGTTAGCGAATCCCAAATGTTACCGAACTTATTGTGTATAACTGTATACTTTGTACTATCACACAGTTAATCAGATGAGAAACCTGACTTTATCAATTGTATACGTCGTGTGCTTCATTTCCTCCCTAGGGCTATAAATGCAATCAGGCAGAATGAATTTCCTTTTACATTTGCCGGTGAAAAAAACTTGACCTTCTCCTAGTGGGCTAGACCGATCCTTTTCAAACTTGGTGGAAAGATACCCCAGGGTTGGAACTTGTGTCTTGCAGATTCCCGGAAGTGAAGGACAAAGGTCAGAGGTCAGAGGTCAAATTTAGGTAAAATCATACTTTTGTCTGTATTTCGGTAATGAAACATCTTAGTGACATGAAACTTCGCACATGTCATGAGGATGACTAGAACTACCCAAATATACGGTTGCCATGGCTCTGGAAGTGACGGTCGAAGGTCAAAGGTCAAATTGAGTCAAAATCGTTTTTTGTACATAAATCCAGGGAAAAACATTGCACCGATATGAAACATGAAACGTATAACAGGAGTGACATGCTCTGCCAAAATATTTCGTTGCCATGGCAACTCAGGTTTGAATCCGCGTAATAGGAGTCAAATGTACGGTTTAACTTCAAAAAGTGCTGGTTGTTGGCTTAAGTTTAAGGGTGGTGAAGATGTGCCCCAAAATGAGAAAATGGGTCACGTAGAGCCCGGTCCAAGGTGTAGCTAACCTTTTCCATAATTGCCTTGCGTACAGAAATCTTCTTCTTTAATTGTATGGGGTTTGAAAGTATTGCGAGTCAATATTTGTTACCGTTTCATCAGACGGAAAATAACGCATCGTGGATTCACAAATATTGGTGCACGCGGAAGTGACAATTTGACTTGCGCATCGTTCTTTTCGGGAATGTGCTTATACTAAAAACGCACTACATAAAATGCTGTTAATAGCTGAAATTCATAAATTCATCGTCGTCCATGATATCAGTTCAATAACCACTGCAATTGCTTCACGAACTGAATGGTTTTCCACTCTCCAGCGTAGGCCTACATAATTAGTTAGTTTGACTTACACATTTCCGCTAAATACTGTTAAAATTAAGAGCTCGGTTTGCGCGTCTGCTACTCAAACGAATTTCGAATATCACCACGCGAATTTCATGCCGCATCGTAGAAATCTAAAGCGCAATATTTTCAGGGCGCGGACGTCAGCTCGAAGACGTGAACTGTGGGCTAAAACGCCGCGTCGCCCTGGCCACGTCGTGTAATCTAAAGGTACGTTCACACTTGTCCGGCAACGGCAACGTCAACGGCAACGGCAACGGTAACGGCAAAAATATCCCACACAATAGAAAATGAAAGACTGTTCACACTAGCACGGCAACGGCAATGCGGCAATCCGGCAATCCGGTAAAAATGCGTCCGGCAAAAAAGTAATCGCACATGGAGCGATTCAACGCCATTTGCCGTTCGGCAAAAAAACCTACCAGCTTCAAAGTGTGCGTTCTGTGGGACGTTCGGTGATATCCCGCCCAAAACAGTGCACAAATTATTTGGGTCCGTACAACTACAAGATGCCTCAAAAATCTGACCAGATTATAAAAAAAACTGGCCATTCTTGTCCAAAAAGAATTATTCATATACAATGTGACAAATCATGGTTACCATGATAAAGTAAAATATTTTAACATGTGTGAAAAATAGCAAAAGAAATGGGAAATCCCCAATTCAATGGTAACTTTTTATATCATTTACGTTGATATCAGGTATTGTTAGTAGTATTATAACAATAAGCCATCAATCATTACTTTTGTTTTGCCCATGATGTAACGTACGCCAGACTTGAAAAAATACATGATTAGGCTATAAATTATTTCCTCTTAAGTAAAGACCTTTACTGCATTGCAATATTTATTGAGGAAAATGGGTCGCTCATTTTTTTTCCTTAAAACGTATGCCTATTTTGCCTGGCCCGACCTGACTTCTAAATCAGACAAGCATAATGCAGTCACGATGACAAAGGAAGAATATGAAAGTAGTGTGTGTGTGGGGGAGGGGGGCAATTTTGGACTATGCACCTCACCCTACGCCATTGACCAAAAGGTACACATTTGATTCTGATTTTTCGCTTTTTCTACGAACAAGAAAGATTTTTTCTTAAAAAAAAATTAAATACCACACCTTATTTTTTTTTCCAAATGAAACTGCGCACTGAAAAAGGTGGGAATATTCGTTTTTTGCCAGCCATGCTGTAACAGATAAGTAAGTATATCTATTTAATCTGCAACAATGCGACAGTGGCTTAGCTAGACTTTTTCCGGGGGCATTTTCTGATAACACTGTCACGAAAGTATTTGGCTCAAGTTTTGTTCAGATTTAATTATTCTGATGTAACCATTTTTTCCTCTTCCGATCTTTCTTCTGATCTATTTGATACGCAATTGCCATTAAAAATATCAGCTCCCCATCAATGTCTGCCATGTTCGATAATCAGATAATGATACCAGGGAGGTGTGATTAGTTACACCTCCCTGATGGAACAAATTTGTCAGGTTGAAATTCCAGTCAGTATCATCTGGTAAAATTTTTACGGTATGCGGTAATAATTTTTGCCGCCATATGTGAACAGCTCTGCCGGATTGCCGTTGCCGTTGCAGTTGCAGTTGCCGTTGCCGTTACCGTTGCCGCTGCCGTTATATGTGTATGCTCCTTAAAGCTCCCTAATGACGCGTGTGGCCGCACGCAGTAGACTTCGTAATGCGCATGTGGTAGGCTAAGCGCGCGTTTCTGACTGGTTAATGAGCTGTCCAAATTTGTTGGTGTTACATGCAGTGTTATGCGTTTTGTTCGTCTCGGCCTTACTATGGGGAGCTTACACGCGTGTAAACGCCAACTAACGCAACCACCTTCTGGAGGACAAATAACACACATGGAAGCTAAGTAAAGAAATGTGGTGCGTGGCGGGACGTCTTTTAGAACAACTAGTGCGTCCGCTCAATTTGACCTTTTGACCTTTGGTGCAAGCTCCTCACAGAGGTCATGTACCGACGTCACTGCGTTGCGCTTTTCTCTATTTTTTCATCCAGGAGTACATTGTGCAACAATTGTTGCGAAGGTTCTATTGTGCGCGCGTATCGGTTACACACCTACTGCGTATGATCAGTAACATCCTGTAAGCTAAATTAAAACACGCTGACGTCACTATTTTCACTTCTGGAACGCGTTTCTAGCACATCAAATTTGTCATGAGGTTTTTGTGGCTAAAATCCCCAAAGGTAGCATACCACAATTAATTCCTCCATGGACTTACACACTAAATCCAGAAAGTAAACGGGCCTCTAAAAGCTTGTCGAAGTTTTCTCCAGGGTCAGGCTACCCCTCATATGAAAGCTGACAAGTTGGCCATTCATGGCACTTTCAATTTACCATATCATGACCGTGAAGATTTTTTGCTATTTCACCTCAAAGTTCAAACCACCTTTTCCGAGCCTTGTTTTTCACTACAATCTCGGTATGCCTCCGCCAGCTTCTAAGGCCCATAATTTCCACAAAATTCCTTCAATTAAGCCCAAGCCCATTTTCTAACCAATGGTACTTCATTTGATATACTTTCAAAAGAAACTTACAGAAAACCTCAGCTCATTCCATAGCATATCAAAAAAAATGCTCCTTTTAGGGACTCTATCTGAGGGCGAACAAACGGACGCATTAATACACCTGCTAATTGGGATATGCTCCCCAAAGGAGCTTGATAGAATTAAGTCCCGTGTTTACTAGCGATGAGATCAGCAACTCCGCGGATTGCCCTCTTGTTTTAATTTAAATGTGACGTTTGGGGCCTGGCGAGTAAGAGACGTTTATCGCACAAAAGATAGAACGTCGCAATAAGTGTAATGAAATAAAAACATTAAAAGAACAGGTAACCCTCATTTGTGTGGAGATTAAAAAGGTCACTGAGGGACACATGTCGCACTGAATAAGAACATGTTATCTTTGAATTATGCACTCCTTTCAACCCCAATCATTCATATTTGTGTCGATCTATTGTTTTTTATTTTTATTTTTATTTAATGATCCCATTGAAACCTCCAGCACTATTTTGTATTCTGATTATCACTTACTTTTAAGAAACTTTTGTGTACTTTCAGTTCCATGTGATCATGAAGCCTTGCTTAATGGTGAAGTCGTTTATACACTAGAAGGTGATGAGCGCCCTCTACAGGTGCATGGTGTAATAAGAACCTATCATTGCTACCCTGGTTTTTTCATTAACGATGATGAGCCATCTCAATGTGATGCCGGTACTTGGACTAGGAGACTCCCCGTTTGCAATGAAAGTACGAAAGATCAATCACGGATGTATAAAATAAAATTATTTTTTCATTTAAACGACTTGAACATTACTGTTAACTGGCTTTTACATGAATTTTGGTTTTCCGCCATGTGTTGTAATTTGTATGTCCCTGAAGACTGATGTTTTCCTTGCATCCCAGTAGACTTACCAGTTTCGCCGTTTCATTATATCTTAGTTCGTCTTGATTCATTGTATAACCATTGTGTATTATTTTAAAACTCATTTCAGATAAGCGACCGAAAGTAACCTCATTTGTTTACCAATGTTTCGGCTCCTCATTGCCTGAACTAAACATTCATTATTACATCAATATTATACCTCTTGTGTATATAGAATATAAGAGTTAAGTACCTCAAACATAAAAGATGGATAAGCTGCTTCAGAACAGGACATCATTAGGGTGTTTTCATTTTCTAATGAGTGCTGTTCTGCTGTTCAGGGTTGTGCCTTTTCTTTTTGTTGCAATAAAGTATTTAACAACTAACATTTTAAATGGACACTGTCCGTGAAAAAGGCAAAACAAGTTGAAAGTGTGTGTTTGAAAGCACTGGTGCGATTTTTGAAACACAAGAAAAAATAAAAAGAAAAAGAGTGGACCTGGACGAAAAGGTAACAAACTGAAAACGATCACGGTCGAAAGGGGAAAAAGAGGACAAATCCCGGTGCAAAAAAAGGGTTGAAAGAGGTCACGGTCACAGTCTCGGCGCGTTATGGCTGCCGTAACGGTTAAGTTCTGTATTGACCAAGAGGAAGGGGGGGGGGGGTTGAAATATATAGCTACCGGATATCTTTGGAGACTTTTTGATGGACCTAAGGTTTTCAGGGAATCGCTCCGCGAGGAGACGCTTGGTCTCTCACACATACAGAGAGTTAAAACTTCCATTAGCTAAAATTTAAACTCCATTAGAAGAAATGCAAGAAAAGCGTTGGTTGACAGAAAACCTATTGCCGTTAGGGACTAAATGTTGACGAGGGTATTAAATGAGACGAAATTCTTTGATCATAATTGTACTGTTACACTGAGATTCTGATAAATAAAAAAGGGGTTTCGAACCTGGAAAAGGGGGTTCCTGAAGCATGCTTCCGTCCTTTCATTTCTCGTCCAGCCTTCTAAGCTTACGCATAATAGTAAAAAAGAGTTAAAACTACCCATAATTCGTACAGGCAGCTTCTCTAATGCAATTTTAAATCAAGCAAATCACTAATTTCATAGGTAATGGAATATTTTGATCAAAAGACGTTAATAATATTTGTTTAAACATTTCTTTCTTATCGACAGATGTTTACTGTCCAGATCCTGGCGTCCCTGATGGTGGGATTAAAGTTGGATCTGATCATTCCTACAGTAAAGTTGTTTCTTACGAATGTGACACACGTTACATCCTAAAAGGCGAGAGTTCGATCCAATGTCAAGCTGATGGAACATGGAGTGCCCTTATACCAACTTGTAGATGTATGTATTTCTGTAAAATGTAGAACGTAAAAGATGTTAAAAATGCAATGAAATGATGCATACTAATTACGTTAAAGGCCGTTATTAGAAAATTGCACACCATTTGTTATTTGAAACAAAACTAGATACGTCCTGAAACTTTTCACTTGCGGACAAGGTTGATAATGCAACATATTATAAATTATCCATGATTTAAGTAGGTTGCTTTTACAACGTTTGAGTAATTTAATTACAAAATGTAAAAAATATCTTAAACACCAATGCGGTACTGACCGGTGTACCTTCTATTTTACTAATGTAAAAGCGTAATCACTTTTATCACCATTTAGATATTACTCTTCACTATTCCACATTCCTGTAGAATAATTTACAAAATGTACAAAATGTACTCTTTTTATACTTCATGTACTTACGATTTCATTAGTGATTCAATGTGATCGTCCAGAAGAACCTAGAAACGGCCATTCAGATGCTAATCTTGAAAGTTACGTTTATCAAGGAGCAATACACTATGGTTGCGATCCTGGATACATACTTACAGGAAGTAGCGTCATCACTTGCAACGAACACGAGCAATGGTCTCCTGAACCACCCCTTTGCCTGGGTAAAGTTATATCTCAATATTTTATGTTTGGTTTAAGCATTCATCCATCACGCATCCATATATTCGTCTTATGTAAATATATACTCATTAATGTATTTAAAAGCGCTCTGTCGATGTGACTTCACGAAATGGTAAGTGTCAGTTTGATTTTCGATCCTTCGATGCAAATCAAATACTTACGCAGGTTAAAAAAATATTTGGTTTTTCCCAAAATGAGTTTGGGGTCGTTGGTGGTTGAGCGTACTGACTTGAACACCAGAAGTCTCAGAGAATCATGGTGGACACACACTTGGAAAATTTCTGGGGCCTAAATTTCACTTAGCATATTCGTTAAAAGTAACGCTGAGGGAATTAATTATTTTTGGAATCTCCGCAAGTTGCAACATTAACTTCCCCAAAGATGGAGGAGACTCTTATCAAAACTTTAAACAATCGGATTATAATATTATCTGATATCGCTGATTTTTGACCCACGCTTTAAATACATTGGTCTTTACCACACGTACATTGATGCGCTACGTACAGCGGCGTAGCTAGGATTTTTTCTAGAGGGGGCAAAGGTATGAAATTTCCCCCAAATTTTTCCCGGTCACTGTGTACATAAATTATGCATTTTACAAGTATAACAACATTACCATGTCATTTTGTGATAAATCTTGCATTTTGATCTTAAAGTATAACATACAGCAGTCGGAAATAACAAAATATATTATTTTTGTCAACAATATCTGGTTTATTTGAACGTACAAATGCTGTGGCGTACGCAAGATTTTTCTGAAGGGAGGGGGCTGCAGTACGGTCTAAGGGGAGGGATGTCCGGAAATTTTTGGATGTTTTCAAGTAGCCAAGATGCCAAAAGTTGCAAAATGCTCGACTTTGGCAGGAACAGTGTTAAAATTTGAATCGTGGTGGTTCATAAAAAACTGACACTTTTGTGCCTTTACATGCATTCTTATACCATTTATGCTACCTTACGAAGTAAAACTTGTCATTAAATTTGCCCACATTTAGGAGCCAAATAAAAGAGCATTGATCGGTATAGGATTTGCTGTTTTTCTTGGCCACAAACGCTTTTTTATCATAACGATAATCTAAGAGAAGCCCACCAAATTTTGGAAATTTCGAAAAATTAGACCCCTCAAATGGCCGGAAATAGCATTTTCCAGACTTATACGAAAAATCTAACGAGTTGCTATCTTCTTTTGTCGTTTGGAATAGTATGCTTACTTCAAAATATGTTCGCAAACTGCAAAGTGATCAGAGAGTTAAGAGCTAATTTGACCCCAAAAATGTAATTTTGCCCAAAAGAAAGAACGAAGCACTACCATTGGTTGGCGCGGAGCGAAAAGAAAATTTCGAAAAATCAGACCCCTCAGATGGCCAAAAATAGCGGTATTCATGCTTATAAAGAAAATCTGTAGTCTTTACTCTAATCGTTTCCACCAGTGGGGTACAGAGTCTACATTTTTAAGTAAAAATTGGAATTTGACAGATTTTGCCTATTTGTAGGAATTAAAAAAATTGGCATCGCTGAGGGGCCTTGCAGAGGCATTCCATCCCCTTTGAAAATTTTTGGAAAATTGGGTGTCCTTATATATGCATCTGGTGCCACATATGCTATCTTTTGAAGTAAAATCTGTGTTACTTAAGTTTGATTATGTATTTTTAAGAACAGAGAACAAAGAAAAATGGCATCGGCGAGGGGAGGGGGGGGGGTGCATGGCCCAATGCCCCCCACCCCTCGTATGCCACTGGAAGGAGACCAAATAGTGACTCGATCACACAGGATATCCTGTTAGAACAGCAGTCTGTTAAGTGTAGGAGGCTGCAAGGTACTCATGGACCCGTTTATTGTTTCACGCCAAGTGAGCAAAAAGCTATTTTCCCGAACTAGCCTGTAAACTTCCAAGGATGAGGTTAAGTAACAAAATCTTAGTATGCCCATGGATCCCGTTCATTCTAATTTCTAGACTAACGTTAAGTTTATCGTTGGCCATGGATTGTTTCAGCCCCATCCATGTAAGTAAATCGGTATGGTTTAAACTCCTCCCGCTACTAGCTTGTAGGACATTATAACCTCTGGGGTCTACGTTAGTGACTTGTCATTTTTCACATCCTTTTACTGAATTTCCAAAGTGTACAACGCAGAGACTGTGTACACGGGGCTAAATTCGGGTTTACAACCTTTCAGTGTTAGTTGTACTGTATCAGCTGTTGTTAAATTCCTGAATAACAGCTTCCTGTGCACTGAAATGCACTGATCATAACACCCGCGGGTATACATGAGAACATTCAATCTGCTACGCGACGAGGACGTTTCTGTGGAACGCGAGTAGGGCCGGTTCATGCGACACTGACGAAAGCTGGGTTGCATGAAAATATTAAAGTACGAATTTATGTATGAGAAACGTTTCACAATTTCTAATTCTAGCAAAGATTTTGAGAAATTTTTCTAAGAATAAGAAAATTCATCAAATTTGCCCAATTTCATCAAATTCCCCGAATTTAATCAAATTCCCCCAATTTATTTTCTTGGGGGCAACTTGCGCCCCTGCCCCCCCCCCCCCCCGTAGCTACGCCACTAATTACGTACCCTCTGTGCTGAGATCTGTTTGTGCATAACAATTGTTTCCCTTTAGTTCCATGCGACAATATGGGCGTAGATTTCGCAGGGATAGGGGGATGTATCACCTGACATTTGACTAAAGGGAATGTCCATGTTGGTCTGATCACCGCCCCAATGTTACGGACAGAAAACAACATAATTTAATTTCTAACATGTTGGTGTCCAATATTTTCAGCATCCCTCTTGCATCGTAGTCGGATACTTCCTTCATTACTGACGATTTCAGCATGTAGAGCATCATTATTCACCGATCCATTGAAGTCCCCGTCGTTTAATTTAGAACTTTCTATTGTCATTGAAAGTAGTCATAAAACAGTTATTTTACAACACTGGAGTGAACTGATTATTTTGGTATCACTATGCTATAATCTTTTAAAAGCATTACCTTTTGAACCATGTGTTTTTTTTTTTTAATTTTAAGGTCAGTGCCGCCTTCCTACATGCCCTCGAAACTGGCACTGGACGCTACGCGGTACCAGCAGGTATAGTAATTGCTACTACTATAATAATGACAGAATGGTCGATCCTGGGACTCGTCTGACATATCGTTGCTCCAACGGCTTCTTTAAATGTCAACAGGCGGAACCTGTATGCCGAGATCGCGTATGGGAACCAGGAACACAAAACCTATGCCAAGCAAGTGAGTATTTTTGTTGCCATAGGAAATTTTGAGAGCTTCACAAAAGGTAAGTCACTATTGTATTACATCATTTTAGCTTCTATGTGAAGATCTTCCATATCACATCAGACTAGACAAGCATTGTTTATTAACAAGTTCCAATTGGCAATGGATTTCAAAACCCACGTTTTTTAAACATTTCTTTCAAATATGTTTGTTTCTTTTGGGATTCATGTCAACAATTTTTGGTGGCGTTATATTTTACAGTTGATACTTTCACTCTTGCTTGGCAATTTCTACCAAATAGCCCAGGTTTTATTCCAAAAGTACAATTTTTAAAATTTCTTATCGTAAGACTGTTAAATTCGATCTTTTACTTATAAAATTCGTACCTTTATTTCCTTAAATTCGAAATTTTATCCTCCGAACTCAAATATAAGAAAAGAAATGTTTGATTTCAGCAACTTTAGAGTTCAAATTTAGAAAGGGAAAGTCCGAACGGTTTTTCAAAGTAAAATTTTGATTAACTCAAGTAAAATTGTGAATTTAGACAAAAAAGTAAGTAAGAACCCCCCCCCCCCCCCCAAAAAAAAAAAAAAAAATGAAACGCCGAACTTTAAAAAAAAGACAGCTTGATGTTACTTCAAGTGGGCATGAAACGGCCACAAAAACTTTTTTGTATTGCAAGATTCGATACAGTAATTTACAAATATCATCTCACACCCCATTAAAAACCTGTACAATTCGGCATAAATGATATTTGAAAGAAAACATTAAAAATCCAATTTCGAAAAATGCCGCAACAGGTCACCTGACTTTTATGACCCAGTTGGCGGCACAAACCCCACCCTGTTTAGGAATGCGCATCTAGATGTGGAACTAATGTAACGCTCGGTAGGGTCATCTTATCTTAGCAACTCCATGAAAACGAGTGCATCACAATACTCGTCCAACATACAGAGCAAAAGGGGTGGGCCATGGTGGGGATTCGGAGCAAATCATTGGCCAATATGTTCTCGTGCAATTGCGCACGTGTGAAAACAGTTCTGTTTTTGTGCAAGAAAGACGCGATTCGGGCGCTATACCGAACAGCTATGAACATGTATGGACAGTCCACAACAAGCGCGTCCCCACTACGAGCGCGTCCCTGTTGTATTAGCTGTTTGGTGAAGGTGTTATTGCAAATACCAAGCACGCACCACGCAATGCACCGTTCACATTGTGGCCAGTGGTTACCCTGACTGCTTTCGTATACGTAGCACCGGTGTTTGCAATGATGTTCTCGATAACACGCGTTACCATGCACACATTATTCGATGATTGCGAGCTCCCTGGTACAGTGCTGCTAACCATGCCTCCAATGACGTCACCATCTTGAGACGCGCTCACATTCGTTCTTTCTCTTTCGGATTTCAAATGGGCTGAGCCTGGCCTGTAATTGAGAATTCACAACGTCGTATTTCGGTATTAATGGACATAATTTTGTACGGAAAACGTTCACTTTATGTCAAGGTGTACCCAAAAGAATATTTACAGGGAAACTCACTTTGACCGTGTCATGCCCACTTTCAGGACTTCGATATTTATCAGACGAGTGTAAATTAATGTCAACTGGTCTTCTTAAATTTCGAAAAAATCAAGTATAAAATAAGCAAAAGTAAGGATTTCAGAACGATGTTTTAAAGGAAGAACTTTGATTTTACTCAAGTAAAACTATTATGAATTTCGACAAAGAGAAAGAATTAATTCGAAAAACAAATGAAAAAGGAGAAATAGGTAAAAATAAAAAAAAAATAAAAGGTCGACCTTAGAAAAGGAAAAGTTTGATGTTACTTCGGAGTTTCGATATTTACCGCAATATAAAATATTGTCAACTGTTCTTCCAAAATAACTTTTCATATTAATTTTAATTTTTTTTTCAAGTTGGGTGTACTTACCTGACGTTACGTGATCCTCAGTTGACAGTACGTTACACATACCCCGGTGGAACAGAGTGTGTCCATTTAACCTACCATCAGCGGCAAACTGTCGTTGAATATTCATGTAATATTGGCTACAAAATTCGTGATGGAGATCCAAGCCGAGCCACATGCCGGGAGAGAAATTGGTCGCCTCAACAACAACCACGTTGCGAAGAAGGTAGGAAATAGAATCTGTGATCCTCCTTCTGACAAGGAATCTTAATTAAAAATACTTAAAATGTTATGACTGTTTGAACAACATTGTAAACAAGCATAGCCGGGGCAAGATGGACTTCGTCTTTTCATATAATTAATGCTTCATTTTGTTTCATTAATTTACTGTCTACAGATAAAGTGGTAACATTTTCTTTTTTAAAATTATCTATGTATTTTAATAGAATATTGACTAGGTATTGCTGTCTTGTTATATAGTGTTAGTGATACATATCCGATGGAGACTCTCAGAGTAGTATACAACAGCCTTGCAAACACTTTCACATAATTGCAAATTGCACTTTCCCCAAAATTGCAACAAACAGTAACAAAAAGGATTTATCATTTCTTTCTCATATTACCTTTTTATCCCTTCGAGGGCTTGTTAAAACATTAATAGATATCAAATAGATAATCAAATCTACCACCTCACTTTTGTATTTGCTTTCGAGGGCTTTCTTGTGCAAACCTTCATAGATAGCAACTGAATTTCTACCGCATCACTTTTGCATTTGCTTTCGAAGGCTTTCTGGTGCAATCCTTCATAGATAGCAACTGAATTTCTACCGCATCACTTTTGCATTTGCTTTTGAGGGCTTTCTTGTGCAAACCTTCATAGATAGCAACTGAATTTCTACCTCATCACTTTTGCATTAGCTTTCGAGGGCTTTCTTGTGCAAACCTTCATAGATAACAACTGAATTTCTACCGCATCACTTTTGTATTTGCTTTCGAGGGCTTTCTTGTGAACGACTTCTTGGAAAAATTGGTCAATAATGCTCCCATGCCTGTTTTGGCCTTTCTTTTTCTTTTGTAGGAAAACTTCCAAAGACAATATATTTTTTTCTGAGAGAACTTATTATCCTTTAACTTTTTGAGGGTTCTACTCTAAATCATAAAATGTTGTATTTTATCATATGTTCAATCAGTGGCGTAACTCATAGGGCGCTCGAACCTTGCAGAGCCAGCCCCCCCCCCCCCACCGACCAAAAGGGGCCTCCGCTTCGCTGATGCACAGGGAAAGGAGGTTCCTCTTTGGATGGGGATTGACTCAGTTACTGGAAAAGAAAAGCTCATGCATGACTGAATGAGACAATACAGGCTAGGGTGTAGGCTTCCTGGTCTTCACGCTTACCTCTAAACTTTGCAAAACTAGTCCGCACACTAATACGGCGGGCCTAAACTTGACGTTCAAAGTGTGTTTCTAACAACTCCTTGGATCTTGCACTTTCCTGGTAAGACCTCATCATGAAGCGGGGGCTTTAGACTTAGGAAACGGCGGCCTCCCGACTCATCGTTATGCCGCTGTGTTGAATTCTGCCTAGCCACCTTGAATATGGCGAAAAAATGTGATAGTCACTTTTCAATAGCTATTAATTGGAACTGTAAAGGAGGGGATAAAGTCCAGCACAGTCTGTGGCATCCATATGCAATGGTAATATTTCTGTTCACAAGGATAAAAATGACACATAAATACACAAAGCAAAATATGACATGTATGATATAAGATATATTCTTAACCAGCTTTCATAATTTTCAAGTGTATAAATAACATGCTTCTTCGTGAGGCTGAAATATTCTGGTCAACTCTTTTGTACTAGGACACTGCAACCCCTGACCAACGTATCTTCCTTACCCATAACCTTGGAGAAGAATACATAACAAATATCACCATCAGTGCATCAGAGCCAGGATTGGCATCAGGTCATTCATTATGGTAGAGGGACCTGGACGGCATCTATACATGCCGTCAAATCTTTCACAACTACCCCTCCCACCCTCTCTTCCCTTGCCCCACTGTTTGGAACACAATACCAAAACTGCATTGTAAAGTTTTCGTAACTGCATATGTTGCCAGATACAAAAGAAACTTGAGTCTTGGCAAAAGGAGCTATACAAGACATAGGTTTGAACCACAGAATTATAATATGTAGAACTGGCTTCGAAATAACTGACAATGATATGTATTGAGGCGAATTGAAGAAACACATCTTAACACTAACGTTGTACACAAGTGGTAGATCCTACATATACGGACTACGTACGTACGCCTCTTTCAGGCAATCCTGTACATGAGGACTACATATGTACACGCGCGAAACTAGTTTTTCTTTCCTGCATTTGTTGCACCAATTAATTTCTTTCTTTAAAGGGGCTCATTGAGTTAATATTGATAACTTAAAGAGAGTGATAAATGGTCACTACAACATAACAATGCTTATAGATAGCATTTTAAGAGAAGGTTTCATATCCAATAGTAACGATAAAAGCTAAAATTTTGAATTTTGAAATGTCCTGACTTGTAACGGTTTTGTGCACAATTTGAAAAAGTGTCTGGTCACCAATATTTCAAAACCGAATTGAACCGTTAAGTACTCACACATAAAACAGTTATTTGTTTGTAGGATATGGGGTTTGTCTAAGATTGACCATTTGACATAGGTACAGGGTATGTGAAGAAAACTTGACAGGTCTGGAAAAAAATGTGGAATTTCATGAACCAACTCCATGTTTTATTTTTTAATATTTTTGCGTATCTTTTGATGAAAAGTAAGTTTTTTAATTGTTACAGTACCAGTATCTCACAAGAAGTCAACTTTATGGAGTCTTTTTTTTCAGCGTACCCTTGTTAATGTAAAACAACAGCGTAGGCTGTCTATTCTGGGGGCAGCGCAAATCTCCAATTCACCTCACAGTGCCAGTTCTACGTATTGTAATTCTGTGGGCTGAACCCATAAACTTGGGGTCCAGTGTAGTTTTTCTACCCTTGCCAATATTTAATGCTCAATTCAAAGACAAGGAATACACAGGCATGGGCCTGACATTTCAAAAAAGGGAGGAAATTCACTGGCAGGGGGTCACGGGCTCACAGCCCACCTCAGGCCACCATGGGTGGGGTTGAGGTGAATGCAGAATCGTAAATTTTCTGCGGAACGGGAACGGCGACAAAAATGAGCGAAAATCTGCTGATGAGAGGAAACTAACAGCTCACGCCTATACAACAAAACAGGGACTCAGGTAGTTTATTATGTCTTACCAACTTGGACATGATAAATGAACTAAAAATTCAATATTTATTATTTTCTAGACAATATCAAATCAAAAGCTCAAAAACACCTTTATTGATTTCCTGCATTTGACTGGCTGAAAACCATTCAAAACGTGTCTCCAGTTACGTTCTAGACTGACCTTCGATATCTGGCCCAGGAGAATAAGTTTTATTTGGGGTTCCTTTCAACAAGTACACCTGCTTGTATAGTAACTTTTTTTTTCAAAAAATAAGCAAAATTTGCCTAGCAAATCAATGCAGCTTGAATAAGTATCTGTCAATACACCGTAGTTTAAAAAGCTCATCTGAACAATGATGGCAAGTTCCTCCTAGTGGTAACGTCATAATGGGCAAAAAATACGGGGAAGTAATACTTTTATCTTAATTTTTTTTATAGGCATATATTCAAAAGTGTTTATGAATGGGGATACATGCAGGCTGTCCGGTCTCAAATGAGATTTAAGACCTCTGATTATGTGCACAAAAGCAGCAGACATCAGCTATCATCTCCGTTTACTCAGACATGGCCGAAGACATGAGCAAAGACATCATACTCGGTCTCAAATCACACTTAAGATTACTGACCCTCGCATTTATCCCTTAAATATGAATTGAAGTTAACAGAGAAGGACAGCCGTACTTAGCATTATCACCATCCTTTTTCTCCTCCTCATGAACCACATCCTCTTCCTCTCAATCCTTTGCCTTCTCCTCCTCCTCTTCCTCATCCTCATGTAGACATGTTTCCTCTTCTGTGTCATTTTCTTCCTCTGCCTACTCGATTTCCCAAGTTTCTTTGTCACTCTCAGTTTAGCTAAATTCAGTACGGTATTCGGCTTATCAAATGAAATAGTGCATCTCCCATGTAGCCGTGATGCTATCAAACCAGTACCTAAAGATTTAACAAAAAACAGAAAAGAAAGGGTTTGAAGTGGTACAATTTTGCAAGTTGTTTTGTGATGTGCGGTAAATGGCTGAAAGTCTTCTTTTTTTTTTCCTTTTTTTTGATTTGTGCACCTTTGTAGTGATAAAATTCATCAGTTACATTATAATCTGTCCATTTTAAGGAACAAAAAAATTAATAATTATAATAAACATTTACATATATTAGGGCTTTTCATATGCTATTAAAAACAATAGTTGCCCAAACAATGGCATGAAGACAAACTTGCACATACAGAGTAGTGAGTAAACCAATGTTTCATCATCTTTATATTTCATTCAAAATGGTAATACGTGCCATAAACAATCCCACTTGGCTCTGTGTGTGTTTTCAGCAAAACTTTTTTCACACTACATGTTTTCCTTAAATAATCCTGCCCATATACCTCATATAATCATCACTTATGTTTTAACCACACACGTAGAGATAATGAGGATTTTACCAGATCAACATGATCTTGAGGCACTTACTGTACACGGGCAATAAGTGCCTTTGCTTTTCGACACATAGGAGAGAATGAGTTATACTGCTTGTAGCAGGGCGGATTTTTCGTGTGAGGCGAGGAGGGTGGAGGCTGATGGCCAATCATCTGCCCGAACGAATTTCTACAAGGAGTGCTACCATCGATTGGGACGGAGCGAAAAAAAAAAATTGAAAAATTCCGACCCTTCAGATAGTCGGAAATGGCAATTTCCCAGACTTGTAAATACTGTAGAACCTAAGAAGTCATTATTTCGAGCGTTCTTCTGCAAAAATATTCCTTTCAATTAAAAATGTGAAAAATGCAAAATGATTAGAAAATTACAAAATAAAAGGCAGGGGTGGCCATTTTACATGTATGTAGGAGGGGAAGGGCGCCAAGCCTTTATATAGTTACCACTGACCACCGTCCGGTGGTGTCCCCTCTCCTTTGAAATTTTGCTGTCTCTAAGGGCTTCGAAAAGTCGTGCTATATTTTGGTTCTTTTCATACGAAATCCATGTGCTGGAAATTTTTTGATTTTTATTTTATCAATGAATAATATTACTCCTAATTTGTACAAAAATGTAGCATGATGTGCACGCCTAAATTGTTCCGTTAATCTGTTTCGTCATATTTTTCAAAAAGATCACAGCAGCCTGTGAAGCAAATATTTCCCAATTATCCTCCCGTTAGGCCTCAAACTCCCATTTATCCCCACCCTTCTGCCTGAACAACTTCCCATTTGTTTCTCCTGTTGCCCGGATTGAAGGTCCACTAAATTGATTACAATGTAAATATGGCTGTCCGAACTCCCTACAATGGATGAGTTTACGACTAACACCTTTTGAGAAAACCGATATGTCATGTTCCAAGATGTTTTTGAAGAATTTTCAGGCAGATTTATGAGAAGATTTGCTCACGCTTAATTCATGTGTAAAATTGAAGAAAAGGCTACTTTTACCGTTGCCCGGTTGGGGGAAAAGCACTGCAGGTTAAAAGTATAGAACAAAAAGTTTTGCACAATTTATAGCTCCCATTGAAAAAAGCTGCAAAATCTTAACCACACAGCCTCCTCGAAAATAACCGACTACAGGTATAAGCCGACTCTTAGCTTAATGTTGACTTTTAGTGTACTGTAGTTTGTCTTTAGAAAATATGATATGTCAAAGATGGCATTTGATCGATTTCTTTGGCCCAAATTTTGGGTTCTGTATACACCTGTACACCTTCCCGTATATCCGTGTAATTTGGCAATTGAAAACATCCAAGAACTTTTTTCGGCAACCTTTGCCGAAATTCTACCATTCCGGGCTAAGTTTAGTTTGCGCAAGACTATGATGGGAGACTGAGGAAATATTGGGTAAATTGAAGGAATTTGGATGTACTGACATTTCGGGCAAAGTGATGTGCAAAACTATAAAAATAGGTGAGAAATGAGTTTTTTCATAGGCTGCCCGAACAATCAATCTGAGTTTTTGAGAAAATGGTACCTTGACTAGGATGTTTTTTGTTTTTTCAGGCACATTTTTGAAAGACTTCAGGTACGATAGGAGTTTTGAGTGGAATTAAAAACATATCAGATATTTGAAGACTCAAATGGTTGCCCAATGTTTTTTAGACCCATACCCCAAATTAAGATCTTGCAGAAATTTGGGGACAGTCTGCCCTCTCCTCCTGCCTTGTATGCCTATGTGGCAAATGGCCAGTTTGGAGTTCAACTTTCCCAGTATCTAAGCGGTGTGCAATCATTGGCTTGGGGGGTAGCATGAAAATAAACTTTTTGCAAAATAAACCTCCCAGATTGCAGGAAAAGGCCCTTCCCATGCCCTTTAGGTTGGGACTTTCGATGTTACCCTATTGCCAATCCATCAGATTGCAGGTAAAGGCCCTTCCCATGCCCTATAGGTTGGGAGATATGGTTGGGACTTTCGATGTCACCCTATTGCCAATTCATCGGAAAACTTGAAACTGTATACCTTGAAATTGCTATTACTTTGTAGCAATTATAAGACAACACAACATGATGAAGAATCAATTAGGCGAAATGGTCCGTTAATACTACGAAAGAAAAAAAAATAAACCTTGGAAAATTTAGACTAAATCCGATGCTGGCGGGAGAATTGAATAGTGGACTAAAAATATCAGCCTTTATACAGTATGATAACCTTTGTCCTTACCTATGCCACAGAAAGCATCCACAACCACTGCCCAGGTGAGGTCAAAGCCTGGATAAGTTGGCGGTAGAGGCCTACAGGTTTCTGTTCATGTTCCACAAAATTTCCATCGTGACAGGAAAGTGGCTCCTATTCGCAGATGATGTGGTTATTTGTTGAACCATTGTGCCCATTGGAGAGGTTTCGTTCCCTTAACTGCTAACACATGCCCAAAGACACTGTTGGTCAGCTGTCTATTAACAGAATCAGAATCTAGAAAAAAGCAGACAGGGGAATATGCTTAGTTATGCACAGTATCTTCTAAGAACCATAATTCAAGTACAAACAGAATGCGAGGCATTCACACTCTCCAATCAGCAGTACAAAAATTACACCATTTGACCCCTATCTGTGCCATTTTGTTTATATACTCTCAGGTCCCATGATCCCTCTTGTGTAATTTTAGCAACGATTTAAAACCTGTTAACTGGAGTCAGTCACTGCGGTCATTTTTCTTCTTTTTTATTTTTTTTTAAAGATGGCAGTGTTAAATCCAAGAAAATGGACAATCAGCATCTTGGAAATAGGGCAAAATGGGCCACGCCCCTAAATCCCAAATAACAGCTTTTCGACCGTTTTTGTAGCTGACACCGGACTATAGGTCCTCAGTCACTGAGTTCAACACCTAAGTGATCGATTCCTGGTGTCAAAATGCTTGTGCCTTTTGCCCGCGGGATATTTAATTAAAAAATTATTTATTAAATATAAAAATAATAAAATAATGTTAATTGCCAAATCATTATATGGCCAGTCTCCCTAGCTTTGACGTTATGCTTGCCACGGAGGACCCTGATATTGTTGTCGGGCGGAGACCTGGCTGAATGACTCAGTTGCCTTTGTGCATGGAAGTACTTTTCCATGCTTTGTGGAAGTGTTTCCCGTCACGTTCAATCATGGTCAGTCTTCCGCCGTGACCACAGATTAAGGGAGGGGAGTGTTCATCGCTGTCGAGAATATCTTTATTGCTTCTACCTAACCTAACCTCATTAGGCCTACTGAGTGTGAAAGTACATGGATACCATTACATTTCAAGGGGTTATCACCTGTCTAAAAGGTGCATTCTATCGACCTTAGTCGACTAATCGTTATTATTTGTTGCATCCCCAAATTCCCAAAATGTATCAATGCTCTTAGGTGATTTCAACTTATCCAGTGTGGACTGGGAATCTATATCATTCAAACCAGGGGGTGGTTGATATAACCCACAGGGCCGCCGAGGGGGGTACAAATGTCCCGGGCCCTGTGCAATTTGGGTCTCTCCCTGATCAAAAGTTTGTAAATATAATTTATTATGTATTGATACAGATGGCAGACTACAGTGGCGGATCCAGAAATTTGTGAAGTAGGTAACCATTGGGCTGTGTCTTGGGGGAGGTCCGAGCTGTAGGCTAAGGGGAGGGGTGTCCACTCCACTAAAATATCCAGAAAGAATACAAACAATTCTCTAACGCCTGTCTTATGTTGCTCTAGATTTTT
This sequence comes from Holothuria scabra, assembly GCA_037179385.1. Classification (NCBI taxonomy): domain Eukaryota; kingdom Metazoa; phylum Echinodermata; class Holothuroidea; order Aspidochirotida; family Holothuriidae; genus Holothuria; species Holothuria scabra. The sequence goes on along the minus strand of CM074185.1, from coordinate 5,155,191 downwards.
GTTTTTTGTTTCTTTAGTTTGAAATTTGTCCTTTCATTAATGGGTACCACAGTTGATGGTGTTGGAGGAGGGGTGACTAGTCACCCTACAATAGACCGACTTAACCATAAACTTTAAACATTGCTTATGTGACTTCATGAAGTAAAGTGCAAACACTGCGGTAGAAACGGTAAGTGCAAGGTGAATTTGTGATTTTTCTTTGGGATCGCGATCTGATGCTGTTTCTGAAATGCAAAAGTTTGGGAACAACTGATTTACAGTCTATGGTCGATAGTCAGCCTGGCTTTCCTGATGCACATTCATATACTTCACGACAGAAATGATCTCTAAATTTATAAATTTAGTTACACAATTTACTATATTGTGATAAATTATGAAACTAAAACGAAAGCTATACTTACGTTGATCTCTTCTTCCTTGTTGTTGACTAACCGATTTGAGGACGTACCCAAGCTCATTATGCGGCCTCTGGTTGTGCTTTTTATTTATTTCTTTTTTTCTTGTCCATGCCTGATTTTAGCAATAACGAAGACTTTCCCATTTTCCTTAACAAATCACCGGTTTCTGCAGACTGTGCGGCATTGTAACTCAAGCTGAGTCCGGCAAGAAATGAAACAATCCGTTAGAATACTGAATCTGCCCGGTCTTTTACCACGAATGATTCAGCCTACATCAAATACCGCGACCTCTTTGCTCTCATTAACCTATACAGTCTTGTTTATTTGCACTGTAGGCACACCAGATAGCTACAACGGAGCTCTAATTTCCCATTGAAACAAACATAACATTGTACTGAGGCTACTGAGCCCATGTCTGTCCGCTAGTTGTTTGGCTTATGGCAATATTACGTAACAGGTGTGAAAAGGAAAAGTCAAAGAACTCCCCGCTTGTTTATGGGATTTCATGCCTCTGGTTAAAGGGAGCATTGTAGAATCTCCTTGGCTTAACTATGGAGTTGATAACATTTTCATGGCAATAATAAGGCCGGGGTAAATGAGATTTATTGACGTCGACGCTCTCGACTCTTTCCGCCAACGTCCTTTGGTTTGGTTTCCTGTGAATGTTTGTGTTAACTTGGTAGAACGCCGTCTTTCAGTGTTCAGTATGCTTAAATTGTAACTTTTGTGCATTGCACTTATCTCGTAAGAAACAATCAGATCTTGAACTAATGTTGGGGAGAAGTGCTATAATAGTGGCCCAGATCAAAAGAAAAACTCTTGAGTATGGTGCCGTATACAGCATGAATGTCAGCATCTATCTCCAGTCAGTTTTTGCGCCAATAAACCATTAGCTTGAGCACGTTTAGTCCCGCATGCCGGCGACCACTCTACAAACTGCACCCCAGCACCCCCGACTCCCCCCTCTCTCCCTCTTGAGAGCTCTCTCCCTCTTGAGAGAAATCTTGAGTACACCACTGTTCGAATGAAAGTACGATGTACCAATACTGTTATAATTACCACCGTCCTGTAAATTGTTAACTAGGAAATTCAGATCGACACGGTACTATGAGAGTCGGTCCAAGCAGTACGTGTTTTAAAGGGGGCGGGGCGGGGGCACAGGCCCCCACCTCCGAAGTCAGTAAGTTTGAAGAGATACTCTGAGTATTTAAACCTCTTAGTATCAGTGGCATTGCCCGTCAGAAAAGAATAAGTCACTCTGAGGCCCATTCCACAAAGTCTTACGCACAGTCTTAATTTTGATTCCCAATAGTAAATCATAATTAAGATTGTGTGTAACTCTTTGTGGAAGGGGCCCCAGGGGCTATACGTGGCCCATGGTGCAGTTACTCCTACTATCACCAACTTTCCTTTGCCCGTTTATTCTCCTTAACCAGCTTTAAAATTTTGTTTTAAAACCTGTTAACTTTCGCTTTCATTGAGTAGCTTTATGTCATCTCACCCAACCGGCTTGACTGGCCTCGTGATCCTAAACGTACAATTCTGTCAATATGTGTGACACATACTGCAGTCAGTGGAGAAGCTACAGCGGGGACAAGGGGGCGATTGCCACCTTGCTCTGAAAAGTGAAAAATTATCGGATGTGCCATTCGTGACACCAGCCAACTGTAGTGAATTTCCCAACTCTTCCGTCATGAAATTCAGAGATCTCTGAAATAAAAGCTCCATTTTCGTAATTACTTGTTTAAAAAATCAAGATTATCCGGCTCTTCGCGCGCAGCGGTTTGCAGTTACTAATGCAGTCGTGATCGCTCATAAATCAGTTTTGTGAACTTTTCTGAACTCTGGAAATGACAAAATATTTTCAAAAATTTGCCTAAGAGGGGCGAAAATTAGGGCCTCAAATTACGCCCCCAGAGTAATGGTGTTCACACACTGAACTTTCCGTCACCGACATCAAATTTCACAGAAACTTAAACTGATCAATAGTGCCCTAAGGAGAAAATACAGCTTTCTTATCACCTTGTATTGCATGAGCTTCAGCGAACTTCGCCCTTGGACTCCCACTGTGGCTCTGCCCTTGGACCCTGCCAGGGGCTCTCACGCGGACCACTGGAACCCACGCGTTCTAACTCGCGCTTCGCGCAAGTGGTGCACCTCAAGTTCGTTGCAATGGTGACTTCGATGCAATGGTGACTCTCTTTCATTTAAGTCGTGGGAATCACAGGTTGTGTCCCCACCTCCCAAATCCTGTACATGCCGCTGTCTCCAAGAAATGTAGTTAGTCCCAAAAGAGTACCCCCCCCCCCGGAATCTATAAAAAAAAAACATGCAAACATATAGCCTATGTGCAAGTTTGTTTCGGGCAATATCCTTTAAACCAGAAAACATGAGATGCAGTGGTCTAGCCAGGTATCCCAGTGAAGGGGTCGGGCAATTTTCTTGCAGATTTTGATTGATAAGAAAGAAATAATTACTGAAAACTCATTAAGTTTTTTCCCGTTGACCACTAACCTCACTCACGTAAGGATGTATTGTAGGCTAATAGGTAAGTGGTACCAAGACGATGCGTTTTTGAGAGGGGTTATCCTCCAGGAAATGTAGAAATGTGACCCCGTTCATTGGAAGCCATCCTGGACTTGAGAGGTGGTCTATAAGGGAAATTTTGTTTATGTCATGCGTCTTAGATGCGAAATGGGGCAGCTACTATGTTTGGCAAAAATTTTGAACTTCATGTTTAGGAGTTTAAGTGTAGTACTAGTAGCAAAGTGGGCGGGATTTGATCTCTGAAAGTGGGGGGAGCCGCTGGAGCGCGGAGCGCTCCCCCTAACGGCGTGGGGTCCAGGGAGCTGCCTAAGGACCCCTGGTGGGGGTCCAGGGGGAGAAGTCCCCAGCCTGGCTCCTGGGTATTTACGAAATTGTAGGCATTCAAAATGATGCATTTTAGCTTCAGCTTTAAATTACATAAGATGGGCACTTTATAGAACACAAATATCACAATTTGACTTTCTTCAATTATATCCTTACTCCATATGATTAAAGTCGGCCGGAATCGATAATGCAGAGGGTGCGGGGAGGAAGAATGGATTACATTAAATTAAGGTTCTCCAGGGGGTCCCTCCTTGGTGCCCCAGATCTTCTTTTCAGAAAAGTAGGGACTTTTCATATGATGTGAATTCAACCCTTGTCTATGATAGGGCGCGCGAAGCGCGCCTAAAAAAATTACGTTTAAAAAATCTCAATAATGAAACTGAATGAAAATTAGAGAAAGGATGGGTCACTTTTAACCTTAGCTGAATAGCGGTGCCCCTAAAGACATTCTTACTGAAACACAAACATACTGTGGTTTGTATAGTCTTTTTCAAGTGACTTTCACAGAGCTGTTAGTTGTAAAGGGCGCGCGGGGCGCGCTGAAAAATGAACTTTTACTTCATCTCAATAGTGAAATTGAAATAAAATTAGACAAAGAGTGGTCCCCTTTCACTACAGTTGAATATAGGTGACCCCTGAGGATATTAATGGTACTGAGCAAAAACGTACCGTTCGTTCCCTATAGAGTCCTTTTCGTGAGATTGTTTTATACAACGGTTCTTATCTGTGACTGGACGCACACAACACGTCAATAAAGGACTAGTTTTGAGACCTCTCAAAAGAGGAATACTGGAAATTAGAGAGGGGGTAGGGCCCTTTTCATATTAGCCGAAAAAGGGTGGAGCTCCAAATTAGTAAGATCATCGTCGGTCCTTTCAGAAAGCTTGGGGACACTTGGCCAGAGAAGGGGACAAAAAATGCATGATACGAAAACACGCGTAGTGATGTTTTTTTTTTCAACAGTAGGATAGATATGAAACCATACAGAGTTGTGGATGCATGCCTGGAGATGTGTAATAAGTAAGTATGTATCTAGGCATGAAAGTATTCTTGGCTGGTTAGCGATAGTGACGGCCACTTTGTTGTACTTAAAGGCATATTTTCATCATCCCAAACAGTTCCAATTCTCCCAACCTACTTACTTCTAGCCCCTCCCATATTTATCTAAAACTCATCTTTATCCAGACACAATCCTTGTTTATTGCTTTATGGATTGTCCCAGTAGCCATACAAGTCCATAATGTGTAATCAAGACACTCTCAGTGCCCATGCTGGGTAATTTAGCTATGATCCATTGTTTGAATGTGATGCCAATCAAAGAGCTGTACCAATTGAGAGTTTTGATATATGTATACTGAAACTGTAGTTTAGGGTGACGAATGACTGCCTTTATTCCCTTCAATTCCTCGTGTGTAATATATACCCCTCCCGTGGACAGTTAGGCCTACATGAGTTTTTTCACTTCAAATTAATCACATAGACGAACTGTCATTTCACTAAACGTGTCCTCTATTGATTCGAGTATGGTTCGAACTGATTCGAATCTTATTTGACTAACTTGAAAGGGTGTTGCACGGGAACAAACTGTGTCAAAAGCTTAGCAGGAGATATTTGATTCAGACTTCTTTGACGGCAAGCTATGTCCTGACATTTACAATAACTCAATTCTGTTTCCCAGCCTGGATTGACCGGTCTAATATAATGTAAACCTCACCAAAAGACCTACTTGTATTCGTTTGTGTGTTGGGAGGATTTTTTTCATTTCTGCAGTATAACTTTCCTTTTTCTTTTAACTTCTCTCTCATTTCCTTTTTCTCTCCTCGTTCACTTCCCCTTTTCTCCTGTATACACTGTTTCTTACCGGTTGGCCCCCTCGGCTTTTTCCGTGGGGGAGACACTTTCCCCAGGCTACTACCGTGACGCCACCGGAAATGTGTTTTCTATGATGCAAATAAAAAGTATCATGTGAACGACCACAAAAAATTACTTTCAAATTAAGACACACCCCTCTAATATCCTAAATATTTTGTGTTTGATTCCTACTAAATGTAATTAGAGTATAAAGTTATTACGTGTTTAGTGGAGGCAAAAGGGTGTTTAGAAAAGTGTTTTGTTAAATGGCATTAAATAAATTGAACACCTCTCCGAGACCCTTCTATAGGACATAGATCATTTTATTCCCCGCATTTTCAAATACCTCTTCAAATTTTGATTCAACCGCCCCACCCCCAACCCGAAATATTCGGTTGCCTTCGCGCCGCGACTGCTTTAAAATAATTTGTTGGTGATCTTTTATTCACCGACAGCAACTCGAATTAGACTATGTGTAGGTGTGTGTGTGTGTGTGTGTGTGTTTTTCTAATTACTTGTTATTGCCTTCTTTTCTTAGTTATGTGAAATATTACCGCTTGCATTTTAACCCTTTGTAGCAGGAAACCGATAAAAATCAGTAATGTGAGCAATAAGGACCAGCCGGGGGGTATGCCCCATCATTGTAAGTAGTCAGGTAAAATCAGTAAGTCATGGCGAAGTCAGATGCATTCTGACCGAGTCTGACCGAAAAATATACGCCCGTTCTCCCTCCCCAACTGACCGTGTCGCATGTTTTAATAAGGTCCAAAATGTTTCAAATATCGTATCATTTTGCATCTCAGGTCGCGCTCAATATCAAAAAATTGCCAAAGGAGGATGAGAACACCCTCTCTTAGACCCTTGTTATGGCTGTATGGCAGCGAACAACCATATTTGTGCCCCAGTTAGAAGATATCTTCACTTTCAAAGGTTCGCCACTAAAACAAATAACAGTTTCAGAAGAAACGGTAAATCATCTACTCATATAATGATTCCTTTATATTGGTTATTTCGGTAATAGGTAGGCGTAAAGCCACGTGGGGAGAACGGGGAAGCCGCCCACCTCCCACCTTTTAACCAGAAGCGGTTTGAGGGACAAGATTTTAGGGGACTTAAACGGCATAAAGAGTATTTTCTGAGTACATGATTGTCTTCACCACTACCCGACTACTAACTTACACACAATTTTGCAAAATTTTGTGAGCTGGAGCCCCCAGTCCACCCCCATAGAACCTGGCCTGCCTTAAACACATTTTTGGTATTTTAAAGTAACATCATGTTTTCAATAATATTGCTACTGTTTCCCATGTTTATATGGGGTAAATAGGCCTGTGAAGCGCCTTTTCCAGTGAACTACTATGTAATTTATTCCAAAATTCTCTTCTTCTCCGCAACAATCCACTGTGGCGGGGAGCACTGGATGCCTGTCTATAGACTTCGCACCCTCCCCTTGTCTAGTTTCCGTCCCTTGTCATCAGGATGAAGGATTTTGCGTCCGGCCAATTAGACTTCAAGTTCCTCCATGTCAATGGAGGGAACTCACATTCTTGCGCACGCCACTGGATAAGCTCTTTATTGAAACGTCTGTAAAGGCATCCGTAGTATAATCTTCGCTAAGTATCTACAGTGAGTTGCTGGAGAACAATCAAGCGACTTGTCCGCACACAACATTTCAGAACATGGGGTACGGCAGTCGATACACGACATGTGAATAAGCAACACTTAAATATGGCATTTGAAGCAAGCTTTCACCCTGTTTTGAGAACGGAGCTGCAACTCGGAGTGGCAGTTTCCTCTTCGGAGAGGGCCATGGCTAACGATGTCGCTTTTTTCATTTGATATTGAGGATATGCTACCAAACGAAATGTAACCCCAAAATGCGTCCACATAACTCGTCATTCGCCCCTTTCCCTTTCGTTCATGCAATAAGTCGCGCCTGCTTTCTGGTTGACAGGTTATCAATCACATGTCTTTGTCACCAATCGGTACGACTAATATTTCGGGGTGATTGGGAACATGCACATGGAATGCTGTGATACACCCCTGCAATCTAGGGCGTTTTCGGCAAAATCACCTTGCGCGGGCGATCCGCGTCAGTACTGCGAGTCCAAGCAAATCTCCCTCTCACCAGTCTCTAAAAGTTGACAGTCATGCCCATATGAGCAGCATCGCATGTACTGTGCAATCAAAGGAACAATTTGGCCAAAATTTGTGTTAGCCCCCATAAAATTTGACCGCCCTTCCATCGCCCCTATGAAAAATTCCCCAGGCTGGCTACGCCACTGCCTTGAAGGAAACCATGCAACAGGATGGGGATTCCACAGTATCGTCAGCCTGTCAGCGCGTGTAATAATTTAAGTTAACGAATATTTACAGACTCCCTTTCCCTCTCCCACTGATCATGTACGTTCCCCGCAAAAATACTGTACCACCATTTGCATTAAACTTAACTGACGTTTTTTCTCTAAACCATTGAGGCACATAAGAGCTCATGCACGCTTCGGAATAACTGCTTCGTTTTCTCTCAATTAATTCGAGAGACAAACAGTTACTATTTGCAACAGTTATAACAAACAATTCAAAAGACACCTATCTAAGAGGGCCTTGATTTTTTTAAAGAAATGGTCCAAAATGACGGCAAAAGCCATCAAATTTAAGAAAAATTCTTTATGGGAGGAACCTCAGTTCCCAGCATCAGTCCCACGGTCTTGTGCCACTTCGCCGGTTGAAGTTTCCTTTGACACGCTTCGCACACACCTGTGTGAAACTTTGCACCTAATTTTGGGATTACTTTCCGTTAAATATCTGTTTGTCATAGTTTTTTTTCCAATATCCTAAGTATAACGTGTTTAATTCCTACTAAATGTCTTTAGAGTATCAAATAATTTCGGTGCGTGTTTCTTGAGTGGGGTCAAAAGATTGTTTATTAAAGTGTTTAATTCAATGCCCTAATAAAGATCCTCCTAGACCCCTCTTAAAGGACAAACATTACATTATTTCCCGCATTTTCAAATGCTTCTTCAAGTTTTGATTCTCCCATCCCCACCCCCACTCCCAAATATTCAGTTGCCTCCGCCGCCACCACTGCTTTAAAACAATTTGTTGATCTTTTCTTCACTGACAATTACGAGAGGTGGATTATGCCGGTGTTGTTTACTTTTTGAATTAGGCCTACTTTTGTTACTATTATTGTTATTATTTTAATTCCAACGTTATGTGAAATATTACCACTTGCGTTTTAATGTTCTTTTTTTGTTTTCTTTTGGTTTTTTTTGTTTTTTTTTTTTGTTTTTTGTTTTTTTTTTCTGTTTTGTTTTTTGTGGCAGGAAACCAATTAACCAGTAATGTGAGCAATGAGGACGTATCTTTATTGTTCGAAGTATGCTAAGACCTGACGAAAAGGGTATAAATGATTAATATAATATGGCTGAAGTGTTAAATTTAGCACTGGCAGTCAGTGGACGGAGATACCAGGATTTCGGAAGCACGGAAGTAATGGGGACACACTTAGGGCACAACAAAATGTTGAGAAGGGCAACACAATTCGCGTTCAGCGCGAAACCGATCGCGAATCGTGGACGATTGCAGTTGGGGTACAGGGACCCGCCTTAGGGCCCTGGAAAGCTCCTGGGACAAATCTTCTGTGGTCCTTACGACGAAGCCTACCGAATTGCTCTACTGAAGAATATAGCATACACTCTTAAAAAGTTGGTTAAAAAATTCACCAACACTGGTCACGTATGTCAAATACCTGAAATTGGGTAAAGTTTTCCCCAATATGTGTTGTTTATTTGGTTGCCCCACAGACTGGTTACCCAATTAAGTGGTAAAAAACCTCTTGGAAAACCAATTAATCAACAACTATTGGGTAAACTTTAACCAATTTCGGGTATTTGACATACGTGACCAGTGTTGGTTAGTTTTTTAACCAACTTTTTTAGAGTGTATCATTAAAAAGTCTCGGGATAGATATATTCTGCTTTAACGGATGTGACTACGGACCCAAGTGGGTTCCATGGGACCAAACACCCGGTGGGGTCCAAGGGGCAAAGTCCCTGGAAGGTCCGAGGTTTTGGCATACCGGTATCTCCGCGTGGAAAATTAAAGTCTCATGATATTTATATTTGTTCTGGATCTGACTGGGAGGGGTTGAACCATCTTAGGCGAAAAGGAACGTCTGTGGAGAAAAAGGAAAATCTGAGGTGGCAAGTGCCCTTCATGCCCCCATGTAAGTGCCAACACTTGCAGCAATGGAATTAATTCCTTACCCCAAATCATATATAGTTTTAAAGGGCAGGAGCAGTCATCCCAAATTGAAGTAGTGTAGTAGACTGTATAGTTTCATGATTGGTTATTGGGAGTCACGTGACAATGTTTTTTCTCTTCAAATGTGAAATTTACTAGAAATAACTGCTTGGTTTACCTTGAATATGCAATAGTAAAGTCATAAAATGTAATTAAAGATACTTTGAAGAGAAATAAGACGAAAATTGTGCTATTTAGCTTTTTCTACAAATAAGTTAGGGGGACTGCTCTTTACCTTTAATTGCAGCATGCACTTCCCCATCGCTAGATTTTATGTACCTATTGTGTAGTCCCGCATTTCTGCCAGACATTTGCCCTTGAAGACCATGCTGCGCTAATAAATAAAAAACATGACTCAAATCTGAGTCCGGAAAAATATTTTCAAACAAGTCAACACAAAGACTTTTGAGTTAACGTGTAACCGTACTCCAAATAAGCTAATCATTATCACAAGGTGCAAAAAGACATGTCACTTTGTTGCGGGCGGTGATGTAATCCAACTCGGTCTGGCAGTGTATTAAGAAGGTATTTTATCATGGAAGTAATCGCTCGGTGATAGTACTTGATTTTATTGCGAGGGACATCGCAGTGTCAGCAGGAGGTCGTTACGATTCATGCAGTTTATGTATGCATGTGAAAAGATGGATAATAGTTTCCGTACTGTTGTGAGCAAGGTCTTTTCAGAAAATACCAACGATCAACTCAACTAATCATTCCAGTCAATATACAGTGATTAAGGTGTACAAGAGAAGTTGCCAGAAGAAGCAAATGGGGAATGCATTGGACTTCGCATGCATGAATTAGACGAGTTTGAAGAAGTTATAGAAGAGCTTCACTTCAAATATTGATAACCAGCAGTGTACGTAGGAACGAAAACTATGATATCGAAAAAGCTGAAGCAGACATAGACTTAAATGATAGTTGGAGTCACTTAAGTTTTCGGCTTTCTCTATCGGAATCGGACAAAGACGATGACGAGGAAAATGTAGATGAAGAACAATCATTGCATCGCTATCTGTCTTCTTTATCAGACTCGGATCCAGAACCCGACGACTGTTCACACGTTACAAATCATGAAACCCCATGGCCAGCTCATACGACTGTGACCCGACTCCAGCCGAGAAAACGAACTGTGGTAAAAGATTTGTGTGAAATAATTCAGATGAAGTGCTGTTCCAAAGAATGCCTCCAATCGTTGTCTCCTCATGAGCTACTCTATTGTAGAGACCAGGTGAAAGAGGAAGTCGATTTGTGTATCAACCTAATCTATCGATCAGAGAGAAAAAGATTTGCCCGAGAAGCTGGTGTATCACATTCAATATAGGCACCTGGCGATACGAACACTGTGTTTCGCGAATAAAACCCAGGTGATTCATGGACACAAGTTTAAAGTTTAAAAACGGGAAAAAACAACAGGCGCCCTTGCGGGATGAGTGTGCTTTTTAAAAGGATGGGCGATAAGCACACAAGGACACATCCCATATTCCACACACATGGACGAAAAGACATTTGTATAGCAGAATGGTGACTGAAATGGCCAGAGGAAACAAGAATGTGATTTCGTACGAACATTTCACGGGAAACAAAACCTGCCAGAGTACGTAATATCTCGGGTAAGTGAGATGTTTCATTTAAATTCTCGTCCGTACCACACACAACAAAGTGGTGATCAGATCTTACAGACATTTAGTTACTGTGGTTGAATACGAGTGCCATACATTTACGTCAGCTAATACGCCACATCAGAAAGGTTGCGATTTTTATATCTATATATGGCCATTTAGTCATAAAAGCTCATGCCAAAAGGACATCAAGGCTCTGTTTTGGGGCATTTAAAAAATTGATTCTGAAATTGGCAACCAAGAAAACGGTATCAATTATGAAGACCTCCTGTTTTTACTCAATAGTTTGAACACATGAACATGATACAGGCCTAGGTAGGCCTAAAGGTTAGCCTACTCATATCGGTTCTACTGGCATTTTGAGTGAATTCTTGGCTTCTCGGTTTCAGTTAGGCAAATTACGGGCCTACGTACACTACGGTCGTTGCCCTCATTGTGGCAGACTGGAAATTTTGCGATGGCCCATTGGGCTGACTGGCACTTATTTAACTTCTATCTCAACAATAAGGGCGGCCATATTATCTGAATTTTTCTTTCCATTTAATACAGTGAGTGCTACACAGCAGTCCAGAAAACAACCAAAATTTTTAATATCAGAGACACAAGTTGAGCCGTATTAAAAACCTCCTCTAAGCTAACCTAAACAAGATTGTTCGCTGGTAAATAGTGGTGCGGGTTTTTTATTACACAAAACCATAGAAACGACGAATTGGCTAACTAGGCGTTTTTGCCGAGGAGAAACACTTTCGCACCTGTTGTCTGTCTCCATTGTTATCTGTTAAATAAAGAGTAAAGAAAGTTTGATAATCCGGCCTGTTCACAATTATTTACTCTACCGTTAAACCAGCTCGCGGAGCGAACGAAGTTTTTGTTCAGCTGTTTAAAGGACGGTACATCGTAAAGGGTCTGAACAAATATAGAGGCGCTACGCAGGCTCCATAACATAGATCAAATGCTTGTTCGCCGGTCGTGTACTACTGATAAAGACTGCACTCGCAAGCGTGTGTGCAACCCCTTAATAGCCACGTGGTCAAAGCAGGTGTTCGACACCTGCTTGGCGTAGAACAAGGCGGATACGTCTGTTCAATACCGTAGCTTAGCCGTTGTCACATGTGTTGTCAGGAGGCTATGTTATAGTCACAAACTGACACTGCCGCTTGAGAGTCCTCTATAATAGACCAACGTTGGTAGAACATGAGACGAGAACTTCAAACTACCGACCGTAAGCAGCCAATAGATTGCACGCGTGGGCTAACTTGCTACTTTGCGAATATAGTTCGGTATTTACGCTATATTAGCAGCTATTCACATAAGTAAATCCGTACTGATTCTGCTTTTTTTAGTCGAAAATGCAACTATCTCACCATTTTTGTTCACATAGGTTATCCCCCCCTTATAAAACAACTCCATTGAGCTGTTTTTCAAAAACAGTTTCTGATATTAACTGGTCATTTGAAGGATTTTTAAATGCATTTTTTTTTTTTATAAAATTTTATGACACTCTTGACAACCCCCCGCCCCAATGGGCACGACGCCATTGCGGGCCACGCAGCAGTCGGTACACTGGTACATAGTTGTGTGGTCATGCAGATGTGTATGGGCACATAATTGTTACTGTGAAGCTTGTGCATATCGAAACTTATAAGAAATAAACTTCATAACAATGTTGCATAAATTTACGCTTTAGTTAGGGCAACTGAAGAGGAACAAAGATCTGATTGAATATGTCAGGTATCTTTGATTTTTATTTTAGGTATACATTATCAACCAAGGAAAATCAACAATCTATGGGATTACAGAAGTGGACAGCTTCGCATCTGTTCAGCCAGGAATGCTAGCAGCCATTCGTTGTGTAGAGACTGATGGTAGACCATTCACTGCGGAGGTACTAGCCGTTGAGGACGAAAATGTAACTCTTAATTGGTTGAAAGGGTCGTGGAAAGGGGTATGGCATTTATGGTTGGTTAAGGATGGCAGAAATAATACAAGAAGTGTGCCATACAAATCAGTTGTGCCAATATCCTCATTGATATTGTGGGACTTAAAAATGACCCATGGAAGAAGATTACGGCAAGAAACTGTTCGAGAACTAAAAGCCAAGTATGAAGAGTTGGACTCAAACACCTAAATATATTTGTGGTTTATCTTTACATGTTACAGTAAGCAGTGTCGAATATGGGACGAGAAGGGCGGGCGGCAGGTAATTACTAAAAATTTTGGAAATGATTTTTTCTATGGAGAATCATACATTGTCCATGTACATACTTCAAAAAGTGAAAAGAATAGCATCGTTTTGCACCTCAGCTTCCCTCAATGGCCCATGGGGAGTGCATTTTCCTTGTGATATTTAAATTTTACCAAATAGGCCTACATTTGTTTTTATTCAGGGAAAGGAACTTGCACGTGGGAAGTTTAAGGATATGCAGACGCTCAATCATGGAGGGGGGGGGGACATGTCCCCCCAATATTTTTCGAGGGGGACATATCAAAATTGCAAAATTTTGAAGTGTTAAGAAAAAATATATGTAGTTTAATGCCATTTTTTATAATTAGAAGGGTAATGAATATATCTTACCATTTTTTCGTCAATTAAAAAGAAATTTTGAGCAGGAAATAGGCTTTTTTGACCCCAAAATAATCCCAATTTCCCAATTTCGGTGACATTTCTTCTAAAATTACAAAAAATTAAACTATTAATAACCCCTTCAGGTATATTGGTTGTATTAAGTTAAACAATTTGCCTATTTTTATTCCTTGTGGTCGTGATTCAGTAA